>JANRMT010062793.1:6711660-6793435 GCA_026402145.1 Polypterus bichir lapradei
CCCCCCCCCCCCCCCCCCCCCCCCCCCCCCCAAACTGAAGCAGCACTAACCTATTATAAAGTGCCTTTCACATCTCTCTCCCCCCCTCTCTCTCTCTGGTCATTCTACATGCTCTTGTGGTCCTCATCATAGTGCCAATGCACATCTTGTTCTGTCCAGTACCAGACCCATGGGACAAATCCAGGCTAAAATGTGTTATACACTTTTCCACCATGCTGCCCAATCTGATGTCAGCTTTCCCATTTCTACTGTGCTTCAAAACTTCAGTCTGTGATATCCATAGTGCCCTTGTTCTTCCCATAACTCGTCCTATAGATGTGAAAAGGAACAGGTGTGTCTGCCACCTAAATTTTATACCACACCAGTCTCTAAATTGCCCAATCATCAACCAACTTGCCCAGTTCCCCCTTTCTGCCAAAACTCATACCATAATGTGCACACCTCCCCCTCCCCCCATAATCTTCCAATAACACATCCATAGCATAAGTCCAATCCAAATCTATTTCTGCCTTTGCTAACAAGAGTGCCCATTCCTTGGCCATTTCCACTGTATGCCATAAATCCACATCATACAATCATTAGTCCTCTAATTTTTCTTGCATCCCAGTTTATCATTTGCCACACTCACAGAGTCATTCACATCTTAATTTTATTCTACATTTGCTGCCAGTCGGGCCCATTCCTATGCAAGGTTGCTAGGCGTACCTTACCTGGGCACAAATTCACATTGTAAGATCCATATACCCCCACATCTTAAAACATAATTTTCCCCACCACCCTGTGTTGTACTACACCCACAGGACAAGTCCAACCTAAATCATATTCTGCCTTTACGATCAGGATACTGAAGTTTCCTTGAACATAAATTTTGCCCTCATTTCCTCCAGTCCTGAAATTTTCTCAATTACTTTCAAATTAAATCAAGTCATTTCACTTAGCCTGCCAAAAAAGCCTCTTACTATGGTCTATGTTTTGTAACTAAAATCATCCCAAGGCACACCACTATCTTACTAACCACATACTGTCCATTCTGTATGATACATGTGCTCAACTGCCTGAAGAGGTGGGACTAACAGAGAAGCTGGTAAAAAAGCAGCTCTGAGATCAGCATTTGCAGACACAGCACTTAGTGAGCACTTTGGTGGCATCTCCAAGCTGCTTCACTCTTATTCCCGCCCCTATTTGCCTCAGAGGCAACTCATATGCCCACTATCCTCTAGCACTGTGAGGCTCACTGGCAACTACACACCCAGGGCAGAAGGACTCTACCAGCTTGGAGATTTGTCTGAAATGCTCTAAGTCATAGGTTCCCAACCTTTTTTTGGGTCAGAGCCCACTTTTTCAGATTCGATAACGCTCCCCCTTGGGTGAACTATACTATACTATATATTGAAAAACAATGACATATTTTAAAAATTATTTTATTAGAAGATATTAACAATATTGCTATATTGCTCAAAGTATGATTACAAAAATGAATATAATATTCTTAGTGAGTGGGCTGAGCTTGGTGTGATGACACTAATTTTTCAATGTTTGGTGCCATTTTTGTCATCAGCAATCTTAAATTGCTGCATTCCACTACTGACAATTTGTTTCTTTTCTTTGTTAATAGATTGTTGACCATGCTAAATTCTCCTTTGGTTAAATATGATGATGGAAGACTTGTAGATCGTCTAATTCGTGTTGCCATCAGGGAAAAGTAGTGTTTCTTCCCAATGAAGAGGCGTATCCGCGAGATTTGTTGTTGTTTGGTGAAAGTGAAATCCACATACGTGAGCGGCAGAGATGCAAAGTGGCTGGCGGGTAGCGCAGGCTGGGGGGTGAGCAAAGCGAACAGGGGGTGAAGCCCCCTAGTTTTTAATAAGTAGGTCCACGTAAGTTTTCCTTTGAATGTTATCTATAGGTGCTGCACTGTAATTTTAGGTTTACACTTGCTCTGAAGGAATTCCGAAAGAACCTGGTATTGATAAAAAAAAACTTCTCACGTATTTAAAGTAATGTTCAATTAACCTGCCAAAACATGCATACATTCAGTCCTCTGCACATGTGTTAATCTTGTAAGGACTTGCATGATCTGAGAATGCATGACTTGTGCAAATTTGTAAATATAATGTACCAATACCTACTATTTAATATGCACGGGTCTTTCTTATTGGACATTTAGAATAATTGGTTGAAACATGCGTTCAATGATTTTTAGTATTAATCAAACTTTTCAGCGCGTTCTTGCGAGTATTGCCCAAGGGGGCGGAGGCTGGTCCTCAACGCCGCCTTAATATGTCTTGGACCAGAAATGCCCCCTTAGATTTCTTCAGCGCCCACCGGTGGGCAGTACTGCCCCTCTTGGGAACCTTAGCTCTAAGTGCTGTGTCCACAACAGAGAGATCACAGAGCTGTTTTTATGCCAGGTAGTCATGTCCTCCGCAGACAAATGTTGACCACCAAGAAAGTTGTCTTTCTCAGGTTCAGACCCAGGTATGCTACACTATTATTTCCACTGCACACCTGGGCAGCTCTTATGGCGCACCATTGTGCCGTGCACCACATAGTTGATAAACACAGCTCTAGATGACTGTGGCTACTTTCATGCTGCTTGCATTTTTCAGAAAGATGCTTTAGGTCTTGTACCCCCATTGTTGTTCACAATGCTTCAACACTTTGAAACAGTGTTTCAAAAGCAGGGAAAGCAAAAAAAAAAAAAAAAGACACTACTACATTTGTCGTAACAAGAGCAGGAAGAAGTTTGTGTGTTAGCTCGTCCTCAATCACTTGCCTGCTGCTGAATTCTTAAGTCAGGTTGGTCTGGTCCAAGCTCTTATCTTCAAGTGAATGACTTTTGAAGGGGTATTTCATTAAAGAAATAACCACATTTTCTTTGATTTCTTAAGTTCCCATCTCTGTGAAGTCACACTCACTCATCTGTAGTTACATTAATGGTGGGTGTGAACATTGATGCGAACTTGAAATAGTGCATTAACGACTGTCCAATCACATTAGATTAAAAAAAAAAAAACTAAATCTACACTAATTCACTGCCAATAAATGTGGGATCTGAACGCAACTAAGTAAAGGGCAGCCTCAGGTTACTTGTGTGCCAAAAGATCTAACACTTACATACACTCTGATTTGGCCAGCGTCCTTTATTCAGGAAATATAGGTATTCACACAGCAATGACACAAATATAAGTCAGAACCAATTTTTAGTGGAAATTGACATGCTCTGACACCAAGCACATCGTGCAAATAAATTTATTTCATGATTATTTTGCATTACCTAATTATTTTGAGTAGAGTTTTTAAAATATTTGGGAGGTTGGCACCCAATCACCCCCCATTACAAACCACCATTGCTCAGGATGTTCTCTTGTATTTTGGCATTCCTTATATATTTTTTTCCAGCTCCAGTTCAGTATATCATGTACAAGTGATCTTTGTGGATGAGAAAACCTACATAATTTGGAATGTTTAAAAAAATTTCAATCTTTTAACTAGTACAGTAGCATTGAGAATTGGGTGTTTCATATTAGACAAAAATCTGTTAAACAACATCATGTGAGGGAGAATAACAGATGTGTTACGAAGAGCATACAAAGTTGCCTGGGCAAAGGAAAAAGCATTAATTAATTTTCTGAATATACCTTTTTGATTGAAAGTGTCAACAGCAAATTGTTGAAAATCCCACGAACATCGCTACAAGGCAAAAGTGAAAAGTAGAATCTCCAGTTCACCTAACATGCCAGTCAAAACAATCTCCATTGGTGTGGATTGAGAAGATAGAGGAGTGTGTTTGAGCTGTGAGGTAGTTGGCTCATTACAGTGATGCAGAAGGAATCAAATAGCAACGCTTGTTCCATGGTTTGAGCTGTTGAGCTCAAGTTCTTTCCTCAGTTGTCAACGGTTTTAGACCAACAGCAACTCACGGAAAAGGAACCAAAGCTTTGGTTGTTTCAGCTTTAGTACACACAGTGGTTATGGTGATCATCTTCAGCAGAAGTTGCCAACTGCGAGGCAAGCAACATTAGTATTTTCCCTATCTTTACAGATTCAATTAAATAAACCAGGCTGCAAAATTACCGTAGTTATCTTAGTCATCCCGGTGGGCCGTAGGTGCTGAAGAACTCTTTGATGCTCACTTCTTGCTTTCCTGTTAGCTACTTTTTTGTCAGTCATGATTCAAACGGAATCTTTCTTTGTATGAACTTGTCTTAGATTTTACTCATCATTTTGTCACCTTTGAAAGGATAAACATGCTTCTCATACACTAGTGGAACAATTCAACACAAATATATTTATAAACATTTCTGACTGGTGCTTTTTTATTTTCCTGAAACTGTTCACAAATTACAAATGTGACAGGTAGTAGTGAAAATGCTGTATACTGCAGTATGAGAAACAGTCTTTCAACTTCTTTTTCAGATTGCTACATTTTTTAAGTTTTCACAAGTGCTCTTTTAAGAACTAGAAAAGGCTAAACCAACCTTTATCTTCATGTAAAGACTCTAATGCATCAAAATCTTTTTTTTTTCCTTCTCTAGGATACTGACTGAAGCTGAAATTGAAAGCCATTTGGTGGCGATTGCTGAAAGGGATTAGAGATTCTGGCATTTTCCAAATTTTACCTGACTGAAAATAAAACAATACAACAATAGTACTTTTTAACTTTTATGGCTGCATCTTTCTTTGCACGACAAACTTTAACAGTTTGACAAGATTGTTCAAGACAGTACTGGACAAATCACTAAGAACGGCACACTGCTCTAGACAGTAAACAGATTTATTAAGTACTTCATTCTGGGTACAGACAATTCACATCAGTGAGCTCCTAGTAACTTGTCTGGCCCTACAAACACTACACTGGCCCCCGTCCTCACAATTTTTAGATACTTTGCTACCTTCCAAAGTACAAGTCTCTGCTTCACTACAAAATTCGTCACCAACCAACTGCAAAGGACGTACAAATGAATCATGAGAACACTAGCTGACATTTTTTTAAGCAGCGTTAAGCTTAAAAGATAGTAGCTGCACAAGTATGGTTTTCATAAAACAGGCAAAAAAAGACAAGGTCTTCAAAATCGTGAAATAATTACATTAAGTGGCATTTAAAAAAAAACACACTGAGTCAACTGGACAATACAGCCAATCCACCAGATCGATAATCAGCTTCAAGGGGCTGCAGAAATCCTGGGCTTCCTCAAAATGTAATAATGGTAACCAATTATGTTGTCCAGTGAACCAGCCATCCATGGTGTCACTCTCCAGGGGGGTGGTAGTGCTTTCCCTTCAGGCGACATGTAGTTCAGGTCCAGCACAGACAGCTACTGCATATGCCACAATATTATGCCCAGGTGGGCTGCATGTACGCAAAATTCTAAAAACATGGAGTACAGACATTAACATGTACAGCAAACAATTTTGACCTTTATATATACATACTGTGAGATGTCCCTTGAGGTCAAGGAATCACAATAAATTAGGCATGCGGTTACTCCACAACTCCTTGGGCACAGATGCAGAGCAGCCAATGAACTGCAAGCCACAGTGATATAATTCCTGGTAGCACCCAGTAGCACATGGCACCACCTAATACTACAGTGTCCTCAGTCAATACACTTGCCACTAGGCTATTGTGGTAGACCACATCCTCTCCTCTTCTAAATTTAGTCCTGAACCCCATAACACATAAAAAAAGCATTATTTCCAGCGTCTGGATATTGGCACAATCTGGAGAGTCAATGGGGCCATTTTACAGAAGTCTCTTCTACACAACGGGATGTCCATTAATGACCAGATCATCAAACTCCTCCTGTAATTCAAGAAAGACTTGTGTTAGCATCATGCATGGTAAAATCTACCTTCACTCCCTTCACTGCAGGTAATTCCTGCTGGGTTACAAGGGTTTTTTTTTTCAGAGCTTACTCTTTTTTATTTACTTCTCCTCAAAGTCAATTTATTCCATCACCTTCTCCCTACTCACCTCCTCTTCCTCATCTGACTGCTCAGATTCATCTTCATCCCAGACAAGTTCAGGTTCTGGCTCCAGAGCTCCATGCTCCCTCAGGATCGTGCGTATTAGTTCGCTGGGTCTGTAGAGGGCACTATACAGTGGCGTGTAACCAGAATACATGGTTGCATTCACATTTGCCCCTTGACTGAGCAGCAGCTTCACAAGTTCAGCACTCTGTACCTCCACAGCCAAATGCAGACCAGTGCGACCACAGCTCAAGTCCTGCAGAGATACAACAGAGTAGGAATTAGGAATGCCTCATCTAGGCTGACTTTGGCTTTGACAAACTGTTCATCCAAGGCCTCTTAATTTAGAATTATTTTAAGAAGTGTTCCAACACCCCATTTCGTGGAAAAACTTAACCTGGTCATCATTCAAGTATATGAGGTCATTAACACATTAAGAAATCAAAATTTAATATTTACAATATTTTCCACAGTATTTGGCTGTGATATATTCAAATTATTTTCAATTTAGATTAAAGCAATTTTGAGAAGTATACGAGGTGTGGCAGAAAAGTAATGAGACTGGCAACACTGCAAGCGATCTTGCAACGCTGCGCTGTTGTCCTTGATAGAGCACGTGTATCAGTACCCTCCCATAGCTCAGTGCGAGTTTCAACTCCTTCCGTTAACTATGTGATTTTTGTGACTGCTATTAGCGAAGTTGTGTTTTTGGTTGTGCATCACGCAAAATGGAACAGCGGGATTTGGAGCAACGTTGTGCCATTACATTTTGTGTTAAGCTTGGAGAATCGGCAAATGTGATGTTTGAAAAGTTAAAACAGGCCTATGGGGAACATTCTTTATCCCGAGCTCAAGTTTTTCAGGGAGGCCTTCAACTTCGAAAACTAATGAAAACATCGAACGTGTGAACACTCTTGTGAGATCAGACGGTCGTTTAACATTAAGAATGTTGAGTGAACAATTAAATTTGAACAGATTTACCGTTCATCAAATTTTGACTGAACATTTGCACATGCGAAAGGTCTGTGCCAAAACGGTGCCGAAAAACCTCACAATTGAGCAGAAGGACAATCGAAAAAACAAGTGTCTTGATCGTCTTGACAGAATCGCTAAAGAGCAAGATTTCTTTAGTCGTGTGATCACAGGTGATGAATCATGGATTTTTGAATACGATCCTGAGACCAAGAGGCAAAGTCAGGAGTGGCACACTGCAAACTCTCCTCGACCAAAGAAAGCTCGAATGAGCAAATCGAAGATCAAATCAATGCCGATTTGTTTTTTTGACAAAAGGGGAATCGTCCACAAAGAATTTGTTCCTCCAGGACAAACTGTCAACCAAGTTTTTTATAAAGACGTCCTTGAAAGGCTCAGAAAAAGGGTAATTCGCGTGAGACCAGACATTGCAGACAAATGGATGCTCCATCATGACAACGCCCCATGTCACACTGCCCTCTCCATAACAGAATTTTTGACCTCAAAAGGCATTCCTGTGGTTCCCCAGCCCCCTTATTCACCTGACCTCAGTCCGTGTGACTTTTTCCTTTTTCCTAAACTGAAAAATGTCCTCAAAGGACGTCATTTCAGGACTTTAGAAAACATCCAAAAGAGTGTAACGGACATGCTGAAGACCATACCGGTTGAAAACTTCCAGCGCTGCTACCAACAGTGGGAACAACGTCTCCATCGGTGTGTAGCTGCCCAAGGGAACTACTTTGAAGGGGATAACATTGACGTTTGAAAAAAATAAAAACTTTGGTAAATAAAAAATCTGTCTCATTACTTTTCTGCCACACCTTGTAAAAAAAGAACAACAAAACAGAGCCATAGGTTTGAAATGAGTTGTAATATCAGCCTGCCATTAAAAGTAGAAGTACACTGGTGTGGCTTTAATGCTAAATGTGCACACGTTCTTCTTTTTAAACAAATAATTTATACACCCAATATACAATAAATGACAAGACTATTAGGAACACGTACAGAAGCTTATCCATGCAAACCTCTCATCAGCCTCCCATGGAGCTTCAGCTGATGTTCACATCAAACAGCAGAATGAGGAGGAAACGTGAGCTCTGTGACTTTGACCATGGCATGACTGTTGATTCTGAACGGGCTGGTTTGAGTATTTCTGGAACGGCTGATCTCCTGGGATATCCACCCTTAGCAGCCTCTAGAGTTTACTTAGAATGGTGAGAAAAACATCCATCTATTGAACAGCAGTGGTGCAGAAGGAAATGCTGCGTTGATGAGCGAGGTCAGAGGAGAATGGCCAGGCTGGTTTGAGTTGACAGAAAGGCTATAGTAACTCAAGTCAGCCAAGAACAGAAAGCTGCAGTGTGCACAGGCTCACCAAAGCTGGGCAGATATGACCCTGTCATTTCATGGTCACAATTCATCCATTTTCTAATAGCTACTCCAGCATGTGTGGACTATGGCCGGCAGCTTACCCCGGCCAATACCCCCAAGCTGCCAGGTGGAGCCCTCCCTGCAACGTGGAGATGCCTCAAATTCCAGCAGGGCATCATGGACCTTGGAGTTTTCCTTCACAGCCCTGCTGGATACCATGGGGGCCACCAGAGGACGCTGCAGGGAGGCTCAAGGATTTGTATTCTCTTCATAGCCCGGAAGTACTTCCCTGTCACGAGGACGAAAGAAATAAAGTACTTCCGGGCTGAAGAAAAAGAGGAGTTTTCACCTGGGTGCTGGGTAATCACATGGACTGAGGGATCAGAAGCACTTCTGGATCAAGGACTATAAAGGACTGGGGGAAATCACAGAGTGTTGAGCTGAGTTGGGAGGAAGGGTGACAACGTGTCTGGGAGTGGAGGATTGGTTTATTGATTATTGTTTATGAGTATTGTGGAGTGGAGGGTGCTTTGTTTACTTTATTGCATTAATAAATCCATCATTTGGACTTTTATCTGGTGTCTGGTTGGAGGGTTCAAGGGGACGACAGCACCCCCTATATGTCACACATGATAACGCACCATGTGACAAAGCAAAGGTCATCTCAAGCTGCTTTCATGAACATGACAATGAATTCAGTGTTTTTCAGTGGCCTTCCCAGTCATTGGGTCTGCATCCAACAGAACACCTTTGGGATGTGGTAGGACAGCACAAATATGCAGCTGGCAAATCTGTGGATATCACATGATGCAATCATTTTTGCATGGACCAGAATCTCCAAAGAATGTTTTCAAAATTTAGTGGAATCTATGCCAGAAAGAATTGAGGCTGTTTGGAGAGCAAAATGAGACCCTACCCAGTATTAGTATAGTGTTCCTAATAATTTGGTCAGTAAATGTGTAGTTCTAAGGACGTGAGTTGCCTTGCAAGGTTGCATCTGACCCTGAGCTTATTTGTCTACTCGAAGCAAAAGCATTTGTGTCCTAGTTTATATCAATAAAAAAAATATACAACTGTGTGGCGCAGTGCCCATGCAGAATTAAACTCGACTGAACCCTAATATTGTTCCCTCCAGGTTTATAAAAGCAACATACAGCCCCCACATTCTGTCTATATTTGGGCCACAAAACATTTCTTTTTTGCAGAGATTCACTTTATAGAACGCTATCCCAGACTCACCTTCACATTGCTATCAGCCCCAGCAGATAGAAGCATCGTCACCGTGTTTATGTCCTTTCTCTGTATGGCGATATGCAACGGCGTGAAGCCTGCAAAGACACAATATGGCAAACTTTTTAACAGTCTGTGGAAAGGCCACCACCAAAGCACAATGCTCTTCCATTATGATAAAGGTAAGATCTTCCACACCTAATACTGCCACTGCACAATTAGTCTGGCGAGAAGAAATATTTGCACCCTGAAATGTATGACATACTATGCACGCAAGGAAGCCTTCAAATAGTTGTGAGTATGTCCTTTATAGAGAAGAAAATAAACAAATGTCAAGAAGGTACACACTCATTTGCTTCCACAAAATCAAATTTTCAAGCCATTTTTATTTTCTTGAGTGCAATTAACAGAACACATCATCCCAATGTGCTTTAAATCAGAGTTGTGCCAATAATGGACTTTTTAAATGGTGATTATTGTAAGAAAAAAATATCTACAATATTCATAAGTAAGGATTACAATCATCTTGCCACTATACAAGGTTATGGCATTAAGAGTACATTTTCTACTACTTTTAGGTTGAATTTACATAGAAATATATGCACTAAATATATACGAGTTCTAAAAGGAGTGTGGTACTTTATGCTTTGCATGTGAAGAGCTTACATGTCAGATTATATCCTCTCATGCCGTGGCTTTGTACCTCATCATAAACAGTCATTTACTTTGCTTAACAAAAAGCAATCATTTTTAATATTTTTCTAAATTAATTAAAAAAAATGCTTTAAGCAAATACAGTAAATGTTGAATTTTACTTCTAAATTGGGCAAATCAATATCACGGTCTCAATTGACACAGGTCTAGGTGTGGCAAGTGCATACTGTAAAACTGCACTCTGAAGTGAAAGCTGCATCTCTTCTATTACGTTTATTGTACATTTCGGGAAGTGCTGTTATACTGAAGTATTTCTGACCAAGTATTTTGCACAGGGGTTCAAAACATTCATTCATTTTCCATCGCTTATCTGAAACCGGGTCGCAAGGGCAACAGTCTTAGCAGGTTCAAAACATGTAACATAAGTAATATGGGAACATCTCTACTGTCAGAGAAGGGCTAACAGCCTTCAGGCAGACGGGTCCCCTCAACTTGAAGACTTGGTGCAGTTTAGCATACTGCATTGGATGTGTAGTCCTCAGATGTGCGAAGAGATCTGTTTTATTTCTGTTGTATCAGTACTTCTTTTTTGCATAGTCACAATGGAATCACTGGGATCAGCAGTCTTACCCTATTTAAAACTGAACTAATGGCAAACAGGTACCACTGCCTGTTGTTTTGGACGTAGATCATCCTTTGCTTTCTCTTGCTTTCGACCACACGACAACACGCTCTGGTTTCGTCACAGTGGTTTTTTTTCCCCCGTGTGTGTGTGTGTGTGTGTGTGTGTGTGTCTGAGACCTGCTCATAATTAGGATTGTATCCTTTGTTTCTCATCTCCTCAAAGTCATTTTGAAGGTTGCACTCTAGTTGTTTAAGAAAGCATAAAGCCTAAATGAATATAACCACCAATATAAAAGCAAATAATCTAATTGCTAGAATATCAGCCCAGCTAACAAGATGATAATATAGTAAGAAACACAGGAATATAAAAAACAAACAAAAAAAAGTGAAGCAATGTCATATTTTAAACAAAAAGCATCAATAGAAAGCATACTAATCAAGGACAGCTAAAGAGCAATGAGTAGTAGTGTCATAGGAGACTGCAACAAAGTGAGCCGTACAGACCAGTCTGACGGTATATGTAAAACGTCAAAACAGTAAAACGTCACTGGTAGAACCTTCACAAATACCCACACCTTACCAGTTTATACTGCAGTGATGACTGCGTGACTTTACTGAATAGCAGTGACAAGAGCTAAAAGGCCAGCGAGAACAAGCGAGTCTTCAGTCGGGGTTTGAACGTCCAAGCAGACCCAGCTTCAGAAGCGGTTCTAGAGTTTCTGCTGAATAAACCATTTCCTAGGGCAATGTTCCGAGTGTTTTTGTTAGAACAGAAATCCTGATCAGACCATGTTTAAGAGGACGTGTGCTTACACTTTCCCATCAACATATAGATCATTCCAGCCAGAGATCAAGCTTAAATTTTTAAATAATCAGTTGAATGGCATATGCTAATTTGAAAAACTAGGCACATATTGCGTCTGTTGAATAAATAATAATCATTCAAAACTATCAGAAGGCTTCTCTGTATGAATAGTAATATTACTGAGTGTTCAGACGCTCGGTACAAACTTCACTAAAAAGTCAGTCTGCCCTTAATCAATTCCGTCTGGTAATTTGAAACAGACAGCAATGCTTTAGCAAGTGCTTCTGCTGGAACTTTGGCACTGTAATTTAAAATGTGCAGTTTATAGGGATTTTATATATTTGTTTTTAAGCATAATGGTGATTGACCTAATATATTTGAACATGATTTTAGAGTATAGGAGTGTCAATTCTGTTAAGGAAATGATTAATTATACTGCATAATAGTCAAATAACTTATTTAGTCTCTTTTAATAGTTCTTAATCAAATGTAGTCATTTTGTTAGTGTGGTTTGTAAGCTCTCTTGTATGTATTTGGTATCCATCCATCCATTATCCAACCTATGCTAATGTTTTATACACTTTTCCTCAATAGCCATATAAATAACAATGTTTCAACTAACAAGTATTCAGCACTTTTAGCAACGATAAGTTTAGACAAACGAGACGTGGGCCTTTACAGTGCCTTTGATAGAAGGTCTCTTATTTGTTCTTGCAGTAATTCCCTGTGATATCAGGAATATGGTTAGTCTTAAGGAACATGTTAAAGGCATCTAAAATTAGGAGTGGATTAAAATCCCAAGTGCCATGTATAGAGGAATGGTTCATAAATGTTTTTTCAAACTAAACTTAGCATGGTCTCGGATTAAAATAGCTTTATAAATGCACAACTGCACATATGTCAGAAAGTTATCAATATGGGGCTAGTCGACACTAGACAGTCAAAATAATACCATCTTAGTACTGGAAGGGGTGAAAAATATATAGAAGTTATTTTAGGAGTTTTAAATAGTCTTAAATTACAAGGGCATACTTGTAAAGAGAAGTCAGTATAAAGAATGAACAAACCACAGTTAAAATGTCTGTTAAGTAGACAAGGGCAGAAAAATGAATTAGACTTACATTTGTCATGAGGAAATAAACTGACCAGAATTAGCCAAGTTTCGTGTGAGCTTACCACGACTACCAAAAAGTGGTTTGCTTAATTACTAACCAACTGGAGTGTTACAAACAAAAGTAAGTTATGTCTTAATATTCAGGGAAGCTGACTTTTTAAGCTTGTCACTTAAAATTCAGATATATCACTCATCCTCAAATATTCTGAAATATATTAGCTGTACAACTGTAAACATCAGGTCAGTGCATTATTAAGCATTAATACATAATTAAATATTTTGGCATTCCGGCCCAACAAGGCTCAGTGAAGGATAAATCCATTCATCCATTATCCAACGCGCTATATCCTAACTACAGGGTCACGGGGGTCTGCTGGAGCCAATCCCAGCCAACACAGGGCGCAAGGCAGAAAACAAACCCGGGGCAGGGCACATAAACAAACCAAACACACACTAGGGACAATTTAGGATCGCCAATGCACCTAACCTGCATGTCTTTGGACTGTGGGAGGAAACTGGAGTACCCGGAGGAAACCCACGCAGACACAGGGAGAACATGCAAACTCCATGCAGGGAGGACCCGGGAAGTGAACCCAGGTCTCCTAACTGCGAGGCAGCAGCGCTACCCACCATGCCGCCCATTAAGAATAAATATACTCCATAATATAGTTTTAGGTATAATACAGTACAAACACTTTTTATGTTAAAGAGGTGCTAACAGGTTATTCAGGGGATCAACATACATCATATACTGTATCTATAGCAAGACAGATAGAAAAAGGAGAGAGAGATGCCATGTAGCATAATCTTTATCTTGCTTGTTATAACAAGCACACCAACTAAGATTCAAAACTGAAGAGTAAGACACAAACAAATCCCTAAAATTACATTTCACTGATGTGCATTCTCTAGTATGGAATGATTAGAGCATGTCAAATTACTATTAAAAGAAAAAAGAAAGGGTTAGTGAAACATTCACACTTGCCTGTACCTAAATAAATAAATAAATAAATAAAAAGGGCAGAAAAACAGACAGAAAAATAACTGCCCCTTGGCACTTCTCCTGTAAGGGCTACACTTTCGAATACCTTGGTATAGATCAGAGCCACTTCAAGAGCTGTGCTGCTGCTGGGACTTGCCAGATAACCTTCGAACGGACCACACAAATCAAACAGAGCAATAGAGATTGGTGACCTCAGTTTCAAAAAACCTTAGCAGTGTCCAGAGAGATGCCTATATTCTTCAGCTTTCTCATTGTTACCCCAAAAGAGATACACAATTCCAACAGAACAAGCATTGCTCGCACCTGAACAAGCTAAACAAATTATGAATCACTCAAACCACATGCTGGGGCAGATGATTTCAATAAACAAAGCAAGCTTCTGTGAATTTAATCAATACTTATGTTTATTTACTGAAAAAAACAGGCATTAAATATCAGATGTCAAAAGTAGAAGAAAAGATACAACTTGAACGAATTAAATCAGTTTTTGAAACACCAAGCTTTGCCTCAGTATAACCAGGACAGAGATGTTAGTGTAATTTAGAGACCATTCTTCTTTATCCAATTAAGGCATTCCTTGTGGATTTCAGTGTGTCTTCAGAACTTGCCTTTTCATAGCAAATATTGTCAAAACCGCTGTCATCCTTCAATTTTCAAAGCAGGCGTGTTGTCAATCTCACGTCCATCTCTCTCCAGAACACAACATATGTCTGTGTCAGGCCAAACTCTCTATTATATTGTGGCTTGACGGCTATTTTCAATAACTGACATTAACCAAAAGATGGACAATTAATAATTTACCCTTTATCTTGTTCTTCTGTTAATCTGAAGGTACTCTGAGGTAATTATGAGGTACAAGTTAAATAAAGTCCCCAAAGGCCCCCTTTTCACATTTCCTTATAGTCATATACACACACTGGTTAGCATATCTGAGATTAAATGTAACGGGTAATACTTCTTTCCTAACGTTTGCTGAACATTTGCTTATTTCTTCCTTCTTTGTGTTAGCATATCTATTTGAATCACAGAATTCAATTCTCTGTTAAAACACATTTTAATTCCCTTTGGTTTGTTTAGCTGATGATGGTTCAAAAGAATAACAGATCTAGTAAATCGCTTTTCTAAAATTATCTCATACTTGGCTCACAGTGTCTTCTGAAACTTTTACCTCTCTCACTAGCTCCTCGAATACTTCTCTTCATTCATCTGTATCTGCTCCACCTCCTACGGCTGTCCCGGGCAGTGTAATGTCATCATTGAGCTAAATCACCTGCTGGTCAGCACTTCTTTTCCTGTGCTCTGGACCTCTGTCTGTATTTACCTTTCTCCATACCATTTTGCTAAACTATTGGTTAAATGCACACAATTAAAAGCAATACTAGTTTATCCTTGTAAGTCTTAACTATATTACTATAGTCTTGGTCACATAGTTACATTCAATTAAAAGTCACATCTTATCAAAAAAACACAAATTAAATATTACACGTTTTATTTATTAATTAAAATAAAAACAAAAAAATTCCAATTTTTAAACACCATTCATGGTGCTATGAAGAAACCTGAAAATTACTTCACCCTGAATTGGGCTGGATACAGTTAATGTCATTGAAGATATATTGTACTGTAAGAGAGCACCAAGTTTGGGAGAAAATATATTTGATTAACTTCATACATATGCAGTGCTTTCTGTGTGAGAGAGCGAGGGATTGTTTTTTTGTCTTGGGAATATACCAGGGGAACAATAAATACTCTCAGTCTTCCAAGTTGGACTTGGCTTTGTAGCAAGCACGTCATCATCTATTTCAGGGCTATAATGAAGTGTTGGTGAACAAACTTGTAGTACAGCTGTTTGCCCTCTTGCCATTTTAGGAATTTCAAGACATAAATATCATCTCCAGTATTGACTTTTCTAATTTGATTTTTTTTTTGGTGAAATACTTTGAACAGTCTGAACTTAATAAAGGGATCCAAGTGTATTTACATAGTTATTCAATGAAGACAGACATTAACCTGCCTGACATAATCTTGGGTTGCATATTAGCTTCCTGAATCTGATACGCACATTAACACTAGAATTACCTAAGCCTATGAAAAAAACTTGTAATTCTGACCCACCTTAAATTCCTTCACACCTCGCCGTCATCGTCTTTTGTGTTGTAAATGTGTTGATCAGCACAAGCAGCAAGCAGCCTGGTATCTCATTCCCCCCACCCTCTGCCGCACCTCAATTCGTAAAGAAGGCTCTCAGTGCTCAGTGTTTATCTTGGAGTAAAGTGCCTGGAGTTATAGAGGGTAAATAATATATTGTCATTTAGAATACATACATTTCATGTGTGTTCTGTGTCTATAACAATCTATGTAAACACATTGTTAAAACAGAAACATTTTTAATATTTTAGTAAAAATTGACAAAATGTAGACATTAACTATACAATTTGTGAAACCTGAAATACAAGTATAACAAAACAAGCGTGCTTTTATTCAAGAAAATAACCGAAGAATAAGAAAGCAGGTTAGGGTAGGCTATTGATAAAACAGCTTGTGTGGTGCAGCAGTAAAAACTGCTGACTCCTAATCAGGAGGTCGCTGGTTTGATACCAGCTGCCTGCCAAATTTACTGTTTTGAGTAGTGAGCTGCTCTTATCATTAATATTATATAATAAAAACATAAATTTGATTTGCGTCTGTAACAGTTGGTGTAAATTTATAGTACTTGTAAAAGATAGCTTTTTTTTTCAGTTTTATTCTCTCAGTCACGTTCATACTTCAACAACACCCCTCCCCTCCTCCCCCCAAACTGCCGATTTCATGTTGTTTTCAGCTAAAGGCATGGTATAACAAAATTGTTTTGTTATACCACCTCTTTATTTGAGAACAGTGTCAGATCCTGCGTGTGAACGAGACTGGGACTGGGAAAACTGTGGACGTAGGTGCGAGTAGTGTGCATAACTGAGATGGATTGTTGATGTTAATTTTTTTTTATTCAGTTTTATTCTTGAGTGTTCCTGCTCACGCTGAATTAGTATGCACCTTCTAGTCCATTATGTCAAAGATGTTACCTGATGTTACATGATGTCACCTGACAATGAACTTTCTTTCCTGGGGGAAGCAGAGGTCTTGGAACAGAAGCTTGTCGATGTTGCATCCTTTTTTCTTTTTCCGTCGCTTTTTCTTGTAAGAAGCAACGATTAAGTTCCTCTGCATGGTGAGCCATGAACACTCTTCTTTTCTCAGCTAGAAATTATAGGGAATTCTCTGATGTGGTGGGATAAAAGCTGACACACAAATGTGGGTTTGAACACACATGTGCTGCACAAGGAATGCACATGATCCACTGAGAAAAGAAGAGAGTTATTCTTGAATAAAAGTGCACTAATTTTGTTATGCTTGTACCTTTTGTAAAAAGTGTTTAATTGATATTTGGACTCACACATTGTACAGTTCATGTCTACATTTTGACAATTATAACTAAAACATGAAAAATGTTTCTGTTTTAACAATGTATTTACTTAGGTTGTTGTAGACACGGAACACACATGAAATGCATGTATTCCAAATGACGAGTTGTTGAAGCATGAACGTGACTGAGAATAAAACTGAAAAAAAAAAAACCCACTCTTTTACAAGTACTATAAATTTACACCAGCTGTTACAGACGCAAATCAAATGTATGTTTTTATTATATTATATTAACAATAAGAGCAGCTCACTACTCAAAACAGTAAATTTGGCAGGCAGCTGGTATCGAACCTCCTGATTAGGAGTCAGCAGTTCTTACTGCTGCACCACACAAGCTGTTTTATCAATAGCCTACCCTAACCTGCTTTCTTTTTCTTCGGTTATTTTCTTGAATAAAAGAACACTTGTTTTGTTATACTTGTACTTCTGGTTTCACAAATTGTACAGTTAATGTCTACATTTTGTCAATTATTACTAAAACATGAAAAATGTTTCTGTTTTAACAATGTGTTTACATAGATTGTTATAGACACAGAACACACATGAAATGTATGTATTCTAAATGACGATATATTATTTACCCTCTATAACTCCAGGCACTTCACTCCAAGATAAACACTGAGCACTGAGAACCTCCTTTGCGAATTGAAGTCTGGCGGTGGGCGGGGGGAATGGGATACCAGGCTGCTTGCGCTAATCAACACATTTACAACACAAAAGACGCTGACGGAGAGGTGCGAAGGAATTTAAGGTTGGCCACGATTACAAGTTTTTTCGTAGGCTTCGGTAATTCTAGTGTTAAGGTTGACTTTAATTTGACAGCCAAATTAATTTTGTGCACAAGGGTTTTCCTGCCTCCAGGAAAAAAAAAAAACAGTATTTGATTTATCAATTTAACATGTGTGCATACTCTCAACAAACTGATTCATAACAACCTAGTGAACACATCCATACTACTACTCACTTTTCCCCCTATAACTGTCATATGAACCAGACTTCATCTGGTACATTACCTAGGACCAAATTGGGTGACCCTACCAGGGGCAATTGCCCCAGACAGCATAGCTCCTAGGGTCATTGGGACACACAAACCCCTCCACCATGAAAAGGGGAAGATTCGTGGATAGGAAGAGGTAAGTCTTCTTGTTATTCTTTCGATCCCATTAGGGGTTGCCACAGCGGATCATCTTTTTCCATATCTTCCTGTCCTCTGCATCTTGCTCTGTCACACCCACCACCTGCATGCCCTCTCTCACCACATCCACAAACCTCCTCTTAGGCCTTCCTCTTTTCCTCCTGCCTGGCAACTCCATCCCTAGCATCCTTTTCTCAATATGCCCAGCATCTCTCCTCTGCAAACCACCACAGTCTTGCCTGTCTGGCTTTGTTTCCAAACTGTCCAACTGAGCTGACCCTCTAATGTACTTGTTCCCAATCCTGTTCATCCTCGTCACACTCAAACACAAATCTTAGCAACTTTAACTCTGCCACATCCAGCTCTCTGTCTCCTGTCTTTTTGTAAGTGCAACCATCTCCAGTGGTGTCAGTTTGTCTCACTACAGACACGCCCTTTCACTCTTACTATTACCCATCTGTCACAAATCACTTCTGACACTCTTCTCCACCCACTCCACCCTGCCTGCACTCTCTTCTACAATCCCCATTGCTCTGTATTGTTGATACCAAGTATTTAAACTCATCCACCTTCACCAACTCTACTCCCTGCATCCTCATCATTCCACTGACCTCCCTCTCATCCACACACATGTATTCTGTCTTGGTTCTGCTGACCTTCATTCCACTTCTCTCTAGAGCATATCTCCACCTCTCCAGGGTCCAAGAGATAAGCAAGATGCCAAATGAGATTTAATCAAAAATGTATTTAGTTAAATTATTTTTAGATTAGTTTTTATTTCTATACTACTGTCACCAATCATTAATTCAATTTCACTTTAATTATATGAAACTTTTGATCTTGTCTATTTTAGTTTTAATATTGAGTTTTACTTAAATTAGTTTTTAGTTCAAAAAAATAAATAATTATTAAGAAGTGCACACTGTGCCTACACAGCAATGGAATCATAGAAATATACAGATATTAGCTATCCATGCAGAGTTATCTGAACGTTTTACAACGAGTCACTCTCATGTTGTAACCATACCCACCTTTTCAAGGAGTAAGCAGTTTACTTTGACAGCACTAGAGACATTTTAAACTTTGGATCAAATATTTCCTAATACCTTATTATGGCAAGTGATGCACACAAGCTGCTATGCATTCACAATGGCTATGTTACTGTATTTTCTCTGTTTTTGTGTTTCATTAACTGAGGTGACTAGAAAGAAACTTTCTGTAGAGACAAAGCTAATACCTGTTGACCAACATTGCCTCTAATTTTATCATCTTTGGTAGGTTTGTGTTTTTTCAACATGTCACAGTCCTCAATCTCTTTATAGACTTCTTTTTGAAAGAAGCTGAAATGTGCAATTAAACTGGTCTAGTTCTTTCCCTTTAATCAAGTTCCACAAACCAGACATATGTGCCACCAATTATGTATTTAGTCCTGTTGCTGTCAGTTTCATATTCAAAGTTCTTCAAAACAGGACCTTCCCATTTACAAATTATTTGCTTTGTGTCCATGTTCAAAAATATGTTCTGTCTAGACAGCTGGCAACCTACATGTTCATTTGGATACACAATCATGTACTTCGTAGCCATTTAATGAAAAATATTGACAGTTAACAGCAGTGTTCCCTCTAAGGCCCTTAATAGCATGAGCAAAAATGTTTAGTTACGTTAACATGTGAGCACTATGTTCTATTAGGCTATTAATACTATATACAACAATCATCTACTCATATGTAATAAACTGAAATGTTTATGCATTACCACACAAACTTGAAAATGCACTGCTTAAAGTGACACATTTAAACTATTCAGGCACATACAATATATAAACATTCATTAAAGTGAACAGAGATACTGAATGTTGTAAATGACCCACATATCTTTTGAGCAGTGTATTACACATAATTAGATTATTAAAAAATATTCAGAATTGACTTAAAATTACTACAAATCATAACACTATATTTGCATTGAATTCTAAAAACTATGTTACATTCTGGACTTGGAGAAATGACTACTGGCCAGAAATGTATTAAATTTTAAACAAGTAATGTTTTCCATCCAATAATTCATGATCTCCTAATTCGCTGGAGTATAACCCAAAGGTATCCTTAGCAAGACAGAATCAAATGCAGGCACAAAAAAGTTATTTCTCAAAAATGACAGAAATAATACAAGATACTGACAAAAATGGTGGCCTACTGATCAAAAGCATTTAGCCACTTTCAAAGAAGCTAATGATCGAATGCAAGGATAAGAAAATGTTGAGGGTTATTATAAAAGAAGACTAACGAAGTGGGATAAGTCGATCTATTCATATTTAGTTTTCAGTGACCTCCACAGATCACATGATTTAACACGCTTTGCATGCCAGTGTGTATATGTGTTTGCACGATTTGCATAAAGCAGCCTTTTCTGATACTCTTTCTTCCAACTAGTTATATTTTGCATATCAAAGTGAATAAAAACAGCATGATTTTTCAGAATATTCTAATAAAATTTTTTTTTTCTCCTTGATGGCAGACTAAATTTTTCCTAAACTGCTGTCTATGGGGCTCTTCTCCGATTCAATAGCTTGAATTCAAATTACATGTTAGGTTAGTGCTTTCCAAACTTTTTCCATGGTGACCTGCAAGGTCTTCCAACTTTCTGCTTAAATTCTGCTCATCATAGCACCTAGATTTTAAATGGGGAACAGAGAAGAAAACAAGCTACGTGCACATTTACAAACAATTTTTTTAAGAAGGATTTTAAACAGTTAGTGACTCACACAACTGGTGTATTTTATACATTTCTTTGATTTTAGGCTAAATGTGAGACAAGTTAATCTAGATTTGTTCCTCAAACATTTGTCAACAATCTGCATTTTTATAGTTTTATACAATATCACATTTTCTGAGGTCCATTTTGTTAACATTTCAATGGGTTTAAAGTCACAGTGTTAAAAATTTTCAATTACGGTAGTTATCTCAGTTAATATGTAGTCTGCATATTAGGTGGCTGCTAGCTTGTCACACAATGCCTAAAACAAAAGCGTAATGAAAAATAAACATTATGGTCATCAATTTAACATTTTTAGTGTTAAATGTAGACAGTGAAAAAGGAGAAACTGAGTTTAGTTAGGTCCCACACACCTCTTCTACCGTCCACTGGCTGCGTTTTGTCCAGCTACCTTTTTTTTTTTTTTTTTTAAATGTCCGGTCAACCAGAAGTGATTACGTCTGGGTTCTTTTGTGTGATCACATCACTTTGTGAATTCTGTTTTAGTGAAGGGCTGTGTTTTCAAGTCTCCAGTTAATTTGAAGCCTGTACTTTTTACCTGCTTATTTTAAGCAACTGTGTACTAGTCACCAGTATATCATGTTTGCAGATTCAATGCAAGCAAAAAAAGTAAAGATATTGATAAGAAATATGAAAAAGCACTTATGGTACAAAATATTTAACTTGCTTATAAATAGGTTTCAATAAACATTAAAATCCTACTTTTTTGGCTAATCTGACAGTCCTACTGCAGATTTGTTTGATCTATGTAGAACATCAAAACTGAAATGGAAAATTTAATACAGCATTACTTTGTGAACACCCACTTAGGAAAGATCTGTGCAAGGGCTTTCTTCTTTAAATCTGTGTTATTTGTTGAAATTCATAATCACAGAACTTTACTTCGCTGCACGTCACAAACTACTTTTTTTAAAAAAAAAAAGTGACAAATGACTGTCAAATAATGTTCTCAATGGGTGAACAAAAGTCTAACTAACTGAGTCATTTTAATGTCAGTTTTCAAAGGATTTACCTTTTCAATCCCAAGTTTTAATAAAGGATTCCTGGAAATAGGGCCTTTATGCAGTGCTTCCCTTGTAAAGTTCAGCTTAACTCACTATATATTACAGTAGTGCACAAAGAAGGGTGCTAAAATTTAAAGTTGTAAGCACCTACATACACAAGGAACATCAGTTAGAAACAGGCTACTGGAAATCTGCTTATTTAAAAAAAACAGAAACAACATATTTTTGTTTTTACCCACTTTAATTTTTGTTTCAGGTATTTTTTGTAATTTGGGCAGTTTTAGGTAGTTTTTTGAAATGTAATGTGCAAGTAATTTTAACTTCAGGTTGGTTTCCATTTTTTAATATGGCTTTTAGTTTTGTGATTATTTCATTTATTGTAATTATATTTTAGTTGTTTTAGCTCCAGTTTTTGTTCACTATAATGACCTTTGTCATACTGTAACATACATTAAATACATTTTATATTTCGATATGTATATAACAGTTCTTGAAAGCAAACTTGTAAGTGCAGATGACATCTATTATTTATTGGCTCTGGCAGAACCTAAACATGAATAAAAGGTTTTTCAAAATCTCAGTACATTTCTAAAGAGGTAAAAAGAACTTTACAAGCATGAATTGGATATGCCCTATACAATGCAACAGCTCTTTAAAGGAATACTACACCTAAAAATTATTTTTTATATGTTACTTACCCCATGTGTACTTTGTAGTGATGAGCCTGAAAAATTTTTAAACTCATGTTTCCATGCAGAATGGAGAGAAAGAAGTTTTTCACAACAGAACTTAATGGTGGCCATTATTGTATAATGGCAAATGATATGAAAAATGTCCATGGAAGAAAGGAAAAAAAAAAAGTTACTCCTTTGCATAATCCATGTCTGTTATTCAGTCATTACGTTCAAAACATGCAAATTGCATGCATTTTTGCTAAAATATTGTTATATGGTTACTTCCTGAATTATCAGTATGCACATAAACAAGAAACCTAAAGCCTTACGGGAGTCATTTTTGAATTTAAGACAGAATTTGTGACCAACAAATGACAGGGAGAGGTAGGTCTTTAAAAAGTCAACGACTGGATAACATATGTGGATTATACAACATGAGTAACGTGAGATTTTTTTTCTTTTATCCATGGATGTCGTTTTACATCGGTTGCTTTTACATAACACTGGCCACCATTGAGTTTTTTTTTTTAATGACACAATACAGTCGTTTGTTGTATATGTCCTCAAACTGCACAAGCACATTCAGTCCAACTGACATACCACAATGTGGGTGCTCACGCAATCTGTGTGCAATATACAGTCATCACTGCAAGATGCTGCACAATGAATTATGGGAAATTTTATGGTACCAATGACTGTCTCATGAGGCTGCTCATATTAAAAGAAAGCAAATTAAATTTCTGACATGACAGAAATTGTTCTGATCATGCGACAGCTCAACTGTGAGAGTCAACTGGGCACCATATCTACTCTCCTACTGCATGCGAAATGGCAGCTGATGAAACTGAAATTTGGGCAGACTCAGAAAATTAGTCAGCAACATAAAAAAGAGGCTTAAAAATACAGCAGTGCCTAGTACTTCAAACAATTCTAACTTTGAACCTTCTAGAGTTCGAAGGCTAAATTCAAGAAAAATATGATCCACAGTTTGAATGATGCTTCTACATTGGAACTGTGCGCGCAGTGAAAAAAATGCAACAACAGATGGCACTAACGCAACAAGTGTAAACATCATCTGTTGTGTACTGTCTTCGTGTTAGTACACCAACTGTTGTTGACATACAGGTATGGGCATAATCCCCTCCCATTTTCTGTTACCCGAGTCTCCGGTTCCGTCTTGCCGGTGTACTGTGCAGCCTGCTAACTCAATAGGTGTACCCAGAATGAGTCGATGAAGCCAGGTCACTGTAATTAGCAGAATGCAACTGTCCTTGACGATTTTATTTGCTGTAACCAGTAGCTTCAATTCACCCATCTTATTTGCAAGGGATCTCGCACTGGTGAGAAAAAACACAAGGAAGAGGTGGGCCTGTGTGGCCACCTCCATAGCCCTGAATGCATGCCAGCCCTGTAGCCTGTAGTGCGTCCAAATTTTTTTAGTTCAAAATGTGTACATTATGTCTATACTCTCACCTTTCCCTCACCTACATCTTAAGATAGCTTTCATCCCACAAAGTTTTCACTCATCTTTATGCTAATAATTATTCCTGAGCAGTATTCTGCAACAAGGAATATAAGGTAAATAATGTAAAATAGGAAAAACATGAGGTAAAAAAGGTATGCTTCGTTTTTATTTCTTATCACATGCATCAATGTTATATAGTTTCTTATGGGAAAATGTCAAAAAAACTGAAGAACACATTCCAAAAACAACAGATCCATCAATTTTAAAGCTTGGTCACCAATTACAAGACAGCCTACATTATTTCTAATATCACTAATATCTTCTGTCAGCATGTTGTGTTAAACACCCTGCAGATTTTATTTTTTTCCTCCAGCCGACTGGCATTTTTTTTGTTTTTTATGTCCACCCTGGCCATTGGACCTTACTCTTATTCTAATTAATTAATGTTGACTTAATTAATGTTGACTTATTTTATTTTCTTACTGTGTCTTTTATTTTTCTATTCTTCATTATGTAAAGCACTTTGAGTTACATTTTTTTGTATGAAAATGTGCTACATAAATAAATGTTGTTGATGTTGTTGACCTGTTATTAAATTAGCTGCATAGCTGCAAAAAACAGTGCTCAACTTAACTGAATTGCTGTTTGTTATTGAGATGGTATCCTTTAATGTTAATCTGTTTTGCTACTTTCCCATTAGAAGGCTAAGCAGTGCAGCATCAGGAACTATGAAGTGTACTTGTTTTTACTATGCAAATTAGTATTAGCAATTAGTTAATATATTGGAGAAAAAAAAAATCAACCAAAAAGTAACTTGGCTTCAGTGTGTTAAACCCATAGTTTTCAAATAGAGAACTGCCAGGCTAAGCTTAGGAGCCTCAGCAGTTCTGGTGAAAAATAAATAATTCTAATTTAAATATTGCCTTTAAATTGTCTCATGTCTCAAAATGTTCATTAATTGTTGCACAAAATCAGTCCAATATCAATGTAGTTATTGACCTAGAGCTGTGGTTTTCACCCTGAGCGAAATGGGAGCGTCTGTCAGCTAATATGTGGGTGAAAACAAATAATTAAAAGAATAACTGAGAAAAAAATTGGGCCTTAAAAGGACAGTTGATTATACAGCAGGCGAGCTAGAGTTTCCATGTTCGGCTGTGCTGCTACTGTGTGACTCTACTTCTTCTCATGCCAATATGAAGTCTTCCACTGTTCACATTGAGTCTGAAGTGACAGTCCCCACTAGCTCCCTACCTCTTTAGTCTGATCTATGCCAAGATCAAGACTAGTCAAGATCCATGCACCAAGACCAATGTTTTTTGCAAAACTGAGACTCTTATCAAGTGAGTGCTGCCTTTCTTACCCCCAATTGTAGTCTCTCACGCTCTCTCTCTCTCTTAGTTTTGGTAAGCTTTTTAATGTAACATCTTTTTTAGAACAATTTTTGAAACTGTCACACTAATTCAGAAGAATATACATTGAGGAACAAAGAGGAATATTAGCATGTGCCCTGAACTGGTAAATTTTCCATTTTCGAACTGCAGACTGTTTTTATTAAGTTTTAATTATTTTGCTCAAATGAACCAGGATGAACTGAATTTATAAGACTTTAATTAAATACATTGCAAGCACGCATCCTTCATTCTTCCTGTATTGCACCAGTAATTTTATGCGTCTGTTTCAGTCAGTTTAAAGCAGAAGCTGTTTTAATGAGTTAATAACCTTGGAATGGAAAAATACTATGGACACCACTGGACTAGAACCTCAATTAGTTTCAATTAGTTTATAGCCTGGGAAAGGAAAGAAGTACAAGGTGCTTTAATTATAAAATGCATGGACAGGCAAGATTTTTTTCTAATTTATAGAAAATGCTTAACTTTAGTACAACATTTCATTTGACAAATGCATAGAACTTAAAAAAAAAAGTGCTATTTCAAAACATTTTGATTCCAGGAGGGGGTAAACCATAGAAAAAACCTGAGAATGCTTAGTCCAAAGATTTCATAGAACATTTCATCACACTTGCATTAAAAGTCTGCTTGCAATTAAGAATCTGCTTTGATTGATAGGTCTACTACCATGTTGTGTGATTATTAGAAATAGGTTTATATTAGTGGGGGGCCCTGACCAGATGGGTCAACATTATGGGGGGCTGAATTAAAAAAAGTTTAGGAATATCTGTATTAGACCATTAAAACAACATCAGCACTACCAACATTTATTTCTACAGTCCATTTTCATACACTGAATGTAGCTCAAAGTTCTTTACAAGATGTCAAAAAATTGTTACAAGAAAAGAAAAACCAAGTTAAATTAGTTAAGAACATTAATGAATAATTAATAAAAAATAAATCAATATGAGCTTAATTTGTAGAACATTAGAACCAAATATAAAATGTCCCATTCTAAGTCTCTAAAGATGAGCCTAAAGTCATATTGCCAGGAGGATAGAAAATACCAAAAAAAAAAAAAAAAAAAAAAAAAATCACAGACTGACACTGTGCAGTTAACATTGGGACAGGATATTAATGAGACACATACAACTGAGATCATGGAAGCCACTACTCGTTCATTGCACCGTATGTTAATTGGTGGCGACGCCTGCATTGCTGACGATAAACTGAGTAAGGGAACAAAAAGAGAAAGGGGAAAAAACAAACAAACAAGCAAAACAAACACCACAGCAGATGAGGTTTGATAAGCCTAGAGTAAGATTAGTTTTAGCAGCAATATTTAGTTTCTTTTGTTGGGATGAAACATTGAACCAGCAACAGGATTATACATGCAGGAGCAATGGTGGAAGCAGATCATACTCTGCAGGTACCAATGGGAAAGGGAAAGAGAGGCTACAAACCAACCAAGGGGTGCAGTGAAGGAGCTGCAGGCACAGCGAAGTTAATGGTGAAGAGCGTCAGGGCTGTTGATGCAGAGAAGCGGAGATGGGGTGATTTGCTTAGTGAGGAACTGTGGTCAGTGTGGCCATAGAAGTTGTAACATGAGCGAGGCAAATATAGTCATCACTTGTACCCACCCAAATTGGGAATGCAGGAAATTAAGTGATGCAATTGCCGTTATCGAACCTCATGCATGTGTATGCTTCTTTAGAAACTAGAATTACAAGGGGGATATTTGCATAAATACTGCCAGTAGGATTTGAACTGCTTTTAACTATTTATAATTCTCTTGGTTTTTATTGCACTGTTTTTTATGTATTTTTGTTTACTGAATATTTATTGAATGTTCTTTAGACAATTATTCATAAAAAAAAACATGAACTTTGCACTTTGAACAATTAGAACCTTGTTATTGCCTTTCACTTGTTCTTGGCCCATCCTTGGTTATAAACTACTAGGGGGACAGTTTGGTGTTGGGTATGCTTCCTAGACAGTGACCCCTAACAGAAATTTATTAAAAAAAAACAGCACTTTTGTATGTCGTCTGATAACATGATGTCTAAATGTGGTGCAAGACTACTGATTTCATTACAGATTTATAGAGTGATTACAGAAAACCTGAGGCTACTATAACCAGAAAAAAGACATAGCCCTTTACTACACTATTTGAGATTACTTAATAATAAAATACTTGTTTTTAGTGAAATTTAAATGAGACATTGTAAGAACTTTTAATAAAATTAACACTCCATTCTTGATCGCTATAACCTTTTTTCACTGGGATTATATGGAATGTAATCACATTACTTGTAATGTGTCTGCTACAAACATTACTGAACAGGAGGAACCCAACATTCTAGTTTCAGTTTTAATTGCAGCAATTTTACATACACTAATATTATTTTAATAAATCTGGGATGTACTCTAGAGTGGATGTCAGTTTATTTATGCTGTACATTGATAAACTGAACTTCAGTTACTATCGTAAAAATGTATGTATGGCTGATCAGATTTGTGTTCCAATATGCAGTATTTATAGTGAGAAAAACATTTACTTATTCCAGATTTCCTCTGTTATTGGAAATATTTTGACAATGAATGAATAAAGTTATTGCCTCAGGGACTGGATGATTTGCCACTACTAAGGGAACCATGTATTGTGATCTGTATCAGAAAATTTTTAGGGAGAATGCCCAGTCATTTGCCCATAAACTAAAACTGTGGTGTAGATCAGGCATGTCAAACTCACTACCATTGGTGGGCCGCTTCGACTGCCGTACGTGCGTCAGCGGGCTGCACTGTAACAAATACTATTATACTATTATACAAAGTTACTGTAGCTTTCTTTTCGATACTGAAAACTTTAAAAAATGTAACACTTAAAGTTTAAAGAAAAGCAATTTATTTCCATACAATCTCTGTACAACAGCGTACAATTAGAGTCTTAGCCTCTTAGCTAGGTCCTTATATTACTATATTATATTCATTATATTATATTCATTGCTTATATAGGAGTCTTACAGTGTGAGATTTATTTCTTTTGTCCCGACACTTGGCATCTCTTGTTAGTAACCAGTTTGTCAATATCAGGCTTGAAATCTTGTGCAGCTGCAACTTTTATGAGGGATGAAAGGTGCTCGACAGTAAGTCTTGAGCGATGTGGGGTTTTGGTAGCTTTCATTAACGAAAACAATTGCTCACAAAGGTAAGTGTTTCTGAACATAGACAGTACTCTTGATGCCAACTTATGGATCTGCACATACGAGGGTGGCAGTTAAGCATACAAGCCTAGCACACCAACTTCGTTGTATTTTGCCATCAGAATAGAATCTGACTGCAGCTCAATCAATACCATTTGGATTTTCTCAGGCGCATTCTCAACGTTGTAAGAGTATGGTGACGTAAACAGCACAAAGTCCTGTTCGTGTGAACTGAAATCGCGAAAACGCTCACTGAATTCATTGCTCAGTAATACAAGTTGGAAAACAAATCCTCCAAAAATCAAATTTTACTTTACTAAGTTTACTTCAAAGTTTATATTGTAAAATAAGCCGATATGCAAAAAGCCCCCTGACCTACACTAATTATACAAACTCAAAATCACAAAAATCTTTTAATAAACAACTCACCAACTTCTCGCGTCCACTTCAGATCTTCAGCTGTAGTCTGCACTAACTGTTCGTTACAATACTAGCACAAAATTACATAAAACCAGAGCAAAAAAATGTGAAAATATGCGAGCTAGTACTACTCGTGATGGTCAGTTCTGCCCAGTGGCCAGTCTCAGCAGCACAGCTAGTAGTGTAGCTCAGTGGTCCACAACCTGTTTGACACCAAGGACCGCTTTACTAGATGCAAATTTTTCCAGGGACCGGTGTGGTGTTGGAGGTTGGAGTTTATGGGGTGATTATGGGCGGGTTTGTAGGGCAGTTTCATACACAATTTACATTACATTTCTATTATTATTATTAAGTTATAATTTAGTAATAGAAATTATACAGCTTACCATAATGTAGAATCAGTGAGAGCCCTAAACCTGTTTTCCTGCAACCAGACGATCCCATCTGGGGACGATGGAAGACAGTGACACGCGAAGTGTGTTGCTTATATTCAGTTATCTCCGTAATCTCGTTTTGGTTGCTGTCACCGCAGAAAACGTGCATCACAAAGATAGGATGTTGGAAATGGAAGCAGCTTCAACAGCTTCTTTCGCGTTAGTTTAATCTTCTCCTGTCTGCAAGTTATGCTGACAAGAATTTTTCTCAGCATTTTCTTGCGATGATACATTTTCAGGGTGTGAATGATGCCCAAATCCAATGGCTGAAGCACTGCCGTGCAATTGGGTGGGAGGAATTCAACGTGAACATTATCGAAGCGTGTTGTGGTCAGCACCGTTATCAATCAGAAGCCAAATTATCCTTTTCTTCTTCTTCATATTGTGAGGTTTCTGAACTCTTTTGGAATCTGGGATCCCCCCCACCCAACAGGAACGACACGCTGAAGTGCGTCCAGAAGCGCTATTGCCACATGTGAGATTGTTTGTCCGGGTCCCAAGAGAGTTTAAAAACCTCATATATTCTTAAATGAGTGCCCATTAATATGAATGTTTCTTGAACAAGCATCACTGCAACCACATAAAAACGGCTTTTTCGGCGTCTTCAAATGCAGCAGATCGCATAAGTTTGCAACCCGAGATTTTTCTTCTTTTTTGCATATAACAAGTATGCCGTTTCTATAGAAGGGTGATAATGAGTTAAATTCTAATGGATGTTTTTCAAATGTTGACGAGCAATAAGGAAAAGGTATCACTTAAAACCACACAAAACAAAAAATGCAAAAAAACAGAACAAGGAAAGTTCGAAGAAAGAACATTTTTTTACAGTGTTTCTGTTTAGGGATCGTTGTGCAAATGTCCACAACTGAGCTGTGACCGCAGAACTAACTGCTCTGTGGATGATTCATTCAAGCATTTCAAGGTCACTTCGTTGTAATGAAAGTATCTGCTGCTGAATGTACTTCGTAGTAACGAGATTTCTGTGGACTCGTGTCATATGGGGAAGCTGTCAGAAACATAAAAATACTTTGTTGTAATACTCTCTCACCGCGGCCTCTCCTCTTTCTGCGCCGCTGCAAAGCTCCGCCCACCTAGCGTTCTGAAAAGTGTCCTCAGTGAAGGGGGCAGCCTTTTTGCTGTAGCCCTTCGCTGAGTGAGTCTCCGTTGCTGGCAGTTCTCTCGCGGCCCGGTAGTGGGCCCCGGACCGCAGCCTAGCACTTCAGTTGTGACTTCGAGGCTGCAACTATACTAGCAGATGACGTTTCCGGTACCGTAATGCCATGGGAAAACGTGCTTTTGTCAGAAGGCAGAAGTAAGAAAAGTCAATAAGTAACGCCGAAGATGAAGAATGATTCAATCACAAACGATAGTAATCATTTTGTACAAGTTTAGTGCTAACTAGGATTTGTCATGCGGGCCACGTGTTTGACATGCCTGGTATAGATGGTTATACAGTAAAACAATGCTGGAAAATACAAACGTAAATGCACATCAGAAGTATAAAGTTTTGTACTGGCTTTCTTAATATGTCCAGATCTTAATCCAACAGAGATGCTGTGGAAAGACTTCAAACAAGCAGATGATCTGCCAAAATGTATGTCTGAATTAAATCCGTTCTGCGGGGGGGGAGTGTGCTAGTATTTCGCCACAGAAACACACAAGGCTTGTATCTATACTAATAAAAGGCAAAGCCCTCACTCACTCACTCACTCACTCACTCACTCACTCACTGACTGACTGACTCATCACTAATTCTCCAACTTCCCGTGTAGGTAGAAGGCTGAAATTTGGCAGGCTTATTCCTTACAGCTTCCTTACAAAAGTTGAGCAGGTTTCATTTCGAAATTCTACGCGTAATGGTCATAACTGGACGCTGTTTTTCTCCATTTACTGTAATGGAGATGAGCTTGAAAGCCGTGAGGGCGGAGTTTGACATCATCACGCCTCCCACGTAATCACGCAGTACGTAGAAAACCAGGAAGAGCCCCAAAAAGCGCTGAAGAAAACATGCATTATATAATTGAGAAGGTAGCGAAACAATAAGAAGCGAGCGAGGCTTATTCCTTACAGCTCACTTACAAAAGTTAAGCAGGTTTCATTTCGAAATTCTACACGTAACGGTCATAACGTTCGATAACGGTCGACAACGTCCGCCATGTTGAACTTTCTTATTTATGGCCCCATCTTCACGAAATTTGGTAGGCGGCTTCCCTGCGCTAACCAAAACCAATGTACATACTTATTTCGATGGTATGACGCCATTGTCGGCCGCCATATTGAACTTTCCAACGTCACTAATTTTCCAACTTCCCGTGTAGGTAGAAGGCTGACCCCATCTTCACGAAATTTGGTAGGTGGCTTCCCTGCGCTAACCAAAATCGATGTACGTACTTATTTCGGTGGTATGACGCCACTGTCGGCCGCCATATTGAATTTTCCAAACATTACTAATTCTCCAACTTCCCGTGTAGGTAGAAGGCTGAAATTTGGCAGGCTCATTCCTTACACCTTACTTACAAAAGTTAAGCAGGTTTCATTTCGAAATTCTACGCGTAACGGTCAACAATGTCCGCCATGTTGAACTTTCTTATTCATGGCCCCATCTTCACGAAATTTGGTAGCCGGCTTCCCTGCACTAACCGAAACCAATGTACATACTTATTTCGGTGGTATGACACCACTGTCAGCCGCCATATTGAACTTTCCAACGTCACTAATTCTCCAACTTCCCGTGTAGGTAGAAGGCTGAAATTTGACAGGCTCATTCCTTACAGCTTACTTACAAAAGTTAAGCAGGTTTCATTTCGAAATTCTACATGTACTGGTCATAACGGTCGATAACGGTCGACAACGTCCGCCATGTTGAATTTTCTTATTTATGGCCCCATCTTCACGAAATTTGGTAGGCGGCTTCCCTGCGCTAACCAAAACCGATGTACGTACTTATTTCAGTGGTATGATGCCACTGTCGGCCGCCATATTGAAGTTTCCAACGTCACTAATTCTCCAACTTTCCGTGTAGGTAGAAGGCTGAAATTTCGCAGGCTCATTCCTTACAGCTTACTTACAAAAGTTAAGCAGGTTTCATTTCAAAATTCTACGTGTAACGGTCATAACGGTCAACAACGTCCGCCATGTTGAACTTTCTTATTCATAGGTAGAAGGCTGAAATTTGGTACTTATTTTGGTGATATGATGCCACTGTCGGCTGCCATATTGAACTTTTCAACGGTCTTTGTTACTTATGGGCCCATCTTCAAGAAATTTGGTACGTGGGTTCCCAACGCTAACTGAATCCTACTTACGTACATATATACGTCCATAGCCTGCAGCTCGGTCACCGTGTGAGGCGGCGTTGGGTCCCCCATCCCAACGCCTCCCACGTTGTTGGCTGCCTGCCTATATAAGGCCGTCTGTCGCTCCAGTCTCTACATTCCCTTCCTTGGTTCGCCATGGTATTCACATCTCCCTGCTGATAACTACAGCCTTTTTATTTAATCCACGGCTTCTCCGCTGTTTTATTGTTCATTTATTACGATTATAGTTATTGTATAGGTATTTTAGACTTACTTTACATTGTTCAGGTACCCATTTCCTTTATCATTCCAACCGTACCCCCATTAACATGTCTATCGAGGTAATCACCATCGATCAAAGAACTGTCACTTACCAAGTGGTTTCCATGCCCGGAGATGGCACCTGCCTTTTCCATTCTCTTTGTTACATATTGCACAGCCATATCAGGCTCACTATTGATATCCGGAGGAACATTGTGTCTTATGTATTGAATGACTGGGACAGGTTCAAGGTGTGGACTGATGACGGTACAGGAGATAATTATACTACACAGGAGCACTAGAAGAGTGAAATGCTTAAGTGTACCGAAATGGCCAAATATTTTACACCTTTGGACAACCGCCAATGCCTCTTAAACATCTTAGCTTCACAGGTGACGATTTCAGTAGTGGACACTTTGATGTTTAGAAATGTTTAAACTCTCAAAAGCTGGATGTGAAGTTATCAATGAAACTGGTTGTATACTTACAACGCTTGACAGATGCCGAATGTCTCTTCAACACAAGTCCTACAAATACTGTCGTAACTGAAACATACCATGAAACTCAAACCGATTATGACAGCAGCAATCCAAGCTGTGAGATTTGAAACAAGATTACTGTTCACATGGCCAACTGTACATTGCATGCTCAAGAGTAAGCTCAGCGCACAGCTACAGCTTGGTCATATTGCAACTGGAGGGCCGAACTGACAACGTGGCATACAAAGAGATCCTTAACAAATAATTATTGGTATATTTTCCCTCAGTTTAAAAAGGTTTAATTTTCTTCTTAATAAAAATTTTAAGGCAGTACTTCACCGCTGCGAAGCGCGGGTATTTTGCTAGTTGAATTATACAAGCAGCTAAGGATGGTGCAAAGAGCTATTAATTGTAAGGAGACAAATACTTTTTCAAAAACTGCTAGTTAGTGTGGAATAACTTAGCTTCATTCAATAAATAAAATGTTTTATCAGTTCACTCTGGTGCCCTTTACTTAATCTTAAATTTCATTTAAAAAACTGAAAACATTTAGTATCAAAAATACACAACAACAAAGGAAATCAGGAAGGAGCAAATACTTTTTTTTACAGCACTGTAAAACAATAAGGTGACAAAAGCATCAGGCCATATTATATTAAACTGTAATAAATTGTGTTAAGTATATAGCACAGTAGTACATTAGGTAGCACTGCTGCCTCATAGAGCTTAGATATGTAAGAACAGCATTTTGTCCCATTAAAACGTATCAAAGAATATACCGGGGCTGTCGTATGCTTTAAAATGTTGCATCTACACTTCAAAATATCAGCAATGTATTATACCACTGACTCGGGTTGCCTTAGTTGAAGAGATGCTTGCAGATTCCAAACAATAATCTGCTCTGCCCATGTAATGTGCTGTTCTGAGTGGGTTGTGGGTGAATGGTGTGTATTCTTATAACTGGTTTTGTTGTCTCACAGATTGTTGCAACTCAGTACATGTAGCAGTATTCTGCAATGGTACTACAATGATTCAAAGGTAATTCGCTCCAAGTTCATTTAAAATCACTATAAAATGTTCTGTATTGGCACAAAACTCTAAAAATAGGTTTGCCTCTGCAAAAAATGAATTTGAATAAACATCTAACAACAAGAAACTAGTACTGCTTTTCTTTTTTTTTTTTTTTTAAAAGGAAACTGGAAGTCAATAGTTTAAGCACTCAAGCACAGAGTCCTCAGTCGTTCTCTTTCTACGATCTTTTAAACAAAAAAAAGCAACTCAGCTTTTCTTATAGTCGGAAAAAGTTTTTGTTGTGTTTGATCATGGTTTGGTTATAGAGCATATTTTGACATTTGTTACCATGCATGTAAACAACATGCTGCATAAATCATATGAAAGTTTGTGTTGACATTTTTTGCGAGCTTGCAATGTACACAATGTGATGTACATGTAGGAGGACAATGGCACTGGCTTTTTTAAATAAAAATGTAAGGCACTGCTTTGATAAATACTGCAATCAGTGTATTTCAGATTTATTATCTTGTAAACACATTACAATTACATTCATATTTGTCTGCAAGCAATGCTTTAGAAGTGGAACTGAATTACTGGCAGAAATGGGGAGGGTTACGTCAGGAAGGGCATCCGGTGTAAAATTTTGCCAAATCCATATGCGGACAGATGATCTGCTGTGGCAACCCCTAACGGGAGCAGCCGAAAGAAGAAGAAGAAGACTCTGTTTAGTAAGTTTCTTGTTCCTCCAAACATTGTATTACTTTTATACTGTACAATGGTGCTGTATATTGTATTTTATGGGTTGTATATGATGTTTATTTACATTGTCAATGTATCCAGCTAATTGGAAATGGATGATATTATCGACCATCAGCTCAGCCCTAGAATATAACCTTTCAAAGTTTAATTCTGAGCTGAGTAATTCTTTATGGAGCCCATATACTCTCATGTGGCTCCTTTCTAAAATCCTGGTTTCCCTTCTCATTGGTCAACTGCCTTCTTGTAAGTGATCTAATGCAACTGTGTGGACAAGTATGTATGACACCATCAGGGGTGGACAAATCAGTAGTCCGGACGCTCAGGGATGAGAAGGTGATAGGTGGGTATGGTGTCAAGGAGAGGAATGAAGCAGGTCAGACGATTGTGGATTTTGTGAAAAGGATGGACATGGCTGTGGTGAATATGTATGTTAAGAAGAGGAAAGAACATAGGATGACATACAAGAGTGGAGGAAGATGTACACAGGCAGATTATATCCTATGCAGGAGGGTCAGTCTGAAGGAGACTGGAGACTGTAAAGTGGTGGCAGTGGAAAGTGTTGTTAGGCAGCATAAGATGGTGGTCTGTAGAATGACATTGAATATCAAGAAGAGGAGGAAAGTGAGGGCAGAGCCATGGATCAAATGGTGGAAGTTGAAAAAGTAAGACTGTAAGGTGGAGCTCAGGAAAGAGGTAAAAGAGTTACCAGACAGCTGGGCAACTACAGCAGAAGTAGTAAGGGTGACAGCTTGATGAGTGCTTAGTGTGACATCTGGACAGAGGAAGGAGGACAAAGAAACATGGTGGTGGAATTGGGAAGTACACAGAGAAAGAGGTTGGCAAAGAAGAAGTGGGATAGTCAGAGAGATTCAAAAAGTACACAGGAGTACAAGGAGATAAGACGTAAGGTAATGAGAGAGGTGGCAAAGCCTACAGAAAAAGCATATGATCAGTTGTATGAGTGGTTGGACAGTCGGGAGAGAGAAAAGGACCTGTACCAACTGGCTAGACAGAGACCAAGCTGGGAAAGATGTGTAGCAAGTTAGGGTCATAAAGGATAAAGATGGAAATGTACTCACAAGCGAGGTGATGAAAAGAGTACTTTGAGAGGTTAATGAATGAAGAGAATGAGAGAGACAGAAGGTTGGATAATGTGAAGAAAGTGAATCAGGAAGTGCAACAGATTAGCAAGGAGGAAGTAAGAACAGCTATGAAGAGGATGAAAAAAGGGAAGTCATACCTGTGGAAGCATGGAGGTGTTTAGGAGAGATGGCAGTGGGGTTTTTAGCCAGCTTGTTTAATGCAATCTTGGATAAAGTGAGAGGATACTCAAAGAGTGGAGAAAAAGTGTACTAGTACCAATTTTTAAGAATAAAGGGGATGTGCAGAGCTGTAGTAACTACAGAGGAAATAAACTGATGAGCCACAGCATGAAGTTATGGGAAAGAGTAGTAGAAGCTAGGTTAAGAAGGAAGGTGATGATCAGTGAGCAGCAGTATGGTTTCATACCAGGAAAGAGCACTACATATGTGATGTTTGCTCTGAGGGTGTTTATGTAGAAATATAGAGAAAGACAGAAAGAGTTGCACTGTGTCTGTGTTGACTTATAGAGAATATATGACAAAATGCCTAGAGAGGAGTTGTGGTATTGTATGAGGAAGTCAGGAGTGCCAGAGAAGTATGTAAGTGCGGTATAGGATATGTACAAGGGAAGTGGGACAGCAGTGAGGTCTGCGGTAGAAGTGATGGATACATTCAGTGTAAAGGTGGGATTACATCAGGGATCACCTCCGAGTTCTTTCTTATTTGCAATAGTGACGGACAGGTTGACAGACAATATTAGAAAGGAGTCCCCATGGACTATGATGTTTGCAGATGACATTGTGATCTGTAGCAACAGTAGGGAGCAGGTCAAGGAGACCCTAGAGAGGTGGAAATATGCTCTAGAGAGGAGAGGAATGAGGGTCATTTGGAACAAGACAGAATACATGTGTGTGAATGAGAGGGAGGTCAGAGGAATGGTAAGGATGCAGGGTGTAGAGCTGACAAAGGTGGGTGAGTTTAAATACCTGGGATCAACAGTACACAGTAACCTGGAGTGTGGAAGAGAGGTGAAGAAGAGAGTGCAGGCAGGGTGGAATGGGTAGAGAAGAGTGTCAGAAGTGATTTGTTGACTGATGAATACCAGCAATTGTGAAAGGGAAGATCTTCAAGACGGTATTAAGACCAGCTAAGTTACTTGGTTTGGCGATGGTGGCAATGACCAAAAAACAGGAGACAGAGCTGGAGGTGGCAGAGTTAAAGATGTTAACATTTGCACTGGGTGTGACGAGGATGTACAGGATTAGAAATGTGTACATTACAGAGTCAACTCAGGTTGGAGACAAAGTCAGAGAAGTGAGATTGCGTTGGTTTGGACATGTGCAGGAGAGAAATACTGGGTATATTGGGAGAAGGATGCTAAGGATGGAGTGCCAGGAAAGAGGAAGGCCTAAGAGGAGGTTTATGGATGTGGTGAGAGAGGACATGCAGATGAAGGGTGTAACAGAACAAGATGCAGAGGACAGAAAGATATGGAAAAAGATGACCCACTGTGGTGACCCCTAATGGGAGTAGCCAAAAGAAGAAAAAAGAAGATTCTCTTTCAAGATGTTGATTATATTGTGGTAGAAGAATGATATGCACTCATGTACAACAAAACTTTACAAAAAAGAAATAGCTCTAAAAAGTTGCAGGTAACCCTCCACCCCATATATAAAGCAGGCCTACAAGAAAGTGTACCTGGATTACCAGGTTTGTAAAGCTGGTAGCCCAGAAGAGTACAATATGTATTTACAATTTGCCCACCTCTGAAACATATCCAAATGACTGTATGCATTACAGACTGCTTTGCCATCAATAAAACAAGAATATAATCTAATTCAGGGTCACTGGGGAAAAAAGCCTACACCAATAGCAATAGACAGAAAGTAGAAAACAACCCCAGACATGGACAGTCCATCACAGGACCGACTCACACATGAACTCATACACACACTAAGAGCTGATGAGAAACTGCCAATCAACCAAACCAGTAACTCTTCAGAGGGTGTCGGAGGAACACGAGAATACAGGTAGTCCCCAGGTTACGGACATCCGACCTATAACTTATGAACGGGGCCGCAGTTGCGATGCATGCGCCTCAGTAACTGCTGCTCTGTCATCTTCGGCCTGGGGATGCTGCAATCAGTGACTTAAGGGGGACGATTTCGCTGCTCGCGCAGTGTTATGTCCCTCGGGTGGCTCCCGTCGGCAAGCAATGACCAGTGGTCCATAGGCACCGGGGCCACAGCTATCGCTTGTGTGCAGGACGGAGGCTTGCTGGGGTGGTTTGCTGCCCGCCCACTATGCCGCTCCAGCTACTGCTCCTGTCCGGACTCACTACCCACCGTTGGCTGTACCGTATTCGTTCTTGGTGGGCGGACGCTGCAGGCAGCATACTGTAGTGGAGGTGACTGTGTGGTGGGCGAGTGATGAACCCCTCCTCGTTGCCCCCATTCATTCTCAATAGCAAGCCTGCTTGTACTGTTACGCATATAGCAGGAAGTTGTCTCTTGTCAGTACATCAGATGTGTTGACGACGGGTGCCTTCCTGCTGTGATAGCGTGTATAGTGCTGTGCAGAAGAGCTCATCTTAATCTTTTGTCTTCACCCTTCAACAATGTCTGTGAAACACAAATCTGATGCAAGTGCTGGTGATACAGTAAAGAAGAGAAAAACCATCACCATTGAAAATAAAGTAGAAATAATAAAAAGGTCAGAGAGAGGTGAAACTCCATCATTCACTGGCAGAGCACTTGGTTACAGTCGGTCAACAATAGCATTTGTTAAAATAATGTACCTGTTCTGACTTACATACAAATTCAACTTAAGTACAAACCTACAGTCCCTATCTCGTATGTAACCCAGGGACTGCCTGTACCTGGAGGAAACCCCCACAGACATGAGGCAATGGGTTAACGCCAAACAGACAACAACTGAGTGGAGGTTTCAAACAAGGTACACCTAATTCATATGTTGGCAGCACTATCAACTGATTTACCATGCCACCAAGTAAATACACAATGAAAGATGCTGAGATGCTGTAAGTAAATTCTGAAAGGAATTCAAACATCTGTACAATTTTAATAAGGAACGGCTCCTTACTTATTAGGTCTAGTAGTTTTTTGATCAATTATTGTAACCAAGACTTGAACTTCTTGTTTCAAAATAGACCCTAACCAATTTTGACTTTATCTGTATGTCACTTTGGGGAAAAAGCTTCTGCTAAATGAATAAATGTAAATATTACTAACACATCCCATATGCAGAAGCTATTAAAGCAAAACAATATTCATCTATTTCACAATAAATCAAATGATTATGCTTAAACTCTAAAGTGCATACATCACTCCATATTCCAGGAACATTCTCAATACTATTAATAAAATGAACTGGACAGATTTTGTCAACTGAAATAGTGAAGCAAGTACTCAAGAATTTAATTGGAAAATACGGGGAAGTGCTTTCAAGATAGAAATAAGGAAGCATAACCATATTCTGGTTAGTCAGTACCAGAAAACAAACATAACAAAAAGTCAAATGTGTAGTGAATACACTGCAATTAACAAAGGACTGGTTGATTGAATTTGCACATTCTTTTTGTTAACAACCATGTGTATAATGCCATTACCAAGGGTTTTCAGATATATATAGTCAAGCTATTTTCCATCCACCCTAAACTTTCCTCCACATTTTACCCACCTTTGTTCCAAGGTTTGTCTCACCTGCATAATTGGTGGTCTGAAGATGTGCTTTGTGCAAGTCAGGCCAGGTCAGTGCTGTCACACATTCCCACAGAGACTCCCTGCAAGCGATGTGTAGTGCAGTGTTCCCCTCCCGCTCCTGAATTTCAGGATTGGCACCAGCCCGCAGCAACTTCCTCACTGTATCAGGTTGCTTAACGATGACTGCAATGTGGAGGGCAGTCTAGGGAGGTGGAAAAAGACTAATGAGGCAAGCCTAATAGCCATAACCACAGTTCTGCTAACTGCTCCAAAGCTACTCAGAAAGTTATAAAAGTAATGCCCTTACCTGGCCCAAATCATTCTGCACATTGAGGTACTCTGTCCTGGAGGGATCACCAGAGATGAAATTAAGAATGTATTCGAGGAAAAGAGTATGCTCATGGATCACAGCCAAGTGCAGAGCACTATACAAAGAAATTAAGAAATAAAAGTTAGAAAACCTTCATATTTGATTTTTTGCCTACAGAAGCAGCAGTGGTGAGCCTAATTTCATCATGACCATAGATCACAGATATTTAAATACAATAAAGGGGTACCAATTATATACCAATGACACACAGCTCAATCTGCTTATTACGACTTCAAGTTCCTGGTAAGATAGGGAGTGTGAAAGAAAAACAGAAATTTAAAACAAACCACATCTGAACAAAAAAAACTCTGCAAAAAGGCTGATCTGCCAGCATCATGCACAGATAATACTTAAAGCCATTTGTACAATCTGTAAACTTACTCATGAAGAATTTGAATATGGCTAACAGACCTAATATAAATACAAATTAGCTGTGGTTAAAAAAGGAAAAGCTAGGTAGCCTTGTTATCACCACAGATATTCTATTAAACAGTGAAGAAAGCTTTTGCAGTCTGTGTAACACTCTTCTGTAACAAACTCCACTGCACAACACTATTGCATCTATTCTCAAACCCCTTACACCCCCACAGTTTCATTCTCAATTACATTTCAGGAAGTTGTCATTTTAGACATGAAAAGAAAGCTGTTTAAAAAACTAAACTAATTAATTTATAATGAAGATTCCTAGTAATAAATAATGTAATGCTTTAAAACTATCTTCACTTATCCCTCAATAGCTTTATATCACATAGCAACATGGAGATGATCTAGTTTCTATTGACAAATATAGCCAGAAGCTTTGTTAGTTTCTCTTTACCTTTCATCAATTGACAAGAGAAAAGATAGACGGCAGGGATTATAATGAGTAGGAAAAGCAGGACTGCCCAAAACACCACCTATGTGCAGTAATACTACTTTACTAACCATTCAGTCAGGAATTCCCAAGCTATTATCAGTACACAAGCGAAGCAGCTGCGTGAATTTAAAAGAGGAAGTGCCTGTCTGCAGAGCTGGGATTTCTGGGGAAATTCCGATCAGGGGCCAGCAAACAGGCTGCTGCTATTACTGCCACACAAGTGTTTGGTGTTGTGGAGAACAGATACTTTTGAATTTTTTTAATGCCCCACATGTGGGCTGCACTGCCAATGCTCTTTTGTTGCTCTCTTACCATGAGCAAGTGATTGTTCACAGTACATCCATTCATTCTTCTGCTAGCACATACTGTACTGCTAATATGCCAGCATCCTTTAAGTAAAATATAAAAATGTAATGTATCACTGACTAATAATGACTTAAAGGATATTGCATTGTCTGCAATAGGTGGATTATCTTTTGCTAATGGTGTTTCGGTGCAATAGTATGAACATTTCTTTTAGCCGGTTTCCTAAAGTCTTTCTAATACATGCTGGCTTATCATTGCCATCTTTGAAAGACCACACAGAGATCTCCCTATGGCACAACTGGATTACATTTAATTAGAAGCTAAACATCTTCACCCACATTTTCTGTCATAATTTTATACATATTAGGAAGATACCTAACCTTCAGTTAAGGATATGCTATAGCTGGAGCATAGGTATATTAGGAGAAGGGTCATACAGCAGTAAGACTAAATCATCAACATGCTGGTTTAAAAACCAGCATCCAATACTTTAATCCATACTGTGACCAATCAAGAAAGTAGCTTTTACATCTATAAATCCTTAGTCAGGTGAGTTAAAAGATTATGTATGTAGCCTCCTCTACATCTTTTAAGGATAATTAAACCTGCTGCCAGTTTTTTATGGATTTACTAATGATGTGTAAATGTATAATAAGACCCTCAAGTCAATCAACATGAATGGATTTATCCTAGTCTTCTTACTGTATATGCAAGAGTATACAGTATGTTATCATAAAACCACTGTGATTTTAGAATGACTTCAGACAAATATATCATGTCCTAGAGATCAACCATGAGAAAGCACATTGTTGAAACATAAAAACTACCTATTTATTAAACTTTCTAAAGGCAGAGGCATTTTTATTTCCATACTTAAGATTTAAAGTCATTGTTTTGTCAAGATCATACAAGAAAACATGGAATTTGTCTTATCAGCGGTATCCATGCAAAATAAATAAACAGCAATGTTGTAGCTAAATCATTTTGAAAACCATTCAAAAACAGTGCACCATTTAAATAACATTTCAGATTAATTGTCAAAATCAAAAGTCATGAACAATTTTCTTGGATAATGACTACTGATATTCACAAAGACCTCCGGAACCCCTATGGACCATGCTCACTTAAACTCATCCTCATAGTCCAAAATTCTTTAATATTAGTAATTTTTTTTTGCTTGAACATTGTATGGCACTTTGAGACAACCACTCAAAACACTAATTTTTTTCTTATATTTATAAGGTCCCGAGAAAAGTTTTTAATCTAATGTCTTCATGCAGAATGGAGAGAAATAAGTTTACCACTTAACAGAACTCAATGATTACCAGTTCTGTCCAACAGCAAAGGACGTGAAAAATGTCCATCATTCTTTTTTGCATAATCCACATTTACGTTATCCAGTTGTTTGCTCAATATGTGCAAAACTAATGTTTTTTTAGCTATAATCTGGTTATATAGTTACTTCCTGAATTATTAGGGCAAAACTATTATGGAAAAGAATATTTGAACACATGCCCCTCGCCATCATTCTTTGGTCAAGAGTACTGTCTTAAGTCAAAAAAGTTATTCCCATGAGGCTTTAGGCTTCTTGTTTATGTACATGCTGATAATTCAGGAAGTAACTATTTAACAATAATTTAGCAAAAAAAATGCATTTGTTTTGCAAGTTTTGTGCTTACAACTGGATAAATGACATGTGGATTAAGCAAAATGATTTTTTTTTCCTTTTTAGCACAACCATGTTTTACATTGTTTGCCATTTGTACATCATCGGTCACTATTGGCTTCTATTGTGTAAAGCTTTTTATCTCCATTCTGCATGAAAACATGAGAGTTTAAAAAATGTTCATGGTCACCACTACAAAGTACATGGGGTAAGCAACATAAAAAATGTATATATATCATTTTTGGTTGGAGTATTCCTTTAAACGAAAAGATTCCTAGTTTCTTTTTTTAAAAATTTTTACTTTTTTATGGGTTATGTCGCTGGTGTTTGTTTGCCAGGTCATCCACATCAGTTCAAAAAATCTAGACTGTCTGGTAACCTGTTGGAATTTATTGAAATTCTGCTGTGATACATATTCATTAATCACAAGGACAGCATAACAGCAAAGTCTTTTACTTCTATGTCTGACCTTACAGGAGCAGCCTGGGTTCAAATCCCATATAAAAACATTGTCTACATACAGTGTGCAATGTCTCCATGGGTTTTCTCCCTGCATAGCAAAAGATGTGTGTGTTCTGTTAACTGGCAGTTCAAAATTGACCAAATGTGGATGTATGCATGAGTGGGCCCTAGGATGAACTTCCCCTGTTTAGTACTGCCAGGATAGGCTCTGATCCTGCTTTGACTCTAATTGGATTAGGCAGTTTTGATAATTTTACTATTCATCAGAAGACACTATGTATGCCCTCACGTGTTATACATTGCTACACACTTCATTTAATTTCTCATGGTCTCATTTAAACATTATTGTCATTAACAAACTAAAGGGGCAGTCTTTTACAAGGATGGTAAATTTGCAACACTGATAACTGCTATACATTAACAGGATGAAAAACATACTTGCATGCACAATGAAACAGACTTTTACAGCTGATCACAAGTAGGTGGTCATTACAGGGCCGGCCCCCCAAACCCATCCATTGGGATAGTAACCTTCCCTGACATCAAACTACCACTACCTATTCCTGGGCTCGAAAATAACTGTTTTCGAGGGGATTGACTGACGGAATCAAGCATACATAATCTGAACGCATTTCTGTAAAATACGATGAGTAAACGCAGCAACCAGTGCTCCCCTCAAACAAAGTCAATTGTGCTAGGAGGGGTGCGGTTTCAAACTCATCCTGTATATCATCAGTTACAGAAATTAGGTTACCCCCCAAACCGGTACCGTGCAGATTATCTTTACGTACGTGTCCCCATCCTCGGAGATAAAGGCCAATGATCTAACTGTTTCTTCCAGGACCCTTGCGCTGTCCACAACGGGCTCCTCCGTTTCATGGGCAGGCTGACTGCAGTATTCTTCGCTCTTCTCTCCAATTTCTATGGCCACTATGCCGTGTGTAATTTTGCTCAGTTCTGCGTCTGACTCCTCGATGAGAGAATCTCCTATAGCTGAGTCGAGACGTTCCCCTGGGCCCGAATGACAGGCATCGGTCCCACTGGAAAAGCAAAGCCCGCTATCGCACCACTCGTCCGTGGGGTCTAGATCCTTTGCCTGGCCGCCAAGGCCAGAGTGCTGGCTATACAGGCTGGTCATTTTCGTGTCCATCTTCAACAGTCAGCTTTACCCCGGTTAATATAACTGGGGGGGCATCACTAACCGGAGTTCAGTACCCCTTCATACCCGTCCAGTCTCCACTCTTTCGACGCTCAGTGAAGGTTGGGGAAATCCCCAGGCTGCTCCCGTCAATCATGACGACGTACGTAAAGAGCAGGGCTCTCTGGGAAATTGAGTTGCATCGCGCACAGTTTTCTGGGAAAATTATTCGGAGGAGATGAAAATGCACGGCATTTTGGGAAAATGTAATCTGGAAATGGTGATGTGAGTTATGCAACACGAAAATACTGTCAAATACAGTGTGTAATTAATATAATACGGAAGGCATAAAGGCATTTTTTTAAATCTTAAAGCAGCAGCCATTTTTCACAAAGTGTACATCACACTTTTTGCTTTTACTACTAAGTAGAGCAAAGGGCACTAAGAAATAATCTTTAGCTGCATTCAGATATACTAAAACAGTGATTTTCAACGGTGCCACTGGGTGGCACAGTTCACAGGTGTCGCAAAAGGACATGTTAATGAATCGAGCTAGCATTATTATTATTATTATTATTATTATTATTATTATTATTAAAGGTACTAGCAACCAAGACCATTTAAAATATCCTAATTCATAAATGTAATGTTTTACTTAATGAGGAAAAAGTGCATAATAAACAAGAATAGCTGTGCCAAAAAATTAAAATATTAAAATTTGTGATTCAATTTAAATGCTTAAAGGCTAAATACTCTTAATTGTAATATTTTGTCATTTTTCACCATCTGATTGAGATCCATGGTGGGCTAGATCCCTAGTAAAACAACAAAAATCATGAAACAATTATATTCATAATTGCTGACCTTGAAATACTTTAAAATGATACTGCATATGCTTATGTTTGAAATTAGTTATTTGTAAACCTCTGTGGATGACTCTTATAGGGTTAGGATCACTGGTAAATAATTGAATATCAAAAATATCATATTCATGATCAACAAGCTTGAAATAGCATAAAATGATACTCCTATACTACCGATGCCCATTTTTTCAAAGTTTTGTGAGCAGAGGTAGCTTTAACCCCTTTTCTTTCATTAGGGGGAGAACCCTTAAGGCTACTTGATATGGCATGCACAACCTCAAGTCCTCCTATCCTGTTGGTTTGCTTTTTATCATAATGGTGACATTTTATTGCACAAAACATGATCCAAAAATGGCCTATAAAATGAGGGTTTTTTTGGGTCTAGAGGGCTGAAAAAGGGGAGTACTCTAAAAAAACTTAACATTCTGCAAAACTAAGCATCAAGACAAGTTGAACAATGTATCATACACTATATTGCTAAAAGTATTGGGATGCTTGCTTTTACACACACATGAACTTTAATGACATCCCTTTCTTAATACATAGGCTTTAATCTGGAGTTGGCCCACCCTTTGCAGCTATAACAGCTTCAGCTCTTCTGGGCAAGGCTTTCCACAAGGTTTAGGAGTATGTTTATGGGAATATTTGACCATTCTTCCAGGAAAGCATTTGTGCTGTCAGGCACTGATGTTGGACAAGAAGGCCTGGCTCACAGTCTCCGCTCTAATTCATCCCTAAGGTGTTCTTATCAGGTTGAGGTCAGGGCTCTGTGGAGGCAAGTCAAGTTCCTCCACACCAAACTTGCTCATCCATTTCTTTATAGACCTTGCTTTGTGCTCTGTTGTGCAGTCATGTTGGAATAGGAAGGGGACATCCCCAAATTGTTCCCACAAAGTTCAGAGCATGAGATTGTCCAAAATGGCATTGTATGCTGAAGCATTAAGAGTTCCTTTCACTGGAACTAAGGGGCCAAGCCCAATCCCTGAAAAATAACCCCACAGCATAATCACCCCGCCACCAAACTTTACACTTGGCATAATGCAGCCAGGCAAGTACCGTCCTCCTGGCAACCACCAAACCCAGACTTGTCCATCGGATTACCAGACAGAGAAGCGTGATTCGTTACTCCAGAGGACATGATTCCACTGCTCTAGAGTTCTGTAGTGGTGTGCTTTACACCACTGCATTTGAATTCTTTGCATTGCATTTGGTGATGTGAGGCTTGGATGCAGATGATCAACTATGGAAACCCATTCCATGAAGCTCTCTATGCACTGTTCTTGAGCTTTTGGAGGTCTGTAGCTATTGACTCTGCATAAAGTTGGTGACTTCTGCACACTGTGCGCCTCAACATGCGTTATCCCCGCTCTGTGATTTTATGTGGCTTACCACTTCATGGCTGAGTTGCTGTTGTCCCTAATTGCTTCCACTTTGTTATAATACCACTAAGAGTTGAGTGTGGAATATTTAGTAGCAAGGAAATATAATGAATGGACTTCACAGGTGGCATCCTATCACAGTACCACACTTGAATTCATTGAGCTCCTGAGAGCAACCCATTTTCTCACAAATGTTTGTAGAAGCAGTCTGCATACCTGGGTGCTTGATTTTATACATGTGTGGCCATGAAAGTGATGGGAACACCTGAATTCAATGATTTGGAGGGGTGTCCCAATACTTTTGGCAATATAGTGTATGTGTAGGTTTCTGGTACTGATGAGTTAGGAGGCGCCAGACAAAAAAAGAAAAACTGAAGTGATTTCAATGTGTTCATAAGTAACACAATGTGTATGTTGTTGCAGCATGTCCGTTGTTGGGGGTTAAAGGTTGCTGGTCACCTGTGGTGTGTGTGTGTGTGTGTTTGTCTGAACTCTATTTAAAAAATATAGCATTTCACTTTATAAAAACTTAGCAAAATTTGCTCTGTTAACTGAATAAAGCTGTTTTCATTCTTGGCCATGAGCCTGGCTTACAAGCTGGATGAATCCCAAAGACTTTTCCAGTAGCCAGTCATCAAGCCTTATGTGCTGCTGCTTGCCCACTTCTGAACAGGGCGATGCCATTACACACTTCCCTCTCTGTGTGTGGGAATTTATACAGATGGGGCTCCATCAATGGTTGGTTTAGTGATGGGATTTGTAGCTTTAGTGAAGAAAGAAAACAGTGCTATCATAATAATATATTGCTTTCCCATTGTGAAAAACACTCAGCGATGAGTTATAAATGTACTTGATACAGTTGCAAAATGATTAAGTCCATAAAAAGTAGACCTCTCAAAACACATCTTTTTGGGACAAAGTATTTTAATAGTCTTCTTCTTCACAAGGAAGCGTGATGTCTAGCTAAAGGAGATAAAGTTTTGTCACAAGTGTTAGAACTGAAGGATGAGATGGATATTTTTTTAACTTTGAGAAGCAAGAAGAATTCTTCCTGTCACTTGCAGATGATACTTGGATTGCAAAACTGTTGTACTTAGTTAATATCTTTGAACATTTAAAGATGATTAATTCCAGCATTTAAAGGTACATCTGTAAATTTACTCTCTTCTATTGATAGAATCAAAGCTTTAAGAGATCAATTAAGCTTATAGGTCACCATGGTGAAACAAGTCAATGTGGATAGGTTAACACATATTGCTGAAACACAGAATAAAGATACCATTATTACCATCATGCAGTGCAGGACTGCAATAACTACAGGGTGATAAAATTGATGAACCACAGCATGAAGTTATGGGAAAGAGTAGTGGAAGCTAGGTTAAGAAGTGAGGTGATGATTAGTGAGCAGCAGTATGGTTTCATGCCAAGAAAGAGCACCACAGATGCAATGTTTGCTCCGAGGATGTTGATGGAGAAGTTTAGAGAAGACCAGAAGGAGTTGCATTGCGTCTTTGTGGACCTGTAGAAAGCATATGACAGGGTGCCTCCAGCGGAGCTGTGGTATTGTATGAAGAAGTTGGGAGTGGCAGAGAGCTACTTAAGAGTTGTACAGGATATGTACGAGGGAAGTATGATAGTGGTGAGGTCTGTGGTAGGAGTGACAGGTGCATTCAATGTGGAGGTGGGATTACATTAGGGATCAGCTCTGAGCCCTTTCTTATTTGAAATGGTAATGGACAGGTTGACAGACGTGATTAGACAGGAGTCCCCGTGGATTATGATGTTGCTGATGACATTGTGATCTGTAGCGATAGTAGGGAGCAGGTTGAGGAGACCCTGGAGAGGTGGAGATATGCTCTAGAGAGGAGAGGAATGAAGGTCAGAAGGAACAAGACAGAATACATGTGTGTAAATAAGAGGGAGGCCAATGGAATGGTGAGGGTGCAAGGAGTAGAGTTGGTGAAGGTGGATGAGTTTAAATACTTGGGATCAGCAGTACAGAGTAATGGGGATTGTGGAAGAGAGGTGAAAAAGAGAGTGCAGGCAGGGTAGAATGGTTGGAGAAGAGTGTCAGGAGTAATTTGTGACAGACAGGTATCAGCAAGAGTGAAAGGGAAGGTCTATAGGATAGTAGTAAGACCAGCTATGTTATATGGGTTGGAGACGGTGGCAGTGACCAGAAAGCAGGAGACAGAACTGGAGGTAACAGAGTTAAAGATGTTAAGATTTGCACAGGGTGTGACAAGGATGGACAGGATTAGAAATGAGTACATTAGAGGGTCGACTCATGTTGGACAGTTGGGAGACAAAGTCAGAGAGGCGAGATTGCATTGGCTTGGTCATGTGCAGAGGAGAGATGCTGACTATATTGGGAGAAGAATGCTAAGGATAGAGCTGCCAGGGAAGAGGAAAAGAGTAAAGCCTAAGAGAAGGTTTATGGATGTGGTGAGAGAGGACATGCAGGTGATGGGTGTAACAGAACAAGATGCAGAGGACAGAAAGATATGAAAGAAGATGATCAGCTGTGGCAACCCCTACCGGGATCAGCCGAAAGAAGAAGAATAAGAAGACAGAATGTACCGTACTTCCCTGGAGACATTATCTAATGGGACTAGAATTAGATCTCTTATGTCACCTTTGTCCTCTTAAAGTTCCTGAAACTTTCTTCCATATATTCTTTCCCCATTCCTTTCTCCCCTCAAGTTCTGCTTCTCCTACACCTTTCTTCTCTTTCTCTCTCCTAGTGGAGACCTTTAATGACTACAGCCATTGCAGCTAAGTTGCTTTTAGCCTTTCGCTGGAAACCTCCTGCCCTTGTCTTTCCTGCAATCTGGAAGTCCTCATTTTACAATCTTACCCTACTTGAAAATTTTGCATTTCAGATCAACAACTCTTCTGGTTCTACTATCCAAAACTAACTTTATTTTGTTCATTTTATAAAGAGCTAGTTGGTGGTGCTTCCATCAGGCAGTTTCCCCTGTCAAACTTTCCTTGTTTTTTTTTTATTTTTAGATTATTTCACCTTGTGTTTTTGTGGTATGTGTATGTGTGTGTGCACCAGTGTGCTCATCCAATCTTTTTTTTTCTCATATTGTGTTTCTGTTTAATTAACCTTCTACATTAGGGTGGAGGTGGTTTGTTTTTGTTCTTACGTAGTCCAAAAATCAGTTATTATTATTTATTTCTTTTTACTGTACTAGGGGGCTCCGCCCTCTGCTCGTTTCACTCACCCATCCCCGGGTTTGGTTAACCGGATATACAATTTAAAGAGATTGTTATTTTCATGGGAATTGTTACATATGCATTATTTTCAGTTTTACTTTGAAGCTTTAGTAAAAGCAATATTTGGAATTAACTTTTCTTCAAGAATGCATTGAATTTTGATTCCGTGTTTGGACGGTAGTTGTAGTTGTAAGTAGGCCGTGACTTGAAAGAATCTCATGTTAAAAGTTTCCGACTCACAGGACTTCATACCGAGCCTACGTTTTTGGAATCCAACTTAATGTTTAAATCTGAACAATATATTCAATCTCTTTTTGCTGTTCCGTTATTTCACAGAGTAATAATTTCCATTTGTTTGCACTAATGAGATTTTTACTATGATTTTTTTAAAACTTTCGAATTTTAGTACTTTCATTATCTCTAACCTGCTCTGCATGTGTACCGCGCCAACATTATCGAGGGGCGTATAAGTGTCTCTCTGAGAAAATCAAGTCTCGTCTCCTTCCAAGATTTTTTTTTTATAATAGAGAGATTCCCTTTTCACTTTATCAATAAATATGTGATAAAAAAAAATGTTTAGGTTTGAATTTTATTATTGTTATATGTATCATAACTGCATGTATGATGTCCTCCATCTTTTGCAGTCTTAAGATGTACAGGATCTCTGTCTATGAGCACTGACAAATACGAGTATTTTCAATTTTATAGCTTTTAGTGAAACACACAAATCAATTATTTGTGACAGTCTCCTGTAATCTAGGATTGTTACTACTTCATCTTCCTGGGACAAACAAATAGGAAAACCTGCAATTAAGAAAATCTAGCAAAAGACTAGATTCATTTTATTCATTCATATGTTTTTTATTTAAAAATAAATAATTTTCCTAATAAATTGGTTAGTTTTATTTCATTGAAGTTGGCATGGTGTGCCAGAGGTATGACTAAGAACTTTTTACAAAACAATTGGGACATAGCAAGGCCTACTCTAGTGTCATTACTGGCCTTGCATTCCAACCCTACCGTATATGACCCAGTTAATAAAGACAATTCTAGAGTAAGAAGGACAGTAAATGTGCATGGAGGTATTAGAACATTAGAACAATCTAAACGAGAACAGGCCATTCATCCGAACAAAGCTTGACAGTCTTATACACTTATTCCTACCAAAAAAACATCAAGTCTAGTTTTGAAAGTCCCTAAAGTCTTACTATCAACCACACTGCTTAGTAACTTATTCTAAGTGTCTATCGTTTTTTGTGTAAAGAAAAAGTCCTAATGTTTATGCAAAATTTACCCTTAACAAGTTTCTGACTGTGTCTTAAAATAACAGTCTCGATCCACTGTACTAATTCCCTTCATAATTTTAAACACTTCTATCATGTCACCTCTTAATCTTCTTTTGCTTAAACTGAAAAGGCTCAGCTCTTTCAATCTGTCCTCATAATTCATCCCCTGTAACCCTGGAATCAACCAAGTTGCTCTTCTCTGGACTTTTTCTAGCGCTGCTAAGTCCTTTTCGTAGCCTGGAGACCAAAACTGCACACAGTACTCAAGATGAGGCCTCACCAGTGCATTATAAAGGTTGAGCATAACCTCCTTGGACTTGTACTCCACACATCCAAACCTAACATTCTGTTTGCCTTCTTAATGGCTTCTGAACAACGTCGGGAAGTTTAGAGTCCACTATGATTTCTAAATCCTTCTCAAAAGGTGTACTCTCGATTTTCAGACCACCCATTGTGTATTCAAACCTAATGTTTTTGCTTCCTACGTGTTATACTTTACATTTACTGACATTAAATTTCATCTGCCATAAATCTGCCCAAGCCTGTATCCTGTCTAAGTCCTTCTGTAATGATATAACAGATTCCAAATTATTTGCTAATCCACCTACCTTGGTATCATCTGCAGACTTAATCAGCTTGTTACTTATAATCCTATCTCAATCATTTATATCTATTAAAAATAGCAGCGGCCCTAGCACTGACCCCTGTGGAACACCACTCTTAACATCGGCCAATTCCGAAGAGGTTCCTTGCACCATCACCCTCTGCTTCATGTGTCTGAGCCAATTCTGCACCCATCTACCAACATCACCCTGAACTTCCCCTTCTTTCAGTTTGATGCCCAACCTCTCATGTGGCACCTTATCAAAGCTTTCTGAAAGTCAAGATAAATAATATCATATGCTCCACTTTCATCATATCCTTTTGTTGCCTCTTCATAGAATTCCAGCATGTTAGTAAATCATGACCTCCCTCTTCTGAACCCATGCTGACTGTTCTGAAAAACTCTTGTACTTGACATGTAAATCTAATCCTTAATAATTCTTTCCATTACTTTTCCTGTGATACATGTTAAAACGTACTGGACTATAGTTGTTTGGATCTGCCCTGTCACCCTTTTTATATAATGGGATAATATTTGCCATTTTCCAGTCCTTTGGAATCTCCTCAGTGCGCAGTGACTTCCTGTTGAAAACTAAGGGTTGAAAAAGGGTAAAGATTTTCCAGACTTTGAAATGCTCGACAGAAGATATGACGTTTGCTTTCAGTCTAAAGCTGATATGCAAGGAAAAGAAAAATGTTTATACTTTAAATCTGTATAGTCAAAGGAGAACAACATTTTGTTCAAGTATACTGTACATACATTTTATAGTACATTTTTTTAGAAAGATGTTTATCCAGGACTGCAAGGCTGGCTGTATTTAAGAAGAGGATATTTCCGTCTATCAATTTTACTAACCCGCTTATCCAGGGCATTGCTGCAGCAGAGAAGTTGGACCCTATACCAGGAATTATAGGATGCAAGGCAGGGACAATCCCTGAACAAGGCACCAGTCCATTACAGTGCCAACACACATTCATACACACACTTTACAGCTAAGTTAGCAATGTCAGTGCATCTAAACTACATGTCTTTGGGAGGAAACCCTTGCACCTGGTTTAAACCCACGCAGACATAGGGGAGAAATGCTAACTAAATGTAGAGAGCACCCAGTTTATGGACATCAGTCTCTTTATTAGCTTTGGGTGCAAGTTGGTAGCCATTCTAAAAATCCAGAGGTTTACGCATTATAATTCACCATTATAATTTTCATGTTACCTTGGTAATGGGCGACAGCCATGGGCTGGTGTCCAGACCAGGATGGGGCATAATTCAATACCTGGCCAGGATGCCAATGTAATTAAGGAACAAGGTGATACTTTATATTTGGAGCAGTGGCTTGCCCAATACGCTAGATGGCAGCAAACCCAAACCAGGATTCCCACACCAATATCCGAAGGTCATAATGGGAGTTGTAATCCTGTGGGGCTGCCCAGTTGGTTTCAGTGGAAGTTGCAAGGGGAAGCAGGTGGAATTGGCAATCCCTGATTGACCGAGAAGTACTTCCATCAGGCTATGCCCAGGCACAGGATGTACTCCCGGGTCCAAGATAAAAGGAACAGCTCTGCCACATTCAGGCCAGGCAGAGCCAGGTATGGATAAAGGCAACACTCACCTGGGAGGAATGGAGGAACAAGAGAGAGGAAGAAACAGAGAAGTGAAGAAGAATATTGTTAAAGAACCATATTGTAAGGTATTTTGGTTAAAAATACCCATGTTATTTGAGCCCAGGATTGGTATAGTGTTGCTGAGTTTGGGGTTTGAGGTGTTGCAACATCCCCTACTGGTCACTCCCTTTAAATTTTATTTCAAAAACCTGAAAATTGTTTTTTTGTAGTAAACATATTGTTTTCATCTTCAAGAATAAGACATTCTAAAATAAATACAAGTGGGAATTTGGTTTTCCTGTTGAATTATTTCAAATGTATCTGACTCTAGAGACATACAGGAAAATTTAATTGAGGGTATGCACTCTAAGAACGCATCAAGGATTAAGCTATATTAAAATTGGTTAATTTTTAATATGAGACAAAACAGATTTTTGTTTATATATGTCACAGTGATTCATGTCTTCACTATATTTCGCTTTCACTCTGCTTATCTTGATGACGATCATGGTGAGTTGAAAAGGCCAGACCACCCTATGCTCAATAACAATTTCTAACTGTGAAATTTTCTGATGCTTCCAGGCTTCCTGAGAAATGTGATTTCACCAGCGTCTTTTGGGTCTGCTCCTAGTCTTCTCTGAATGAGCTGCGCCTTGTAAACCTCCCCAAAGAAGATAACCTGGAACATTTTTACAGGCCCAAACCACCTCAACTAGCTCCTCATGATCTGGAGAAACAGCTTTTCTACTTTGAGCTCCACCCATATTTCTGCACTCCTCACACTATGACAGATAGTTAAACTAGAAAACCTATGCAGGAAGCTATGTTTTTTTTTTTTTTTTTGCTGCTTATTCTTTGTGGTGGACAGCCCGGGCCTTTACCCGGACTGGATGCCCTGATCATGGAAGTACCAGGAGATAGAGTATTTTCAAGACTGTTTCTCCCCCAGGCAGACAGACGGCAGCCCCCTTAGCTTCCAGTGGGACCACAGGTTATAAGCTTAGAAGTTCAGCCCTGCTGTGGCCTGTGGCTACCGCCAGGGGGCACCTGGTTGTTTGCTGCCAGAAGAAGCTTGTTAGGAACCTGAAGTCCTTCCAGGAGCCCTATAAAAAGGGGCCAGTCGCCAGCATCCAAGAGCCAGAGTCGGGAGGTGGAGGACAAAGCCTGTTGTGGAGGACTAAAGGCGAAGAGACTGTGTTGGTGATTAGTGCACTGTGCTTTATCTTGTGCTGTGAAGTGCTGGACGGTGTAAATGAAACCGTGTGCTGTGTGGACTAAACCTGTGTCTTCTGAGGTTCACAAAGTTTTCCACATAATACAGCTACTCACCTGATGATAACAACGCACATCTGGAGGTGCAAGTTCTCATCCCAGCCTCATCACACTCATCTATAAACAATTTCAGTGTTCACCTGCAATCTGAAATTGATGAAGCCAAACAAGAAACATAATCTGCAAACAGCAGAGATGCAGTCTCCAAACTGGATACTCTACCAGCCTGAGCTTCATGAAGATCTTAATTAGGAAAGGAAACCAGATTCATGTTTGTCAGAGTTCAACACCTTCATTGAATGGTCTTTATTTAACACCAAATAGGCAAACACTACTCCTGCTCTGCAAATGCAAATGTTAGATGGCACACTGTATTGGCCCAGGAACTTCATAGTTTTGAAGCACCTTTCTTATGACACAGTTCTACAGGAGTAGAATGTTGTACCTTGTTAGCTATAGATTGATACAGTAGGGTGAAATGACATCTTTTATTGGCTAACTAAATAGATTACAAATGCAAGCTTTCGAGGCAGCTAAGGCCCCTTCATCAGGCAAGGGTACACGGTCATGTGCTTTTTCTAAATCCACAAAGCACATGTAGACATCTGAAATATCACATCTGTGCAAATACAAAGAGTTGGTTCACAGATCCATATCCAGAGTGAATCTGCAGAATCTCAGTTAAGGAACCCTTGCATAGACCTAGCCATGGAGGCTAGGTGGTATGATTTTTTGTTAGGTGCACATACCCTTTTGTACACCTTTTAAAGGGATATGTCCTTGCAGCATCATTTGAACAATAGGAGCCAATTCTTGATAGCATATAATTAGTAGTCAACTTAGCCCACTGTTATTGGAAATACTTTAACCTTTTCAGCTGACAGATTTCAGGTGATACATCTTGCCCTGCAAGTCTTGTCAAGCTGAACATGAATTCAATGTATTCTTGGAAAGCTGAAAGGCAAAGTAGGATTTCGAGTATTTTGCTTAGTTAGAAAACACACCTTTTGGTACCCATGGAAAAATAACCTAGATGTTGTGATAATGATTTAGTAACATTTTTCAGTTTTTTTTTAGAAAACTGTAAGATCCACTAATGGGGATGAAAACAAGTAAGCCCAGTTTTCATTCTGGTCAGAAAGGGAAGGGGGAAATGGCTGCCCTTTATTTAACATCTTTAAGAGTTCTCACTTGCTGTTAGTTGCAAAAATGTAGCTTTCTTTTAGTACAGTTGTTGCTTTTCTGACTTTTTTTTGTGATGAACTCAGCTCATTTGCTGTTTGGAGAAAAATATGGGTACTTTGATATAACTTGTATCTTCAAAGGAGATCTGTCTTCGGGAAGAAATCTTTTTCAATTAAAGGGTATATTATTTGCACCTAAAGAAAAAAGGCAGTCTTGAAATAGTCATTTGCAACTGAAGGAAGATTACATAAATCAACCCAGGCTGAATAATTCTTTGTATTACCTATATTTTTTGATATTGGTTTTGATGCAAATAAATATAATCTGTAAGTAAAGTCTTAAACTCATTATCTCTATCTGAATTGCTACTAGCATCAGAAAGCTAGATTATCCATTCCTTGCCTAATTGCAGCTTCTTAAGGGCACAAGAGGATGCTCTTGTGATGGCTGCTATTGCTGGTAAAGCTAGTTTGAAGTAAATGTTGGGAAGTAAAAACAGCTCTGGTCAGTAAGCATCCTGTCAATAGAGACAGATGCCTAGGATTGAATTTATAGTAACACAAGTAAGACGTTACAGATAACAATTGATGTGCTGGTTTTGACATTTCTTCCTAACCTTCTTTAATTAAAGAAACTAAGAGGTTAGTACATTTTTTGTTAGGTGCATATCACATGTGATCTGATAACACAATAAAACACCCACACATCCTTAACATGTTGCTAGAAAACTGGAATATGTTGTGGAAAGCTCACAGAGACACAAGGATAACACAATACTCCATACCGTCAGTTAATGGACCAGTTTTAAAACCTAGTCTTCTGGGGTTGAGAGACACAAGCATTAACCCTTGAGCCACTATGCCCCAGTGACATGTGTTTTAATTTATCTTAATTTAATTAATACATTGCTAAAAGATAAAAGAGTGAAATTTTGTTTTTTTCACAAAGGAACATTCATCAGTCTATCTATTCTCTGCATCTACTTTTTTGCCTATTACAGGTTTACAGCAATGTGGAAGAAAATAAGCCACAATATTTTAATTTAACAAAAGGAGGTCTTTAATAGCATTAATGCTGATCCAGAACTTTACATTAAAGTCCTTAATAATACCATTAAAGTAGTTTTATTGCTTAAACATCTTCCCCCCACACTTGCCATTACATCAATCAATGTCAACCTGCTTACTTCATACCAACAAGAGTTAGGTCATGTCTGGTGACCCTTACTTAGCAAACATTTATCAGTTTTATTGCTTACAGTAATCATTAATTATCTTATCAGTAGCTGCCTGTCCTTGAAACTCCTTTACCTTCACAGACCTCTACTGAGCCTCAGTGGAAATTGTAATATGCATTATATTCTTAATAAGTACCTATAAAAGTACAGATTTGGTTACAACTTAAACAAGATATACATGGAACCCAGTTCATTACTTATTGAGAAACAACAAAATGTGTTTTCCTAGTGATATAATGTAAAAGTTCAAAGAGCAGAATATAATCCCTGAGTATATAGTATATTCTTCTACAGCAGTGAGAGTCTATACCAGTAGCAGCATATTCAAGGCATGAATGAGCCTTGACCATATGTCTTTTGTCTGTCCACTCTGTCATAAGCCCACATCAGTGGAGTGTTGCAGTGATGACTGTCCTTCTGGACGTTTCTGCCATCTCCACACAGGTTCTCTGGTGCTCAGTCAGAGTGACCATCATGCTCTTGGTCACTTCTACTACCAAAGTCCTTCTGCCAAGATTGCTTAGTTGTTGTTCTAAACTCCTTCCATTTCAGAATTACAGAGACCACTGTGCTCTTTATGAACCTTTAGTTCTTCATATATTTATTTGGAACCTTACCCAGATCTGTGCCTTGACACAATCCTGTCTCTAAGCTCTGCAGGCAATTCCTTTCACCTCATCATCTGGTTTTTGCTCTGATATACATTGTTCAGCTGTGGGACTTTCTATAGATGGATGTGCACCTTTCCAAATCAAGTGCAATTGAATACAACATAGGTTGACTCCAAAAAAAGTGTTGAAACATCTCAATGATGATGATCAATTGAGTGTGATGCAGCTGAGCAGGATTTCGACTGTGATAACCATGAATCGGAATACTTGTTTCAAAGTTATATTTTTTTATTTCTAAAATGCTCTTTTTGATTTGTCATTCTAGTGCTTAACAAGGGAAAAAAAATAATTTAAATGATTTCAGTACAAGGCTGCAACCTAGCAAAATGTGAAAAAAGTGAAGAGATATGAATACTTACTATCTATCTATCTATCTATCTATCTATCTATCTATCTATCTATCTATCTATCTATCTATCTATCTATCTATCTATCTATCTATCTTCATTGCTGAACTTACTCACTGCCTATGTGGCATTTAGATATTCTTAATTTTTTTTTTAATACTTTAGCTTCCATTCACATTTTAAGAACTAGATCAAGTAGTGAAAGTAATTTAGTTTCCACCTATACCATCCATCCATCCATCCATCCATTATCCAACCCGCTATATCCTAACTACAGGGTCACGGGGGTCTGCTGGAGCCAATCCCAGCCAACACAGGGCAGAAGGCAAGAAACAAACCCCGGGCAGGGCGCCAGTCCAACACATGGCACACACACACACACACAGACCAAGCACACACTAGAGACAATTTAGAATCGCCAATGCACCTAACATGCATGTCTTTGGACTGTAGGAGGAAACCGGAGTACCCGGAGGAAACCCACACAGACATGGGGAGAACATGCAAATTCCACGCAGGGAGGACCCGAGAAGCGAACCCGGGTCTCCTAACTGCGAGGCAGCAGCGCCAGGGCCGGATTTAGACTTGATAAGGCCCCTAAGCTATTTGAGACATGGGGCCCTTTATAAGTCCAGATATGCTGTAGTATATTTAAGTATATATGACAATTGCTCACTCGGACAATTTGTTTTGGGGGCCCCCAAGAAGGTGGGGGCCCAAAGCTATAGCTTGTGTAGCTTATACGTAAATCCTGCACTGAGCAGCGCCACCCACTGCGCCACCGTGCCGCCCTCCACCTATACCATTAAGTGTATTAGAGTACCCTGCAAAGCTAAAAAGTAAAATATTCCTCACCAGTTAAAGCCTGTGAATGAAATCCGCTTTTCATTTTTCATTTAGGATGAAAACTTGCTTGCAGTCGCACTAGCTTCTTGGTGCCACACTGTTATCAGGGCTGACAGCATTGCTGTTTGGAACCTACCAATGGGTGCTGTTATTTGCAATGTACGGTACACTTTGATAGGTTCTCCTGTGATGCATTAAGGGAAGTAAATCCTATTACAATCCTAGAGGAATAATGCTCTTTCCTGGCAAGGGGATTTCATTGCAGTATACGCTCCTGTGCTGTGCATTAATTCCTTTAGCCCGCCAGTGACACGAGTTTGCATTTGAGCCTGTCGCAGGGTAGGTAAACAGCACAGAAATGGCCTCACAAACTAGCACGGCTGTGATAATCAGAGTAACATAACAGCTATTTAGGAGACTGGAAGTCCACATTCGGTTCCTGGTCCATCATTTCCACAGTATTGGAATCGGTCAAAATGTCTGCTTTGAAACCGTTGTCACTGGAGTGAGAAAATACAAAGAAAATTACTAATAAAATTGATGGACCAACATGTCCTTGATTCCTGGTCTCATGAAGACTGTCCACCATACAGGGGCGGATCTAGAAAATTATTCATGGGGTGGCAAGGGGGTGGCATTAAAATTATGAGGGGTGGCAACACTGAAGCAAGCATCCTTGCATGGTTTTTGTGGATTCAAGGAATGCTATTCTTTATTCGGTGTATACACTAGGGTGCACATTTTTACATTGTTCTATAAAAATGAAATAAAGGCTGATTTGTGATTGACTTGAATCTGATATCTGGATTGGAAAGTCAGATAAATTAAATGAGATGGTACGGTATATTTAACTTCTCTTTATTGTGTTTTACGCAAACCTATGCGTTTTACGCAAAGTCTATGCCAAGTTTAATTTACTAAGCATGCCAAACAATGCAGACTGCACATTGATACAAAATCTCAATGGATCGTTAAGTCAAAAACACATAATAAATATACAGAAACCACATTTAAATCACCAACATATGTCTTCAAAATGAATAAAATAAATCACAGTATTCAGTGCAACAAGAGCAACAAAATGACATTTTAAAGTATTCAAATATCTTGGATGAGACATAAAAACAAATTCAATAATTTTAGTGCAAGTAAAGCAACAAAAGTCCCTTTAAATCCAAGTATCTCTTCTTTTTTTAACAAAACCAACAAATTTGGATGGACCGAAAACTAAATTACAAATTTTGGTGTAACAAGGTTATGACCAGCAGTCTATTAAACCATCCAATAAACAGCTTTGGTGCATATGTGTACAGTTGCAGACATATTTACTACTCACATCTAAAGAATGCAAGTAACTGAACCTACTGTAACTGAATGCGACGATTGCCATGTTGTTCAGCAAATCTTTTAACAAAGTCATCTAAATTCAAGGCCTTGGTGCGTTTTGATTCAATGCTGAGAATAGCCAAACTCGACAATCTACTCTCTGCCATTGTAGACCTTAGGTAATTTTTGATTATCTTCAGAGCTGAAAAACTTCTTTCACATGTTGCGCTGCTAACTGGTAACACTACAGCTATTTTGCACAACCTGAACAGCTCAAAGAAAACAAGCTTATATGATTCCAGAAAATGAGCAAACTCCATCAGAGTAGTAGGACTTTCTTTTCCATTCATCTTAAGTCTATCTAGGACTCTCCCTACCTGGTGAAGCTCATGTTTAATATCTTCAACACTTGACTCATAAGCATTAGCCAAAGAGACAATCTCTTCCTCCCTTAAAAAACTACAGCTTGACGGATTTAAAGCCTGAATGCCTTTCATGATGTTGCAATCTATATCTGAAAAACGTCTTTCCATTTCCCCAATCATGGTGTCCAAGACTGGGTAGAACACTTTGACTCGAAAAGTCTCCTTGCTGTCTGGTTCTACATGCTGTCCAAGTGTGGAAGTAACGATGGAATCTTGAAATTTTGTAGCCATCTGTTTTGACCGCTTTCGGGTGTGAAATGTTATTGAAATGTGACTCTTTTCACACGTATTAAGTATTTCTGACCATAGGTCTTCAAAAAAAGCCTCACTGCGATAATTTGTCAGTGTTTCTTTTAGTGCGTCAATGAGTTCAACAGCCTTAGAGTGGTCAACAGATTTAGATTGGAGCATCTCAGACAAAATATTAGAGTCACTCAACACCTTTCGAAAGAGCACAAGACATCCAACAAAACTGACATCAATTTGGGCCAATATGCCTTTTGCTTCAACTGCTCTTTTGAGGATTGTTCTCATCCGAGAGCTCTTCAAGCACTTGCGAAATAGTTTATACTTTATAGCTTTCTAAACATACACTACACTGAACAATTTCACCTCCCTAATGAATACATATGAAAACATTAAGCTATACAATAACTCAGTAAATTCATGTGCTCCTATGGAATATTTTGATTGTTGCACTAGCTAACAAGGTAATACAGGTTAACGTTAAATAGAACTGATTAGACATACTTGCTGTTTAGTTGTCATATAACTAGCAAGCATCTACCTCAGGCAACACTAAGACATGTTTAATTAAACATTCATTTGTTAAGTATGAAAGTAATTCAGTACCTGGTTTTGTTTCTCAACTCCAGCATATCGATGGACTGGACACGGCGTTGTTGTCACGTGACGCCACTTATCAAAGGTTCGGACTTGAAGATGCAAGCTACTGAACAACATACTTTTGGAAAATAGTTTACAGTTAAACTGTTAGTCATTGATATACGCGAAGATATCAAAATTAACTGCTTCGGTTTGTTAAAAATGCCGGAATTTGTCTGTGATGATCCCGCTGGTTGCACTAAATGTTTTTGATTCACTAAAACGAAGCAGTTCATAAGAGTCGTTTGTTCGGACTACGCTTTAATAGAAAGACGATTTTGTTCTATTATTTACGGGTATATGCTATTTTTATGTCATCATAATAGAGCGTTGCTGCTGTAAATCGGTCGAGGAAACTCTTTTATTTTTAGAACACTGAGATACTAGTGCTGGGGTGGCAAATGGGGTGGCAAGGCTTTTTCTCAGGGTGGCAATTGCCACCCCGTGCCAACCCGGTAGATCCGCCCCTGCCACCATACCAGCCGAAATCAGAAGACAGCATTTCATTTATCATCCCCGATATCGAAAAACAGGATTGTGCTTTCATCTTCCGATAGATGGCGACAGACTGACGCAGAAATTTAGTCATACCGCGCGGAAAACAAGATTTGTTAAACGCCTCGGCTACCTTCTGAACAAAGCGGCCGCCTGATTTGTTGAGGGTCACATAGCCACACCGCTGGCTCGATTTTTCAGGTTGAAGCCTGTTTTTAACTCATATAAACAAGGGGTTCATTTACTCGAGCCTGTGGTCATCTGAGGACGACTTGACATTCAGATAAAGAAATCACTCAAATCGCAGGAAGCCATGAACAAACGTGTACGTCCAGCCGCTGGCATAGTTAAATGAAAATTGGTCAGAGTAGGGCGGTGGCGGTTAACATATGTATTCTGCATGTTCGTCCCGTGCCATGATTTTTCTGGATACCAGTTTTTCTCACATTTCCTGAAGACGGGCATATTACGTCAATTGTTCCAGTGTTGGTGAATTTTGTGGTGCATCAAAATGTGCCCCATCGCAGGGCTGTCTTAACAGAATCATAGGACCCTGGGCAAATTAGTGCCTTGGGGCCCTTGTTCTGATAGCAAAACAGAAACATACATCCATCCATCCATTTTCCAGCCTGCTGAATCCGAACACAGGGTCACGGGGGTCTGCTGGAGCCAATCCCAGCCAACACAGGGCAGAAGGCAAGAAACAAACCCCGGAATCCAATCCTAGGCAGGGTGCCAACCCACTGCAGCAGAAACATACATAGGCATCAGAAACATTGTGGGCACCTATGCTCCTGGGGCCACGGCCAGTGCCCATTGTGCCCATACATGTAAAGACGGCCCTGGCCGGTAGACTAATGCAGCGTCCAGGACTGATTCCTGCATTTAATATAATAATGTTTGAATAGGTTGCATCACCCAGCCCAAAATGCAGAAAGGTTAGATGATGGGTCAGTGAAAGTTGCTCACTTTTGTTTATTTATATTGAAGCTAACATTAGATGTCATTTACAGTCTAGTTCAGTAGTTTGTGGCTGGGAATTATGAAATCAATAACAAGCATTGAGCTGCAGTGGGCTGGCGCCCTGCCTGGGGTTTGTTTCCTGCCTTGCGCCCTGTGTTGGCTGGGATTGGCTCCAGCAGACCCCTGTGACCCTGTAGTTAGAATGTAGCGAGTTGGATAATGGATGGATGGATAATGAGCACTGAGGATGGAAACTATAAAAACCCACTCTGACAAATGATGTCGGACCAAGGGAATGCATTCAAGCCACTGAAACTGGCCTTCTTTTAAGGTGTACATTATTAAACTTAGTCCAATAGCTAAAGCAAGGAACTCTGAAGGTTTGTCCAGCTATTGAGACCTGTGATCTCATGAAGTCCCACCCATGACAGATAACTGATTGCTATGAAACAGCATCATCACTGAGACTGGTCACTTAAAACTCCATGGCAACATGTCTAATCCTTTCACTGAAGCCAGGCATTGGTCTGACCTTTGTAAATGGGCACCATGAAAATCCAGTTTTAACTGCTCACTGAGGCTGGACATTGCAAAACACAGTCTGACTATTGTGATTGAAGACCATGAAACTCAGTTTTAACTCTTCATAGCGAATGGATGCTTTACATTCCAGTCCACTACCAAAGCAGAAACATGTGACACGTATCAGCCTATTTTGGCATGACTCCATAAAACCATCACACACTACTTCACTGGGTACAATTAAACCTGGTCTGACCAATGAGGATGGTCATGATTAGTAACAGTCTTATTATGACCATACAATACACTGTGAAACATGGGCTAGCTACTGAGTCCTTAAGTAATAATATAAAGTCTAAATCTTTGAGTGAAGGTGTTCACCAATTTGAATCCAAACCTTTTACTGTTTGCTGGACAATGTAAAATCACATCTGACTACTGAGAGTTTGACACATGAAAGCTCAATATAATCTTTTGTCATAGTACACATCATACTGGGAACAATTAAACAGGAACATTGAGAAAGTAATGGATGTACCACAATTACTTACCTGTTTTCCTTTCTCACCATCAGCCAAAAAGACCAGGAGCCAAAGAATGGGCAAATGATCCTTCCTTGGTCTCTGCCTCTTCTGGTTCTGACCAGATAAAATCTGCTGGCTCCTCAGAAAGTGTCAGGTGATGGATGACTGTTGTGGAAGATACACTGGTGTTGCCCAACTCATCATCTTGGTTTGTTTCACCTGCTTCATCAATATTAAATTAAATAGGATACTGCTGGTGCCCCAAAATGTTTTGATGTATTGTGTTGTCTTTTTTACAACCTTCACTGAATCTGGTAACTGAAAAGTTCAGTATTTATATAGAGATAGACAGTATGACAAAACAGTTTTACCCTTACATTTAAAACAGGTACCAAGTATTGTCCATTAACTAAGGCAGACCACTGAAAACCCATGATGGACACCATGAAAGAGCAGTCTTAGACCTTTACTAAGATTGTCAGTGTAAAATCCAATTTGATCGTCCAAGTCAAATGTCAGATCTAGTTCAACTTCTAATCTCAGTCTTATCTCTTGATTGAAACTGGACATCACTGTGACCACATTAGACATAAAACCTGAAAAACCAGTATCATCCCTTCACTAATACCAGGTATTGTAAACCAAGTCAGACTACTGAAAATCTGCCCCATTAAACAAAGTCCTAACTTTTCACTGATTGTGAACACTACAAAACCCAGCCTGACTACTGAGGACTAACAGAATGGAAAAGCGTAGTCATTCCCCTCATTGGGGTGCCAGACACTGTCAAGCCCAACCTGACCCTTAAGGAGATATGCCATCTTCTATGGCTGATGATGGACAATTTTAAACCAAGACCTACTAAAAATGGTTAATATAAAAGCACAATACTAGCCATTCACAGAGGATAGACAATATAAAAGTCTTACTGTCCTGTGAGGATGGAGACCATGAAAAACCACCATTTTAAACCTTCATGAGGCTACAATCTATAATATCCAGTTATGATCACATACAACCCAGTTGTATCACTTTACTAAAATGGGCACATCTAAAACCCTGACCAATTTCCAAACTGCAACACCTGGCCTAACTACTGAAATTGAATTCCACGGCACAAAGTTTTATCCACTGACTGAGACTGAGCACTGTAAAATTCAGACTGATCAATAAAGATAGACACCATTAAAATGCACTCTTACCCTTTAACTGAATGGAGCCTCTGTAAATCCTACTGTGTCCCTTCACTCTGTCTGGTCAGCAACCTAATCACCTACAGTAAATGACCCATATGTTGGCTTTGTCACCAAGGGGCTACTGTTTGTCTCTACTACAGTACATGTCTGGTTGTTTTCTTTTACATCTCATCCTGCTCCTGCCTGCCCCTTATCAATTTAGAGGCATATGCAAGGAGCCAGTCTGTTCTTAGTCTCAGACTGAGTGGCCATGCTAACCTTAGGACCTGAATTCTACAGTATATATACAGGTTAGACAAATACAGGAAAATACAAATGCTTAATATTTTAAGAGGAAAAGCAATTTTAATTAGGTAAGTATTATTGGTGGGGAGGGCTGGGCACTGAACCCTCAGTCTGCTTGTTATTACCATTATGTGTGCAGTGGACAGATTAATCTTCCAGTCTCCAGTTATTTTTAATCTTCATTTTGTACTGCACCTTCTTTTAAACAGTACATGAGTAGGGGAGTGTAGGGGATCAGGTAGGAATTTTATTATCTCTCTGATCAAAAATGATGGAAAGCCAATCTTCAGCTGGCAGGAGACAATCACATTTGGCATTAATACAACTTGATAGCATTAGAGTGTCTGCGACGATTGGCTGCCATGAGTACAGCTTGATGCTTCTTTGACTTCCTTTCCTCTTATTTACCAGGGCCTTCCCAAAAAGCAAACCTTCAATTGTATTTTCCCCTGTAAGAAAACCAGGAGAACATATCCACTGACAAACAATTTCAAGCAGCACAAACAGCACAAAGCATATCAATAACACAGACAGAGACATATAGGATGGTGGACATTAGAGAATGTAGCAGAACCATCAAAAAATGTTAGATCTTGTAAGATTGGAGACTAGCCTTTTCTTGTCATAAATTCTTATACAACTCTAATTGTTACGACTAATTATTTTATGCTAGTGACTAATATAGACACTCTAGCACTAATATCTTTTTATTAACACTAGCAGGATCTATTGTTGTCAATTTAAATTTCAAGGCAGAGAACTAACAAGAAGCAGTGCATGTCTCTGCTCCAAATCAGTTTGCCAATATTCATTTTCAATAAAAGACTGCATAGGCGCACAAACCCGCAGACATCCACTTTTATTCTCATACACACACACACAAGCATGCATCCTGTGATAGACTGATGTTCCATCCACACTTAATTCCTCTGGCAGATTATTGATTAGCAATTGTAAAACTGGGCTGGTAGACTAAAGAGTGGAAATATGGTGACCACTAAAACGACAGTGAGCCACCCCTAAGCAGTTCTGAGTGTGGCACTGTACCCCCCAAGATTTGATCTGATATTCTTATTTCATAGGTGTAGCAAAAGAGAAATGGTGACCCTTTGCTCCTCCATATTTTGTCTTTTGAATAGACAGAGTTATTAGTGAGTACACTGGTTTATGTTTTAAGGAGAAACTGTGGTTACCATGGACCCTGTACTGTATAACTTGTTAATTTACAATGTCTCTGTATATGCAGATTAATGGATGTTCACCATTTTGTATTCTGAGATTAGAAACATTAGAACATTAGAAAAATTGTGATGAGAACAGGCCATTCAGCCTAACAAGCTTGTCCATCCTATTCACCTAGATTATCAACAATAACATCAAACTGTGATTTGAAGGTCCTTAAAGTTCTACTCTCTACCACACTACTTGGTAATTTATTCATTTATTTACTGTGGGGAAAACATTCTAACATTTGTGTGAAATTATGTTCTTATTGCAGAGTTTATATTATAGTAAAAACTGGGAACTGCTGTACTAATTCCTTTTATAATTTTAAAGACTTTAGTCATGTTCCTGCTTAATCTCTGTTTGCTTAAAATGAAAAGGTTCAGCTCCTTCATTCTCTCCTTATAGCTCATAACTTTTAGTCATGGAATCAGCCTAGCTGACATTTTCTAGTGCTGTTATGTCTTTTTGTTGTAAAAGGAAGACCAAAACTGAACAAAGTGCACCAGGTGAAGCATCACAAAAGTGTTATATAACGTAAAACATAACCTCCCTTGACTTGCAGATAGAGACTATAACTCCTGGGTCCTTCTCATAAGGTCTACTTTCAGGTTTTAGACCTCCCTTTGTATATTCAATTCTAACATTTTTACTTCCTACATGTAATAGTTTATAATTACTTACATTAAATTAGAATCATATGAACAGTCTTGACAAGCTTACTGTTCTGCAATGTGGATAACATGCATGAGTATATAAGAAGAAAGCAAGGCTTAACATATTCTGGATATTCTGCAGTTGGAGGAAATTCGAACGATTAACCTTGGGCACAATATCACCATTGTGAGTAATGAATGATAAACATGAGCTCACCATTTTACATTGAGAGGAAGGCACTACAAGTAACGGATGTCTTTGCATTTCCAAAAGGTTATTTCCTATTGAGGGTTGTGTGGAGATGGCATGAATTCTGGTAGCTGTGGATAAAAGGCAGGAACCAATCATGGATGGGTCACAATAAACACTAAGGAGCACAGGTATAACTCATTTAAGGTAGACAACTTTAAATTAAACTCTGGCTAACAACTTTGAAATGGATTCACTGTGCTTGAGAATGTATGTATGGAAATTATGTATGTATGAACTGCATGTATAGCCCTGTAAAATAATATATGTTCCCTTGCTGATTTCCTCTATTATTTTCAAATGTTTGTTACTTGAATGGTCTCTAGGGCTATGACCAAAATGTAATATTAAATGAAGGGCATCAAATCGAGCAAATAACAGTTTTTGTTGTTTTGTTTTTTTAGCTTATTCAGTTATTCTCATATTCTGCACACTTTAACTTAATAACGGGTTGTGCCAAATTAAGTGAGAATGACTGCAACCAGACACTTCCTATAAGTAAATATTAGTCACCCCGTGTCTCTTAGGAGCCAATGTAGTAAACATTTCCTGGAAGAACTATTTTACTTTCAGAATATTGGTAGGTTTACGAGTATGAACCCCTCATTTCACATCCCACTGCAGCACCTCTATTGGATTTGAGTCTGAACTTTGACTAGAGGACCAGCACAGTAGGACAGTGGCTACTGGAGCTGCTCAAGAAACCTTTTGAATACTGTATGTGTGAAGTCTGAATGTTCTTCCCATAGCAGTATGGTACTCCATATTCCTGCCACATCCCAAAAGACATGCATTGCATTAAGTGATGACTTTGACCTGGACTGGTTTATCTATGCAAGCATGTACATGTGTGAGTGTGCCATGGTTTAGGCTTGGTGCTTAAAGCTTCCATTCCCTGTGTAATGAAATAACAAGATCAGAAAATAAAATGAATGTCACTCTGAAGTCACATATATTTTCAGGGTTTGTTCTTTTCCTGCTGGGGTAAAATTTCATCCTTCTGCACTCCTGAATTGGATTTCATTTGCCTGAAAGTAGATGTTTGGGTTTTTAGGATGAGGGAACAAAAACAGAATACTTGGAGTAAAAACCAAAAAAAAGAAAAATGTGCAAGAACCACTCTGACAGGGACCAGGCTTGGATTTAAACACTATAACCCCTGAGCAATGACACAGAAGCACCAACCATTCTCACTTCACAGTTTAACAGTCAAAGAGAACATAGGATCTCTATTTTTGAGAAGAAGAGGAATGATTAACATAAGTTTATTATTTTGATGAATAATTTACTTGCACCTGCTGGTTTGCGGAAATAGAATGATTAACATGTTCGTTTTATTTTACTGACTGTGGGAAGTTGAACGGTTAATATCATCTCTCAGCTTTTCAGTTGCAGGGAGGCTCAAAGCTGCTGTGAGGCTCTCAAAATGTGCTAATTGCACAGAGTGGACTGATGCCGAGAGACACAAAGAGCTGCCTGGAATAAAGCGAGGCACTTCTGAAATGAGGAAGAATTGGCGCATTCAGAGTATTTTTAGAGATGCTCTCACACTGGAGCTGCAACAATGTAGTTCCTCTCAAAGCTTCACAAAAGAGCAGCGATTTTTAAGATGACACGTGTCTGCCCTCCAGACGCATCTTCTAGTTTGCCTGCTGCGGTGTGGCACCTTGTTGTTTTAATGGGAGAATATGAGATTGATACGAAAGAGCAGCAGCAGCAGGCAGCACAATGGCAAAAAGGAGAGTTCTTCCCTGTGCCGACCTATTTCATGATCAAAGATTAATCAGATACTCTCTCTTTAATTAGTGAGTCCTAGCCAGGTAGAACTCCATAATCTGGCCTAGACCTTGTGCTGAGTGAAGGTTATGCTCTGTGGTAAATGAAAATCCAAAAAACCAAAATTAAAAAGAAGGGCCTGAGGAATTAGCCTTTTCATTACCTGTGATTTCAAAAGTGCAAGGTTGCCATTGCCATCGATCACTTATTCAGCATGAGGCCACAGGTACTTGACTTTTGGCTTGTTGCTCATGTTTGTGTCTATAAATGGCATCCTGTTATACTGAAAGCATATAAGCAGATTGATGGGTGAATGTATCAATGGATGGGTGGGCTGTGATGAGTGCTTGCCTTCTCTGACTGCCCATAGCGGTGACTCTGAAGAAGCAAGAATATAAAAGTAACCTCATTGTCATACCATACATACTTAGTATTGCAGAAAATAGTGGTATGAAATAACGTTCCTCAGGACCACAAAGCAAAATATACATAAGCACAGGACAAGTGCAAGAAAGGTAAATGATTAGAGTATACTATACTGTACTATAAAATAAAGATAAAGAAATATAAAATATGAATTTAATATATAGCATTAAATGTAATAAGTACCTTTATTAATTAAAACAATCAGAAACTGTTGCAGAACCTGACAGCACTGGTTTAGATGCTACAGAACCTTCTGCGTGATGGAAGTGGCACAAAAAGACCGTGGGAGGGGTGACAGCGAAACTTCACAATGATGTAAGCTTTGTGGATGCAGTGCTTAATAAAGATGTATGGAGGATAGCGAGGTCCCAATAATCTTTTCTGCTGTGTGTAGGACCTTGTATTGAGAGACACTGCAATTCCCAAATCATACATTGATGCAGCTGGTCTGAACACTCTCGTTGGTGCCTTGTAGAATGTGAAGAGAAGTGGGGGTGGTAGGCTTGACTTCCTTAGTCATCAAAAGAAATGGGGATGCTGTTGTGTCTTATTTGCTGTGGAGGTGGAGTTGGTTTACCAAATAAAATCAGCTGCCAGATGCACACGAAGGAATCTGGTGCTCTTGACAAATTTCACCATAGAACCCATGATGTGCAGTGGGGTGTGGACAGCATGGGTCTTTCTGAAGTCAACAATCATCTCTTTTGTCTTGTCCACATTAAGAGACAGATCTTGCACTTGCTCCAGTCTGCTAGTCATTGTGTCTCCATTATAAGCTGGCTAATCCCCACTGCTGGTGAGATTCACCACCATTGTGTCATCAGTGAACTTAATGATAGTGTTAGAGGTGTATGCAGCCGTACAGGTGAGGGTCAGCAGAGTGAACGGAAGTGTGCTGAGTATGAAGCCCTGGGGGGCAGCAATGCTCTAAGTGATGGTTCTGGAGATGGTCTTTCCAAGGCAGGCTGTCTGGGGTTTCTCTGTCAGGAAATCCAAGATCTAGTTGCATACAAAAATATTGTAGTCTAGCAGACTCAACTCCCTAGGAGCATCTGAAGAATAATGGTATTAAATGCTGAACTGAAGTGTTTGAATGGCATTCTCGCATAAGTGGATGAATAAATATATGGGTTGAAATGAGCATCATTCTGTTGTAGCTTCCAACAACAGTGAACAGAATGGTTCAGGTGTAATAGTTCAAATGAATATCTTCTATATTTATTGATTACATTTTTATTGAATTGAGCTCTAAGGAGTAATGCTGTTATCTGAGCAAGTACAGTACAAGTCACACTAGCTGAATTATTCAAATGCCATTTCGCTTAAAGGGGCTTTGAGAGAGTAAAGCAAGGATCTCTCTTCGTTTTAAGAGGTCCACAGTCTACCTTGGCAGATCCCTTCAGTGAGAGGAACACAATCTGATTCTAGGCTTCCCATGAAGCTGTATGAAAGCTGGACTACCATGAAGCAATAAGTTTAATGAATGAGAATTACAGAACCAGACTGAAATATGTGACATAAGACTGCTGATCCTCTGGGGCTAGCCTGGTTGAATGGATACAATGGCAGCAGTGCGTGCCATAATACTCTAGTGGATACTGTTCCATGAGCTGTGGCAAAGATGTAAAGGAGAGTGAGTACAGCATTTGTATTGCAACTGATTTTTATAGGATAACTTGATATTTATGATTCTGCATTTTTAGTATTTAGTCTATCCTGAAATATAAGTTTAAAATAACTGATTATATCCTTCTTCTTGTGACATTGTTGATTACAATACAATGACAATACAATACATTGTTGACAATACTAACTTGATTTAAGGAGGTTCTTGGCAGTATGGTGTTGTCATATGGGATGATGGCTTCATGTGTGTATTTTGAATTAAACAATCATTCAAGGTGGTTACATAGATGTAGTAATGATGAATCAGTGTGTAGATAGATGAGCTGTTAGGTGTACCTGTCTTCTCTGACTTCCTTGAGCCCTGAACAGAAATACCAAGACTGCAAAAATGGTGGATAAAAAGATGGTTAGAAAGCTGGATAGGCACTGATTTGATCCCCTACAACCTAGACCAGAAAAATGCAGGTATAGAAAACAGATGGATCATTGGGTTGGCTGTAAGGACTACTAGTTTGTTGTAACTACTTGTGACCATGACCAAAATTAAGGACATATGGAAAACAGATGAATGAATCAGTGTGTTGTAATAAATAATCAGTAATATACTGTATAGCTCAAAACAATTCTGTACAGAAAGACACATGCAAAAAACAGACATGTTTGGATGAATGGATTAGTCGATCGAATGTGCCATGATAAGTATTCATATTCTAACTTCTGTGTTCAATGTGAGGGATATGAAGGTCTGTGACCTAATAATTAATACTTTGAACCCTCTGAAATGAAAATCAAAACATTGTCTGTGAAAATAAATTTTAAGAACCTGCTATGGTGCTAATTCACTGAGCATTCATTACTGTGTTTGAAGACAAATATTCTAACTGAGTCTAATGTGTTGTGAGTGTGGGAAGGCAGCTTAAATGTGAGCGCCTTATCAGATGGGTAGAGTTAGATGCTTGAATGACAGAAAGGGGAACTCAACCTTTGGTAAATTCCAAGAAAATGTGTGAAAGAGGGCAGAAAGTTCCAGAAAAAGTAAATGCAGAAGAGTGTGACAATGGAGAAAAGAAAGTCATAGAGATTGCTGATACTGAAATGCCAACAGTGTATCATTGAAATCATCTGCTTTTGTCTTACATGGTCATAACTAACAAGAGCTGCAGTACTGGTGTGTGGCAGGTTGACGAACTGTTTCACAACACACAATTACTTTAACCTGCATGATCAAATATCTATTTTAGTGTTACATATACAGTGTCAATGTACATTTTGTATACCTCATAAATTCTGGTGAGTAGTACAAGGTGGGTTGACTTTTGACTTTGGCTTGCATGTCAATGATGTAATTCATCTATTTATGATATGCATATCCTGACTGATGGCATTCAACATAGATAATTTCTTGTACTAATTCCTAGTATAATTGTAAGATTTCAGTATTCAGTTAGAACTGGAGAACTAACAGAACCCTTGCTCACGGCCCTGAATTCAAAGTATAAAAAGTGGATGGATCCCTGAATGTGCTGTGATAAATACCAGTCTGCTCTGGCTTTGAAAACAAGTACAGACAATAGCTGAATAAATGGATGGATGGATGGATGGATGGATGGACAGCCTTACCCCCAGAAAGAAGCAAAACTATAAATGAACAAATGGGTGGTCAATAATGTTGCTATGGTCAGTACCAGTGATTAATGGCTTCTTATACCAATAACTATAAATAAGCAGATACAGAAAACACATGGATGGAAATAACACTTGTTCTTAATTTTATATTGTCTTTCAGATAAGTCTGCAGTTTTTCAGACACACAATGCATTGAACTCATCTCTAATACCCCCTCCATTGACTAAAAGAGCAAAAAATCAGAGGATCTGATGCAAAGTAACCACTCATAGCTCTAGAACAATGCATTCATTTCAGAGTTTACATTGTATTCTCAAGACACCAGTCTTCTGAAAGTGTCAAGAATACAGTAAATGAAACTATTGTGGAAAGTCCAGCTATGGGAACCCAAAGCTGTGGGTCTATCTGTTTGTGTTAAGTGTGCCCAATCAGATTTCACATTTAGAGACTCATTACTTTCATCTTGCATACTCTGATTAGTGTTGCTAATTAGATGATAATATTTCTTAAATATTTATATATGTTGCATATTTATAAATAGTGTTATCTAATCATAAGTCATTGGCACAAAAATTAAAGCTTGACAATCATTATGACTGGTTACTAGCCCTCCTCACTTCTGTTCCTCTTCTTGGAATCCTGATGTGACATTTAGTGGCACTGCTATACTACCAAGCTAGTAGTCATACAAATGGAAAGTGACACCAGAGATATTGGGAGCTGTGGGATTTAATGAAATTCAATCTGCAGGCAGAAATGCCAACGGAAACCCATAGGGAGAAGATGCAAACTCTGCACAGAAGTCGTCCCAGCTGAAATTAAAGTGATGGGTGCCAGGGCTCTGAGGCACAAACACTAGTGTGCCCCTGTAAGTGTAAGTATCTTCATATTGAACATCATTTCGAAAATGGAAAACATTTAAAGATATATTCCAGTACTGAAATTCAGGACAGAGGCAGATGGCCACATAGTGTTGCAGTGGTGGAGCTGATCCAGTCTGGACTCCTAGAGCCTTAAACATTATATCGCACAGCCACCAAAGTGATGGAGAAGAAAGATTGCTTTGGAGTGGAAAACTGCCCACTTGGTTCTTGTGAGCTTGCTTAATGGGAAACTGGAGCAGTGAATTACAAACTTTCTCTTGCTGTCATGATTTATTCTCTTACTTTCTTTTTGTTTTGTTCTTGATTAACTAATTGATTCAGTATGCTCAAGTGGCCCCTGGCAGATGCAGAGCAGAAAAGTGGATAATGATCAAGCAGTGACATGAACTATGCCAGACATGTACCAAGACTCACTTCTCCCCTGAGGTGCCTGATGTCCTGTTTCTCCCCTACACTCTCAGGGTATAACATGATGCAATGTAAAGTAACATAAAATCCTCAAAACCTCTAATCTAATTTATAGTTGTGGGAATCATAGCCTGTCCTGAAAGAACTGGGTGTAAGGCAGAAAATAGCCCTAAACAGGATGCCAGTCCATTGCAGGGCATACACCAAGGTTGTCTACCATGCTGGTAAGAAGAAACCATGCAATGCCCAACACCAAGGTGGTTCCTGCTCTTGAATCTGTCACTTTCCATGACTGAAAGTAAGAGATTAAAAGGAGAATCATCAAGTTCTTCTAGGTCAAAGAAGGACAGAGAGTAAAGGTAGTCATTTGTTTGCTGTTCCAGAAGACTTTGATTTAATAGTGAGCAGAACCTTACTAATTCTACAAGGGCCCCACAAGCTCACATTTGCAGGGCCACTTACATTTTCCCTAAGGCTCAGCTTCACAAACTTACAAACTCTTTCTTGGGGTTGATATGAGTTTCTCCAGTCTAGATTGAATGGCAACTGTAAGATGACAAATCATGTACCCTGCAATGGGCTGGCACACTATCTAGGACTGAGTCACGCCTTCTACCATGTTGCCCAGAATGGCACAATCCTGAACTAGGTCTAAAAATGGATGAATGGGTGATGTGGAAATGTTAGGATGTTGCATAATATCCTGTTTAATGTATTTGAAAAAATATTGGGATACTGATAGCTCCATTTATAAATGATTTCTAAACAATTTTAATGTCTTCATGGCTATGAATAACGGGTGGCATATACTTAAGACAAAATATTTGGACACTACACTTAGGTGAAGATTTCTGTTGGTACCTATGTGCAAAAATTCATATGCTTTGTCTTGTGTGCCTAAGAAGAGATGTTTGAAATATCCACATTATGAAAAAGGGTTCAGGCTTTCACTTCCACAGGTATCAAGAAATGTCATGTTGTCATGGCAATGAAGAATTCTTGGGAGATTTATTTCTTATATTACACACAAAGCAATGATAATCTGTGTAGTATTGTGCTGTTAAGGTTTTGGTTCATTCTTGAAGAAAGCCATGCCATGCAATGGAAGAAAGCTGTGGCATTTCTACCATACTGCTATGAAGAAACAATACGATGCCCAATTCAAAAGTGGTTCCTGCTCTTTAGTCACTCTTGTCACTTTCCATGACTGAATGTTAGAGACTAAAAAGATACTAAAAGGAGAGGGAGACTGAAAGGAGAGAGACAGAGAGCATAAGACAGTCACTTGTTTGCTGTTCTGGCAGACAAGTGTTGCGATCTTGAAATTAAAAAGCAATACTGCAGTTCTCATCCTCTTTGGTTCGTTTGAGTGGAAAAGATTACAACTGATAATCAACATATGGTTGCATCTGTCAGCGAAATGAGTTTAAAATGAAAAGTGCTTGGGAATTAACAGTTATGTAAGCTGTGCCGCACTGCCCGTTGTGTTTTGTTGTGCTGACCGGAGAGAAACTGGCCTACAATATGCCTTCCAAAGAGAAGCATGGTGTGCGATGCTACTTCTGAGAGTGTTGTTGCTGCAGTATGTAATGTGTATGCATCCAAATATAGTATCTAGACATGTTAATCCATTGGTTTCTATTATGTGGTGGCACAATGGGTGGGGACACTATCTCACAATTCGAAGTCCTCTGAGTAGAGTTTGCATATTCTCCTTTGTCTTTGTTTTTTTTCATCCCTATTGTGTAGTAATGGAGTGGTGTACTGTGTTAGCCCCTGAGCTGCCTTGAAAGCTTGCATAAATTTATTCTACTCATTTAGCCTATAAAAAGGGTCATTTTGCTTCACTTCTCATTGTGTCCTTCCCTATTCTAAAAGAGTGCAGTTTAGCCTGGTTGGTGTCTCTGTTTAAGTGACAGTGAGTGTGTCCGAACAGAGACATTTGGTTTGTCAGTAAGTTTTACAAAGAGACTACTATGTAACATTAAAAACACCTGACAAACAACACATCCGTCAAACATAAACTTAGTATAAATGAATATAACATAGCAGTCAGTATAATACTTATGGTGAAACATTTGTTCAAACATGTTAAAATTAAAACACAACATTTAGACTTGACCAATGATTTATGCAAATGCTAACAGTTTATCCCATAATGTAAGCCTTATGGATGTTTGTTAAAATTGAACTTATTCAGAAGATTAATCGCAGTTGTGATGAAAGAATATTTGAATTGGTTGCTTTTTATCCTGGGAATCTTAAACCTGTAACATGAAGTCAAGATTTCTAATCTATATTTCCCTGTATTGAAATATAATCTTTTACCATTTCAGTTCTTGTAATCACTTTAGTTACTGACTTAACAGTAATTTATTTAATTGCATTACATGTATGTGTCCAACCATCCATCTATCCATATACCCATTAGTTTTCCTAATCCAGATTTACGGGGGCAGCTGGAGCCTACCCCAGCGGCCATTGGTTGCAAGGCAGAAATAATATCTGGGCAAGGTGCCAGATCATCACTGCAGCCAATGAGTGAATTTTATAGTTGTCTGGAATGGCAGGTATTCTGTTTCACACACCATTCAAGGAAGGGAGCGCATTTGCCTGATATGTGTATTTTCACGGCACATGCGCACTGTTTTCACACAGGTATAGAGAGCATTGATATGAGGCTGTATCATAGATGCATATATGACCTTAGATGGTGTTGTGTTCATAAAAATTACTCGTGAATGCTTTAAAATCACTTCAGGTGTTTTTGTTTGCTGCCTCTTGACTTACCATGTATGAGAAAACCTCCACATATGATATACCATTTGACTTGACTTGATGTCTAGTTATGCCAGACTTCAAGGTTTTTGTAGCTCTTGCTTATTTTTGTCCCCTAGACACATAAAACCCCTAATTTTTATGCCATTTTTGAAACATATTTTGTGCAGGAAATTATATTATTATAATAAAGAGTGGGTGGCACGGTGGTGCAGTGGGTAGTGCTGCTGCCTCGCAGTTAGGAGACCCGGGTTCGCTTCCTGGGTCCTCCCTGCGTGGAGTTTGTATGTTCTCCCCATGTCTGCTTCCTCTGGGTACTCCAATTTCCTCCCACAGTCCAAAGACATGTAGATTAGGTGCATTGGTGATTCTGCATTGTCCCTAGAGTGTGCTTGGTGTGTGTATGTGTGAGCTCTGCATTGGGCTAGCACCTTGCCCGGGGTTTGCTTCCTGCCTTGTGCCCTGTGTTGGCTGGGATTGGCTCCAGCAGACCCCCGTGACCCTGTAGTTAGGATATAGCGGGTTGGATAATGCATGGATAATAAAGAGTAAACCAATAAGTGTTTCCAGTAAAAATTAACAGAAGGACTTTAAAAACTCGGGGATAGGTAATACAGGCACATGATATACAGGTATAAACCTTCCAGGTTGCCGATCACGACTATGATGATATTTTTGATATCTCATCTTGTAATGGTGATTCTAGCCCTCTAAGAGCATCCCCCAGAAGGTTCAAAATTACAAATTCAAAACATAATCATGTGGGATATTGTTTTAGACTATTTCAATGTCTGTGAATATGAATATGTTGTTATTTTGATATTTTTTCTACTTCAATCAAAAATATTTAGACATAAATTTTTTACACGGAAGCACACTTTTTAATATTTTAAATATCTGATGCACCTATTCTTGTTTTTTATGTACTTCTACCTCATGAAGTACAACATTATAATTCTTGTTAATATCTTAGGGTGGCTTACACTATTTTAGACATTTTTCGTTTTATTTCTGCATTGTACTGAGATGGACTTTGTTTCTATTAAAGATTTTCAAAATTACCATTAAAGACTGCAACTTATCAGTTTCACATTTCTTTAAAAGAATACCATTAACAGCGATAGTGTAATTGAAGTTTAAAGAAAAATGAGACAAATAATCCTCGTTATGACACCTTTATAATTAAACGTTAATATACCACAGCTAAATGAGCCGCGTTGTGAGACCTTTATAATTAAACGTTAATATACCTTAGCTACTCTAATATTTTTGTTTTGTGTGATGTACAACCTCTTGATCAGGCAGATGATAAGGAATTAGATTTACATTAGCGCACAAAAGTCCTGGGGCCTCATGTATAAATGGTGCGTACACACAGAAATGTTGCGTACGAACGTTTCCATGTTCAAATTGCGATGTATAAAACCTAAACTTGGTATAAAGCCACGCACATTTCCACGGTAGCTCATACCCTGTCATACGCAAGTTCTCCGCTCAGTTTTGCAGATTGGCGGCACCCAGCGTCAAAGCAATATTACTGTTCCGGTGTGGTTTATCTTTCTTTTTCAGATCCACATCCCTGACGCGGCTTTATAAATACACTGAAATTAACCGCATATTGTTTATTAGTTTAATGCATCTGATTGTAATTAACCTATAATAATATAATGGTCCACGGAATGGTCAAACTATTCTAAATACCATAGCTGCTTTAGCGTTGTTACTCTCACTGCACCTTCTTCTTCTTCTTTCAGCTGCTCCCGTTAGGGTTTGCCACAGCGGATCATCTTTTTCCATATTACTCTCACTGCACCACTCGGAGCAGCTGATCAGAAAGAGAATTATCAGTATACAGCATCAAGCACACGCTGCCTCAGTCATGCTTCCTATTTGAACTGCTTCTCATATGACAAGTGCTTCAAAACCTTTCCTGTACGGACCTCGCGGTTCAGAAACAGTTTCATCCCAAGAGCTCTAAACGCACTCTATCAGTCCATCAACTTCTCCTTGTAGAACTGTTTGTACTTATAAGTATAATTACCTGACTGTAAACTTGCACTACAGTTATAATATTGCACAACCTGAGCCACTTTATAAAGCGCATATTTACATATGATGACGATATCATTTTTAAGATGAAATGCAGCAAAATATTTTTTATTATATTATATAGATAAAACTTCAACTTTATTTAAATAATCTATATTGTTAATAATTAAAGGACACGGTGTCACTACGCTAGCAAGGATCTGGCACTCCGTTCACAGATTGTTCCTGCCTCGCACTGTATGCTTCACTGGGACTGGCGTGAAGGATAGAATAATTAAACATGTACTACGAAGATATTTCAATGTTCCTTAAAGGTTTTGAAGAATCGGCGTTATTAGCTTACAGATGGCATAACATCTATTACAGAGCTGATTGTGTGGTGATTGGGTATTTGGAGAAAGAAAACGAAGGACAGGAATTGGAGGTTAGTACGTTTGAAAGAGACAGTACTGCTGCAATAAATTATTTCATCGAAGGGTGCACACAATCACTGCGCCACCGTGTTCCCAAGTTTAATAACATGCTTTAACTTCTATCATCATGAAAATGATATCACGTATACATGTCAGTATTTTATTTATTCAGAGAGCTGTAATATCATGAATGTAATGGATTCTGTGTCCTGTCGGAGGAAGAGAAAGCCAATTTAAGAAGCACGTAGTGATTCACACACATAGAGCACATAGAAGATCAAATACAAAACAAAGCATTTAATGTACTACTTTAGTTATGATGGGGTTTGAGAAACTAGTAAATTAAACAATTTTAAGATTAAGTTTATGATGTTCTACTTTAATGACAAAATAAACTACGTGATTAAAGTGGAAATTTCGAGATTAAAGTTGACATTTCATGCTTTTTCCCAACTGTGTGCCTTTTTTTTTTCTCTGTACCCTAATAAGCTTTCATATGACATTCAGACGGTGGGCTATGACTCGCCTTTTCACGGCAACTTTGATATGTGACTTCTTTTTTATTTTGGGCACTGTGCGACTTTGTGAACTCAAGCTTTCGACTTTCTCCGACACGCTATGTCACTTGATCAGCTTCCTTTTCTTGTTTATACCACTATTTAAACCAACAAATAGTACGTTTTTCTTTACCTCCACTTAGTATTCGCTTAAATTCTTCTATTTTCCCTCGTACTTTTGCCATTGTCTTTTCACAGAAGGCTGACCTTAAGGGCTATTTATATTGATTTACAATTTCAAAGAGGCGTAATTCTGGGAGGAGTTGGGGTGGGGCAGCAGGCACATGCATGTGCGTTACTTTTCACGCTAACCAGGATTTATGTATCGGAAGAACGTGGAAGTTTGCACACTGGATTTTGATTTTTGGATTTTTCTGTGCGTACGCACATTCATGTTTTTGTGCTTACACCATGTTATAGTGTGAGTTCTACGTGTGGCGTTATACATGAGGCCCCTGGATATCAGGTGAAAACAAGTGTCATATGTCATAAAGTATATTGTCCTATCCCATCATGTTAGTCATATCTCTTTAACGTTCCCGTGAAAATGGAAGAGTGCGTGTGCAAGTAAGCTTATCTTTAACTTAAATACAAATGTAATTTTTTATTATTATTATTTTTTGTTTTCATCTCTTAATGTCTTTTTGTTAGTGCAAAGAGACCTGAGAAGAAAGAGAAACAGAGATACAGGCATATTTATTGTCTTACTCAAACACTGCAGGTAGTGTCTGTAAGGTACCGTTTGCCGACTCTGTGTATAAGCGCAAGTACGGAAGCCGAGTAGCAAGTGTTAAGTCATTATTATTATTATTATTATTATTATTATTATTATTATTATTATTATTATTAT
>JANRMT010062793.1:6793445-6839922 GCA_026402145.1 Polypterus bichir lapradei
ATTATTATTATTATTATTATTATTATTATTATTATTATTATTATTATCCATCTGTCCATCCATTATCTAACCCGCTATATCCTAACTACAGGGTCATGGGGGTCTGCAGGAGCCAATCCCAGCCAACACAGGGCGCAAGGCAGGAAACAAACCCCGGGCAGGGCGCCAACCCAATCCAGGGCACACACACACACATACACACACCCACACACCAAGCACACACTAGGGACAATTTAGAATTACCAATGCACCTAACCTGCATGACTGTGGGAGGAAACCGGAGCACCTGGGAGAAACCCACGCAGACACGGGGAGAACATGCAAACTCCATTATTATTATTATTGTTATTATTTAATGATTATAATACATTTTAAATAACTAAAGGTGTCTACTTTCTTGTTCATATGTTTGAAATGGTACAGCATTAATGTAAATCATGGAGTTCATTTGTTTGACTGTTGAATTTACGTTTCCTGTTATTGATCATTTCCTTCCTAGTAAAATTTGGCTGCAATTCTTGTACTTCCCAACTGATACACATTTGTATGGGCTTTGAACGTACTGTAGAAATGAAGTAATTGGTAACGTGATAAATTTTTCAGGAAGCAATGCATAAAGTAATCCCGCTATAATTTACGAGGCAAAGTTATTAATTTCTAATGGATTAAATTCTTTGAGTTTGAGTTTCAACTCTTTTCATAAGACATTCCCATATTGTATCCTTATAGCCTCAATCAAGGCCATGTCACATCGAACGTGATCACCAAGCTGACACTAAAGAACTGCGCCTGTGAGGTTTTGCAAACTTTGAATTTCCAATATACTTCACAATTTCTGTACATAAATCAGTGCCTGCCCTGCAGCTGCTTGGCCTTTAAAATGCTTTCCTGTGTTTAGATAAGATGAAAGCAATAATGGTGCCTTGGGCTGTTGAATGCTTCAGGCTGTGAGTTTGACCCTGGAGTTCGGGGTCTGGGTGTCTCACTCCTGGATGCTGTTGAGCTGCTAGTGTTGGCTCACCTGGTTTCCACAGGAGAGACATAGTGGTACCATGCTTCTTCTAGGCACCTGGGTTTAGTTTTGTTGGCACAGTGGTTTTCATATGCAGCCCAAAGACATGGGTGCTAGGTTCAAGATGAAGTATTACTTATCTCTCTGTTGCTAAGTGTGAGTGAACCCTGGCATGGGCTATCCTCCAATCTGGGATCAGTTCCTTGCAACCATGCAATGGAAAAATCATGTTCACAAAATGGATAATCTGTGTCAACAGATCTGTGCATGCAAAGTGTGCTGTGCATTTGATTATGTTGTGTATTCTTATTTTGTGGTTAAGTGGGCCCACATAATCCACAGCTGGAAAGGAACTGCCCGACAATATGAATATCAATGACAAGCATGGTGTAATGTGTACTTTATATACTGTACATACAAGTTAATGACTCTCTGAATCCTACTTAATCCAGTTCAGTCAGGTGCTGGTGTGTATCGAGAAAATTCAGGGCGCAAGGTGGAAAACAGCCCTAGACGGTGTGACAGCCAATTGCAGGAGCCATTGTCACAAACTCAAACTTTTAGCATGTCCAGTTCACTTAATACGTATGTTTTTGGTGATGTGAGAACAAAATTAGAGTATCTGGAGAGAAACCCACACAGACTTGGGAAGAACATGTACATCTGGGCACTGAAACTTGCACAAACAGGGATGTCTCTTTGGATGTGGATGAAGAGCCCATGCAGACAAGGGGTCAAGTGAAAGCTCCACATTCAAACCTGGGACAATGGATCTATGAGGCAATAGCTCTATACAATGCACCACCATGGATGGTTGAATGCATTAGGGGTTACAGATTCCTGGTGTCAATTTGGCTGAGTATTCCCCAGAGACATTGCACCTGATAAATGAGGCAGTGAGTGCTATAGGTCACAAGGGTGCTAGTTCATTTCTTACCACTTACTGTATGACCTTAAATTGATTAACTTCCTTGTTTTTTTAAAATAAAAAAAAATACATGCGGGAGGATGATGTTATGGCTCTGTAGTTAAAGAGTCACATGGGATGGCACTATATGAAATGAATGATTATTTGTGTTTTTGTTCATTTAGTTTAAGTGGAACATTGTAGTTCTTTGCTTTACTTGTTGGTCTCACTGGGACTATGAGTCATTTTAGGGCTTATTTGGTAACATAACATTCTCAGTCTCATTTGTTCCAATCAGGGTCGCTGGGCGCTGGAGCCTATTGCAACAGCTTCATGTGCAAAAGAGGGATCAACTCAGGATTTGTCACAGGTCCACTACATGGCACAATCACACATGCAATTGGCCTAATTAGAATTACCCATCACCCTACTGTGCACATCTTTACCTCAGTGGTAAGAAGTTGCATTAGAACCTAAGTATTTGGAGATATCCCGCCATGCTGCCTGGCCCATTTGACTCATTTGTCACTGCCACCCAAATTGAACCCCTAAGACTACATATCTATGCTGGGCTCAGCAGGTTCTGTGCAGCTGTTGTTACTTAGGTTTAGCATTACCTGATTGAGTTAACAGAGTTGACTACCCAGCTTAGCTTTAGATTGTAAACACATGTCACCATGTGGGATATTTGGGCTTACCTGGCACAACTGGAACTTTGTATCCTAGTCTGGCTATTGACGTTTATAGAAGTGTGAGGACTTGTGGGCTTCAGCTGCTGTTGTGTCTATCAAAGGTAGAGATGCTGGAGCATGTTAGGCTCATATGAGGATGAAAGAGTCATCTGGGTGCTGCTGTTTTGTGGAGGCCCTTGGCATCTTAATGGTGGTATGACCTATTTGAGATGTCCTGAATAGATTACTGTCTCTTTTATTTTTGGTCACCTTGGAAACGTAAAGCAATAAGGGAACTCTTTTCACCTCAGGTTGAAATATCTTGCCCCCTCGAGAGAGTCTTAAGTTTGTTGAATTGGAAGAGAAAAGCTGCCTGCTGCTTATTTTCTTTTCTCATTTTCAATTAACTTCACAAGTTGGCCACAGGAGGTGGCAAGTGAGAGACGAAAAGAAGTTAGTGCCCATAGTCAACATAGGAATTACCATCCCACACAGTTGGACTTCCTTCAGAAGGAAAATCAATAAACAGTGGGTTGTGTCAAATTTTTCTGTTCTCTCATCCACTGTTTGTTTTGCAGACACATGCTTGGCATGACCCACACGTCTGTTCTCGCTTGGAACTCCTGTTGTTTTTTTTTCCCTTTTCATTAAATCTAAACTTATTTCAGTCCCAGCAATGAGTCGAAACCTAATGATATAAGTGCCATTAAAATTACTTTATTAAAATGATATACTGACTCATTGGGATGAAGACACTAGTTTTCTTGGCCTGTTTTCCTTTATGCCTCATGCAGAAAACTGCATGCCTTGCTTTTCACACATTTTTTTTCTTACATTGGCTTATTCATGTGTCTTCCCGTCTGATTCAGCACAACTCCTCCCATTTCTTGGTTTCTTTTTTGTTTGTTTGTTTTTAATGCCATACTCATACTTCGGTTTTATTACAGTATGTATTTGGACACGCTGTAGCTTATTTACAAAGATCCCAGACTGTTAACCACTAGGATGGCAGTTCGGTTCTTGCTTCTGAGTAATTGCTGATGCTAAGTGAGTCACTAAATCTGAATGCTTCATTTGTAAGGAATAGAGAAATAAACAATCATGCAGATAGTGTAGTTTAGGGCCTAAGAAACTGGACTAAATCAACAAATCAACAAAGGCATTGGTTTAGTCAGTGCCTTTGGCTCATTATTAGACCCAGGGCAGGGCACTTATCCTGAATGTGCTCTATTTATAACTGACATATGCATAAATAATTGGGCTGGATAGCTTAGTGGATTAGCATATGGACTATAACCAAAAAAGAATACCAGTTCAATTTCTGTCTTTGACTCATTATCTGACTGTGACCAAGTCATTTAATTTACATATGCTGCTACAACAAAGAAAACATATATAAAATGCTGTATAAAATGTGTCTTAGTATATTATATGGATTGAGAATAAAAGTAATGTTTTAGGATATACTGTACCTGACACTACTTGACATGTACGCTTGCGGATGCTGCTGCTATGCAAGCACTATACTGACTATACTTGTGTACGTATTTTAAGCAAATCTGGAGGACTCCACCAGTTGGTAGTGCGAGATGCTTTCGCAAAGGTGCAAAAAAAAAAGACGGAGACATTGACAAAGAAGATGGTTTGTGAGTCTTTTAAATGTATCGTGTCATTGCGATGGGGAATATGCTTGCCTAATGGATGAAGAAAAGCACCATGAATACATTCATATGTCATCATTTAGGTTTGATGATTTGCTTCACCACATCAAACCAGTCATCAAACACTGAAGCACGCACATTGATCCTGTTGGAGCTGCAATGCAGCTTGCCGTCACACTGTGTTATCTTGCAATGGCAAATCCCTACTTCTTTTCTCAGACATTTGCCGCTTTGCACAGTATCTCTCTCAAATTTGCTTCTATTTTGTCTTGCATGTTTCCACATCCACTTTCAAAGAGCTGGTGATTTAATGCTAGCTGTCCTGATAGGCATGTTTGTCAATATGGAGATGCTGATAGTAAACAACGATGCTGATGTCACGTGCTAAAAGTTGAATCCACACGCCACACACATTTTTGCTGGTACAGCAACTCACACACACATTGTGTTAATTTCTGACGATGTGCTCTGAGGACATATCAAAATTAGTGCTGGGAACGTGCGGCAGCCATGATGCGTGTACATAAGTGTTCTGAGCGTCAAGTATGAACAAGCCTTAAAATGTCTCATGGCAAGTTCAGGTACTGTGGTATTCTGTGTACTGTACGGAACTGACTTAAACTTAATGTTTTAGACACTATTTTAATGTTGGACAGTTTCTTCTGATATAATCTGATAGAGTGGAAATTTTGTGCATAAGCAATGGTATAAAGTGAGCACAATGAATTAAAACTAAACTTTGTAATACAGACATTGAAATACTGACTACATTTGTCCATGTTACAGCTTTGGGAGATAATTTATATCATCCTGCCTGTAACAGAAACAGAAATGATTCACTCTGTAATCAAAACTCTATTGATGAATCATTCTGACCCGAGAATGCTAGTGACTTCAGCCAGGGGAACATTTGAAGGAACAAACTTCTATCAGCATATTTGTTTTTGCACACAGCAAGCTGGACCTGCTCTATTCAGATGTTAATGCCTTTAAATATAAACCTGTGGTACAACTGAAAAGATCTGACTATATTTTATGCCACCTACAAGTATGCTATTGTCAACAGCAATTCTCCTATTATCCAAGCTAGAAGTTCTTATGTGTGTTTTGGGGGGATTGTGGTTTATTGTAACATTTATATTACTTATAACAATTTCTATCTAAGCATTCAACTACAGTTTGCACTGTGTTTATAATTGTATGGGACAAAAAAGAATTTGATTTAACCAAGTCACCTAACCTGCATTCACTTCAATTGTAATAAACAGTCATGTAAAACATCTTTGCAGACAGTATGGCTTAGTGAATTAGTATATGGACTGTGACCCATAGTTCCTACCCTTAACTCATTAACTGTGCCAGTCACTTAACCTGCATGTGCTTCATTTACAAAGAACAGACACATTCTACATAATGGTGCTGATAATATGGGTTTGGTAGATTATTGTCTGGACAAATACCAACTATGATGTCCCTGAATGTTCTTCTGTTGCAAAGAAAAAACATCTCTTAATAGGCTAGCAACTGAAACATTGGCTGACTCTGACCAAGACATTTAATTTGCATGTGCTTCTATTGTAAGACTAGTTGTGAAGAGTAGGTACAGTATATTGGTAATGTGGGAGATGTTGCACTGCAAATCTCAGGGATGACAGGACAGTCTCTAATTCTGACTCATTTGCTGATTATGATCATGTAATTTATTGTGCCTATGCCCTAGTTGTACAGAAGCATTATGTTAACAACAATGCAGGTAGTATGACTTATTGGCTTGATGTTGGACTGTAAACCACAAACATGGCAGTTCAGTTTCCACCTCTGACTCACAATATGACTGAATGTGATTTAAATATATGGAAACATTTGTGGTATAGCTATAGTATACTTGTAAAATGTATTGGAATGGTGTTTAAAATAAGGATTGCCTATAAGATGCTATCTTTAGATCAGATTGTAATTTTTATCACTCTATCATGAATAATTGATGTTTTTTTGGAATGTGCAATAAATCTAGAAGGCATGTTCTCCAAGAGTGGTTTCTGGCACCACTTCAGTCCTCATGAGCCTCATGAGAAGCTATTGCTTAAAGCCATTAGCTAAATGCTGAACCTCTGTTTTTGTACTATTTTTAATGGCACATCAATATGTGGTGGCAAATGAGCTCTTACAGTTTACCATAGGTCATGGCCTGGTCATCATCCTCGACCTCCAAAACTATTTCCTTTAGTAAGTAGGCAGTGTTTGATTTTAGCTATGGCTTGAGCCCCAATACTGCTGAGGTATAGTTAATTCTAACTCCTGCGTTTGTTCAGGTTCTGGTCTAGTTTCAAATTTTAAAGTAGTTCTTCCTCGGGAATTTCTGTGGTGGCTAAGCAATGTCTGAACCCTGCTTTCCCAGGACCTTCAAAATCACCTACCATGCTGACTAGCCTTGTATACCCCAGTTTCTCAGCATGAAAAGAAATTACAGTAATTGGTGTTTCCCAGTCCTAGAACCAAAGCGCAAACCTCTCTGGCCATCTGTCACATGGTTAAATCCCCATCAGTGCTTAGTGATATTAAAGAGCAGCTTAGTGCACCAGGCAGCAGGCATGTGGGGGGAGGTGGTTAGGAGGTTTATTGGTGCTGCCAACCCCAAGAAGGAGGGAGTGCAAGGCCCTCAGGGTTCCCATTCTTTCTTTCTGCACTAAGATGGATAGCCTTGTTCTTGGTTTCTTTGCCAACCTCCCATTTGGCAGATCTTCTTTTTTTTCCATTGGAGTCTGACACGGATCATTTACAAAATTAAAACAAAAGCATAAGATAAATGCACATTGCTGTACAATAGCCAGCTAATTCACCTGTGAAGGCATCCCAAAGAGATGGAGACACAGCAAAAAGAAACTTGACACTGTGGCATCATTCAAGGCATATTTATATATACATATATAAATATATATATATTTATACATATATATATATTTATATACATACATTATATATGTACATCCATTATTTACATAAAAAACCTTAAAATAAGGTTAATACTTGTAAAAAATGTGCATAAAACCACATAACTCTTCAAAGTAAGAACAGGAGCCAAATACAAGAAAAGCAGTAGGCCAGATCACAGGAAACGGGATAACTGCAGCAAGTGGGCCAATGTTTCCATGTAAGCAGCCATGCTATCATGCGTGTGCGTGCATGTCCTTGCCTTTTTTTTTTTTTTTTTGGTGTGTGCAATTGCGTGCATGTGCATCTGCATCAGCTATTTATGCTTCCTTTTAAAACCACTACTGTCAACATGGGAGACAGTTTTAAATAAAAGTCTTTTTAAATGGCCATCCTTCCAAGTTCTTTGCTATTTATTTACTACAGGGTGGCAGGGAGCTTTAGCCTATTTTGGCAGAACCATGTGTTATCTTAAATTGGAAGGCAGTCCATCACAGGGCCCACAAATAATAAGCCAATCAACTTAAGAGGAGAGAGACTCAAGGTCTGGGAATATCAGTCCCAGAGCCTAGTACATCATCGGCCACATTCATATGCAGCTAATATAGGTAAACTAACATGTAAGCCTTTAAGATATGAGTCTCTAAGACATCAGATCTAGTCCTAATAGCCCTGTACCTGTATTAAAACCTACTCTGCCAGTTTGGCACCCTATAAAAATGAGACTAAAAAAAGATTACATTAAAATACATAAACTACTCAGAGAGTGATTAGCCCAGGTATAGATCCCAAGTCCTCACAGGCCTGTGATATTATTAAAACCACTCTGCAAATATGGCATCCTATAAAAGTAAGACTAGAAAAATGTTGAAAAGAAAATAAACTAAACAGTAAGTAATTTGCCCAGGTGTCACATCCAAGTCCCTTTGGCTGTGAGGTAATGGATTATCCAGTATGCATTCCCATAAAAATTTCACTTAAAAAATACAAAATTTAAAGTTGCATGGATAAAGGAAGAAAATGGCAAATTGCAATGAGAAACCCAGTTATTGTACACAGGTCCCTGCAGATTTAAGTATTGTGTTAATCTTTTAAAAAACAGACGACAATAAGTTCAATATTCAAGGTATTGAATTCAAGTTCCTGGACTACTGAGGTAACTGCAATAATCTTCAGTTAAAAAAGTTCACATAATGAAATAGAGAAAAGAATACACTTCCTGCAGAATGTTTAGCCTGGGTTTTGATCCCAAGTCCTGCAATTCTGATGCAGGATCTTATCAAGTGGCCAAAAAAATAAATAAATTATGTGTGCAAATGGAGTAAAGGCAAAGCTCCCCAAAGAAAGCAGGTGAATTTCATTTTGAACCAAAGTCCAGCAATAGTGATAACCACTGCACCAACCTGTCACCCACATGAATGTGACTCCAAAAACTGATCTATAACATCGAAGTGATTTTGTAGAGAAAGGCTGTGGGTTGTATGTGGGGTTGGTTGGAGAGAAAAACTGCAAAGAGATAATAGAAACTGGGACCTGGATATTGAACCCAAGCTACAGGAGCTGTAAGGCAGCATCCCTACCCAAGAATAACATAACATTTCCAGACCCACTTAATCTAATTCAGGGTTCGGAGCTTATCCTAGTAGCACTGGTCAGAAGGAAGGGAAATGGTCCTTAACAGGGCACCTTTAAGTCACTAGGACTGGTCATACAATCATATACACTTGGAAAATTTGAAATTGCCAGTTAGTCTATTCTGCATTACATTGGGAATGTAGAAGGAAATCCCATGCAAACACAGTGAGAATATGCAGCCTCCACATGGACGATATAACTTGGTGCAGGATTTGAACCAGGGGACCTGGATCCATGCATCAGCAGCACTAAACACTGTATCTCCAAGCTGCATTTTACTTAAAAATATAAATTAAAGCAAAAAATAGTTTGAACAATGCAGGGAAATCAAACACTATATAGACCGGGAGCATCCTGGATATTGAATCCAAGTCCCAGGAGCTACCTCTTAACCACTGTGCCACCCTGTAAAAACTGGCATCAAACTTGTGGTTGCCTCCATTATTCAAATAAAACTAGTTTTCTTCAAAAAGTACAAAAATGATATACTTTTTATCAAATTTGGATGATCAATATTTGTGTGTGTATACTCACTTTTTCTTTGCTTATTCATGCTTATTCATGCATGTGCGTGCCCTTATTATTTGGTTGTTGTTTTACCTGATGGCCCCACTGCTTTATGTGTGCCAGTTTCCTGTGATGCCCTTGAAATGCATATTCTTTGATATCCCTGTACAAAAACTCTCCGGAATCTTCGGGATCTGCTACAAGTAAAGACATGAGTTAATTGGTCTCTATGGAAAAATGGCTGGCGCAGCAGTGCTGGCCACTCACTGGGGCACAATTTCATATTCAGGAAAATGGCTTCATCTCTGTATGCATAGCACCTTTTTTAAAGATCCGTGGCTGAGCTTTGCATTTTTGACTGGCAGTGCCAGTGTGGGTCCAGCAGTGTTGCATACATGTTGCCAGAGACCCTGGCAGAAAGCACCCCTTGTTGGACAAATCAAAATTGCCAGCAACATGCTGGTCAGAGGAGGATGCCACCAGGTGCCATTACACTCTTATCACACCTGCTTCATCCTGTAGACAGCAGTTAGAGAGGGTGAGGAGCCTGAGTGGGTGCTGCTGAACTGCTTCTACATACCGCATAAGAATGGAAATTCTGGTATGAAATCCACAGGACCTGGAGCCTGATAGTGAAATTTCTGCTTTGACTTTCCAACAGCCTGAGGAGGCCATTGCCAGCCCTACAGCACCCTGTTTCCAGGCACAACCTCCCATAAGCATTTCCATCCTGCCTCACTTCCAGCAGCTTGAGACATCCCTGAATGAGCCAGTGCAGTGGGTTCACCTGACTGAGTAGGAAGGCCTTTGCACATCTGGAATATAATAAAACCCACTGCCCCCTTATCCTTCTCAAAAAAGCAACCCACCACCCTCCCACCCCCTAAACACCCCAAACACACATGCAGAAATGGCTTTCATACATTAGCAGAATCACACAATTAATGGTTAGTGACATGCAGAAAACTTCACGAAGGCTCCCGCCACAAAGCCGGCATAGCCGCAGCTCTGCTGGCCACATCTGGCTGCCTGCAAGCTCCAGATGCTGGAAGCTTTCTCTTTGCAATCCGCTCATTTTGCAGATAGTGGCAGCCTTAATTCCTGCTGCAGATGCCCTGGATGGCCACACAGGCTTCTCACACTAGTCCCCTCAATGGATGAACATTAAGTCCCAAGCACCTTTTGCTACAGTACAGTACTTGTGTTTGTCAATCTGCTTCGGAAATCTGCGCTCAGAGGGTTGGTTAGGCTGGTGAACTCATGGCTTCAGTAACGAGGTATCAGCCTCCAACGTGCAGCATTCACCTAACCCAGAGCAAACAGAAAAGGGTTCTTTAGAGAGTCAAGGAGAGAGGGGTAGCTGAACCCACCCTGAAACTCGCAGCTCAAACTCAGCGGGCTTCTCTGACAAGCTTGAACCTCAGGACATACTCCTCCACTGGGTGGGAAGCTGCCACTCATTGATCTTTTCATCTGATAATCCCACACCTATCGTTGCAGTGATTCTGTCTGGCCGGAGGTTACAAACATGTCAAAGACCTGCCAGAGTTAGCATTGCTGAGGCTTTTCAAAGGCATCTATAAGAAAGGTTGGTGTGACCTCCCCAGCCAAGGTCACTGAGGGCGCGTCCATAAGATGACTAGATCCATCCTCCCAGATTAATTACAAAGTCCCATCCCTTTCTCCCTAGCTCTCTGTGTCATTCTTCTTCCTTTTTGCAAGGGTTTGTGCTCTTTTCTTGGTCTATTGCAATTGGAGGCTGGTGTAGTTATTGCTGGTGCAGGGCAGTTTGGGGAATTGGTGGTGGGCAGGTAATGGGCAAGGTTGATGGAAGTAGCACCTGGGAAAGAAGCAGGGAAAGCCTACATGTTGAAATTAAGACAGAGATGGGGCAGCACCTGGAAAGGGGCTTGAGATGAATGGGTTGGAGAACGGCACTCAGATTTTCAGCGTCGTCCCTCATTGTGCCAGCATTGCCAACCCATTCTGTCAGGTGCTTGGAAGAGATAAATAGTGCATTTCCGGCTCTTTAATTATATGGCTTTGAAATAAAAGTGGTAAACCTGAGACGCCGGCACCAGGGAGGAAAGTCTAGGGTAGCGCCCTCATGTGAAAAGTCAGAAAAAAAGGAAGCCCGCTCATACTTTGATAATATACAAATACTCTGGTGAGCTTCCTTTTCTTTTTAAAAATTGCAAATAGTCCAGAAGTTAAAAAATACAAAATCAACTATAAAACAAAACAACTTAGGCATTTTGTTAAGGTTTAAAAAAGAAAAAAAAAGAAACACACAGCCTGTTTTGCAGTGACACATGGGGTGGGGGGAACCCCATACAGCGAATAGGTGCAATTCAAGAGGGGTCAGAGGAAGGGTTTGAAAATGGGGATATTAGGTGTCTGTGGAAGTGCGCCCTCTTCCTTGACCCCCCCCCATCCTTCCCTCTCAGCTACAGATCAATTTAAATGGGCACGTATGTCAGCCCACTCCACCTCCTGCTTTCATCGGTTCCACATGGAGGAATTCCTTCAGCCGGGAACAAGAAACTTGTTTCCTCGTTTTTGGATTTTTCCATCTTCTTTGGGACCGGGAAATGAAAAATTTGGCGTCAAACGTATGCTGACTCACTGGACTGAGTTCTGCCCAAGTTGGGGACCTGCGTTAAGTGAGAGACATCTTTCTTCCGCACCTCACAGATAGATTTCCTCCGTGCCTGGACCCCTCGGATAGCAGTTTTGATCTTCCTCCAGCCCAGGTGGTTGAGCTCTGCCAAATTGAGGACCACACATATACCACTGACGGCAAACATGAAGACCAGAAACACTGTCTTCTCGGTGGGCCGTGACACATAGCACTCTACTTCCTTCATGCAAGGGTAACGTTCACACTCAAAGATTGCAGGTACATTGAATCCATAAAGAAAGTACTGGCCAGCCAGAAAGCCAATCTCTAGAGCATTTCTGAAAACCACCTGGATGATATAGAACCTGGAAATACCCTCCTGACGATGGAACTTGGTACTCTTGCTGGTCCTCATGGGGGTGTTGGGAATCTCTTTTACCTCCAAACAATCAGGTTCCTCCTTGGCTGTCCCATCTGGGTTTTGCACCAGGATGCCATTTACATTCTTTAGCTTTTTGCTGCTTTCTGGCCTACTGAAGTCCTTTTCGAGAAGAGGGTAGAGGAAGGAATATCTGCGATCACGCTGCTTAGCAGACTGATGGACTGAATAGGTGATGAAACACAGGCTGGGGGTACACACCAGGATGATCTGGAAAACCCAGTAGCGGATGTGGGAGATGGGGAAGGCTTTGTCATAGCAGGCCTGATTACAACCGGGTTGCAAGGTGTTGCACATGAACATAGTCTGCTCGTCTTCATACACCGTTTCTCCTACAATGGCCACAATGAGGATCCGGAAGATTACCACCACTGTCAGCAGGATTCTGTAAGAGAGAAAGGATTGTCATTAAAATCAAAGGGAGCTATAGGCATAGTGGACAAAAAACATTAACCAGAACAGAGTACAGTGTCCAGTAGACGATTGAATCTTACAACTGGTGAAAATTACTTGATAACCAAATTGTGAATTTGTCTTAAAAATACAGCAGAGTCATATAGTGAACTGGATTGTTATAATGCAGCAGTAACAGCAAATGAAACTGATATCAAATAATTAACTTGTTTATTAAAAGCAAATCTAGGATCAGTAGTCAATGGAAGCCAATAACAAAACCACAGTACCATGAGCAGTTGATATAACTGTTTGACTGCTGAGCATGTTTCATTACACAGAGACATGTGATAAGGAGTCAAGTCTGACACTTTGTGAAAGAGTCCAGAATAGAGTTGTTAGCATCTTGTTAATAGCAAGGAGAGCAGTTACATGACAATAGAAAAGGAGAAAATAACCAGCAAAGACAAAAAAGCAACCCATGTTTAACCATGGTCATGTAACTGGTGAGTACAATGAAATGCATTTGAACAAACAGTAGAAAAGGAAAATGAAAAAGCAGTAAGTGTTGTGTGCAAGTGGTGAAAAAAATATTTGCAGCATGATTATAGTATGTAGTGTTTCCAAAATTATTTGCAAGATGTTATGTCTCTGAATTTTCATGCTTCAGTCCACTTTAAACGCAATTCTTTTTAAAAACAATCATATTTTTAATGTTCGTAAAATTTAAACAGTTAATTGATGAATCAGATCACCTGTGGCTGTGCATATATTTTTCGATGGTAAAACATTTAAAGAGAAGAAGTAGAAGCCTACACTTTCTGTCATCAAAGTTGGGACGGTGTTTGAGTTAGCATCTCCAACTCATAAACTGAAGGTGTTGAGTTGAAAAATTAGAATTAAAACTTTTTTTTTACAAAAACCAAAAAACTACTTACCTGCCCCAATCAGACTAATAATTTATTTAACAAAGAAGTAAAATGTAATGTTTTTCCTTTGTCAGTGGTGTGACTGTTGTACTTTAAAATTTATGAATTTTAAAAACTAAAAACATGAGGTGTGGACTAATCTCAAACTTCTCTCTTACAGAGTCATTAATGCATCTGCCAATTTTGTGAACTTTCAAGGAGATGTTTGGCTGTTGTTAGTATCAGCTTTAAAAACTTTTAGTTAACTTTAAAATCTCAAAGCTAAATAATTGAAATTCACCAAGAATATAATAGGCACTTAAGACTACTGAGTGCTTGTCCACAAGTTGTCCCCAAAATTTCATAAGAATTGTTCCATTTGTTCTTCAACTACAGTGTCCATTAAATGTTTATGCATATCTTTCCAAACATTATCAGTACATGTTCTAAGAATATCAAAACATGTTTTTTTCATTGAAAAGATCAATTTTGTTTTCATGGAAATAAGATAAAAGCAAGTGAAAATCTGGGGAAAAAAGAGAATCTACGCATTGAGTCAAAAGAAAAAATTAATCCGTGAGTACTCTAAACAAAGGTATGAGTAAAGTATAAAATCAATAGTGAGATGTCAACAATAACAGCTAAGCAATTAAAGAAGTATGAAACTGATAAGCAGAAAAGTAATAAAAAGGACTAGGTTGTGGCCAATTGTGAGTACTAAATAAAAAAAAGCAGTGATTATGGTTATGGAACTATTGAGTGGAAAGAGTATGAAATGGGCAGTGTTACATAGTAAGTGAGGAGACAGACAGTAAAAAAGTACAGTGGAACCTCGGTTCACGACCATAATTCGTTTCAAAACTCTGGTCGTAAACCAATTTGGTCGTGAACCGAAGTAATTTCCCCCATAGGATTTTATGTAAATACAATTAATCCATTCCAGACCGTACGAACTGTATGTAAATATATTGTTTTAAAGATTTTTAAGCACAAATATAGTTAATTATAGCATAGAATGCACAGCGTAATAGTAAACTAAATGTAAAAACATTGAATAACACTGAGAAAACCTTGAACAACAGAGAAAACTAACACTGTAAGAGTTCGCGCTAGAGTGCTACAAACCGCTAGCTAAAAACCACTTTTTTTAATGAGTTTTAAGCACAGGGAAAAAAATGATCATTTGATAAATCTGTAATTTAATAAACCACCAAGAAAAGTAACATTGCAACAATGCACACTACGAACCAATCGCTGTGAACAGAAGTGAAGTGGAGGTTAAAATCCAATAGAATAAAGTCTTCATTAAATACAACGAGGTAAAAACAATGCTCGGATCTGTCTCTTTAAAAAGAAGCCTGGTACATTCTTTAACTGCCATCTCGGCCTTATGCATCCAGCTGTCTCTCTCTCTCGCTTTGTGTGTGTGTGTGTGTCTCTCTCGCGCGCGCGCGCGTGTGTGTGTGTCTCTCTCTTTCTCGCGCGTCTGTGTGTGTGTGTGTGTGTCTCTCGCGTGCGCGTCTGTGTGTGTATGTGTCTCTCTCTCTGCACAGGGAATGCACAGGGAGAGACTTGTGCGGAAATCATCGGCGCGCACAAACCGAAAGGGAAACTGGCTTGTTTGTATACCGAGTCTGTGGTCGTGAACAGATGCAAAAGTTTGCCGATCTTTTTGGTCGTAAACCGATTTGTACGTGTTCCGAGACGTTCGTGAACCGAGGTTCCACTGTATATCACCTCTAAGGAAAAAGTAGCAGTGAGAGTAAGTGGTGTAACTGATAAGGGGAAAATGAAATAAGCAGTGAGTAGCAATAATAATATGCCCAATAAGTAAAAAAAAAACAGCAAGTACTATGCATTCAAAGAAAAAAAAAGAAAGAGAACAAAAGCATGTCAATAGTAAGTAGGAAAAAAGTAGTCACATAAGCAATGAGTAGAAAGGAAAGTAAGTGATGAGCATGTTCATGGATGCAATGAACTGGAAAACAATAAGGACTGAGTGATGTCATATGAAGAGTTAGAAAAAAAAACTATGGAATTATAAAGTATGTAAAAATAGGAATTGAGCAATGTCCTGTCACCCTAAGTACAAAAAAATAACCAGTGAGACATGGAGAAAGTGATAAAAAGCAAAAAAAAGAAGTAAGCATTATCATGTAACTGGAGAGAAGAAAAAATAACGTGATTATTGTTGTGTAAACAGTGAGAAAAACAGTCATTAAGTGTAACTTTTGAGTTGTGAAAACTAACCAGTTATTTCAGTTGTGTAACTATCAAGTAGAGGATTAAACAAGCAGGGAGGTGGCTGTGTTAACTGATGAGTAGAAAAAGGAGCTAGTATTGTGATAAAAACAACAGAAAAATGAATGGAAACATTTGTGGTTTCCAGTGGGAAGAAAAAACATTTGCTGTTGTAACGGTTGTGTCAGTAGAACATTAATCTTTGAGAATGATTATGACTAGTGATGATATTTCTGTATTTGTCTTGAGTAGAAAAAATGCAGTGACCCATCATATAATCATAGAGAATGAGTAACAGATTAGTATGGTTGAATAAATAGTTAATTGTTGTATAAATGGTAAATGGGCAAGAAAACAGTCAGTGAATGTGGTTGTGTAACTACACCATATAAATACAATAAAAATAACCAGTCAGTCCTATCATGCAACTTAGGAGCAGAGAAAAGGTAAGAGCTGAACATTGTCATATAAACAGAGAGAAGAACACAATGAAAAAAGAAGAAATCCAGCATGTAGAAAAATAATCACAGGATGTAATTGTGTAACCAAAGAGTACACAAATGCTTGTGAACATGGTTATATAATTAGTGAGTACAAAAATTGTAATCAGTCAGTGTAGTTTTAGAATAGATCAACCATCTGGTTTTGAAGCCACTCAATCCAGTTCAGAGTTGGACAGTGCTGAAGCCCATCTTAGTATTTTTCTGGAGCCATTCCTGGATGGGGCACCATATTCTGGCAGACACCCACATTTAACAGTTCAAACTTTAACACTGTATTCAAAAAATAAGGATAAGCAGAAAAAGAAACCAACTATTAGTTGGAAAGTGTTATATAAACTGAGAAAAATAAGCACTATTGTGTAACCAGTGAGTAAAACCCGATATCTGTTAGGTACCAGTAGTTAATCACATTTTTATTAAACGCAAGTGGTATACTACAGGGTTTAATAAAACAAAATTATGAATTTTAAAATGACATTCTATATTTTAATTCATTGTTGTTTAACATGGTGCCAGAGAGTTGCAATGTGTTTCATGCTGGTTGGAGGTTTAAATAAGTTTCATTATTTTGTGTACATGTGACAAAACTAATATTACAAATACTCAGATACTACTGTAGTGCCATCACAAGCAGAGTAATATAACCAGTTGGGAATCATGCAATCAAAATGCTGAGTCATTAGCAAAAAGCAAAATCTTATTAACAATTATTAAAACAAAATCATTATAACTAATAAAATTATTTGGCAGTAAGTTTATTTTATTATTAGTTTAGTTAATAGGCTAAGGGAGAAAGAAAAGGATATGTTGAAGCCGTGCTTCAGGTGACCAAACCTAAAAACACACACTTGATTCTGTATTAGACAGCAGTGTGCCTTAACTTACACTAAACCTTGATTAAGCGGCTCCCACTTTCCAAGCTGTTATTCATTTTTCCTGTTCCGCAAGTTGTCAACTGATACACAGGCTGTCAGATTACTTTTAGATTATATTACCTCATCATGTGGTTTTACTTGGCATACACCCATCTGAAACTCTGCTTGAATTTATTTAGCATTAGATTAACACACAGCAATCCATACAAGTAAGGAACAGCATAACCACAGTTACTTTCATAGAGCAGTGTCAGATGGTGTTCTGGCATGATGATAGTCATTGATGAGATTCAAACAATTCTGTCAACATATTAGTTTAACAGAAGAGCAGAGTTTCTTAATAACATAGTGTAGAGCTGGTGAGAAGGGCATAAAAGCCAATGATCATATATTCTATATTTATTTAAAATTAAGGTTATGATATCCTGTCCACACAGTTATGTGACAAATGGGCAGACTTGTCTGACTAGTGAGTTTGATAATGGGTGAAAAGATAATTAAAACCAGTTCATATATTAACCAGTCAGCAGAGACTATTATTGTGTTTGTTAAGTCATGTGGTTAATTAATAGGTCAATGGAAATACTGAATAGAAGCAACTTAATAAATGTGTGAATAACAATAATTTCAGTCAAGTGACCAGCAAGTGTAATAACCCGTGAGTAAAATCATGCAACCAGAAAAAATAACACGAGTTATCAAACCAGTACTTATAATAACTATTGAGAAAAAAGTGAGTACAGTAACTAAAATAAGTTTCTCCAAATAAAAGGATGGGTGCTTTTGATAAGATCTTAAAAAGTGTTTTTTGAATGTTGATTGATGAAAAGCACCCAAGCTTTTATTTTACGAGTGATGTATGAGAGACTTATTTTTTACTTTTTTAGTACACTTTTTAACTTAATATAAGCGTAGTTTTTAAAAAGTATTTTTTATATATATATCATTTTCAACTTTTTAGTCTTGGGTTTGTTTTAGTATCATTTTGTAATCAATATTTTAACACTTCCTTTAATATCTCTATCCACTACTAGCGCCATCTATTGGTTAAATCTTGAACTATTCTTCATATGAAAATTTCATTTCTTAACATGGATTAATTGATCAATTAGTGAAACTAATTATTGATTCATGTATTGTCATTGGAAGTGAGTAAGTGTGCAAAATTTCAAGTCATTTGGACAATAGGAAGTAGGTTAAATATTGATTACAAGATTTGTACCAGACAACAAACAGGTGAAGTTAAAATAAGCGTGGTAACAAATAATGTAGCAAATGAATATAAATAATAAACAGAGTTGTGCAACCAGTGAATTTAAGAACCAAAAAGGAGTTTAAGTAGTGAGTGTAAGGCCAGGTTTATACTTCACATGACGTGACATGTGCTCCAGCGGACTCTACTGCTACGCAAGCATTGTACTGTTTATACTTGTGTGCATACTTTACGTAAATCTGGAAGATTCCACCAGGTGGCAGTGTGAGATATTATCACGGTGAGAACAGGTTCAGCTTTGCTGTGTTTTGAATTGCCTGAAACACCCATTAAATTCCGATGACATCTTGCCACAACATCTCTGAAAAGGATGTTTAATGATTAAATCCATCAATCCAAGGATGTGCCCATTCCAGCTAGGATTGGGCACGAGGCAGAAACAATCCCTCATCAGCTCATCTCAAGGTGAATACAAGCACACACATACACCAGCGATGTGACACCCTGCGAGACAGCAGTGCTACCGCTCCGTCACCGTGTCACCCCTATATGTGTAATTATTAACAGTATTCATTATTTAAATGAAATTAACGATTTATATGTAAAATGTAACATACATACATTAATGCATTTCATCATGAAAGTGATATCAAGTATAAATCTAAGGATCCTAAATGCATAAAGAGTTGGAATATCATACATTTAATGTGTTCTGTGCGGTGATCTATTGCTGCTTGCCGCTGCTGTGAGCTCAGGAGGAAGCCCCAGAAGCACCTAGCGATTAACAACTGGGTCGGTTTTAAGATGACGTTTACGATAATCTACTTTAATGATAAAGTAAATTATGAAGTTAAAGTGGACATTTCGAGATTAAAGCCATAATTTCCACTTTAATCACAAAATACACCTTTTCACCATACTCTTAATTTTTTTTCTCTGTGGCTCAAATACAGCACTGTACATTCTGTTGCTGTTGTGAAGGTGCAAAAAAATAAAATATGGTACAGAAGATGGCATGTAAGACTTTTAAAATGTATTGTGTCATTACGATAGGGAATATGTGACGTTTGAATATAAAAGCACCATGAATGCATTTGTATGTCGCCATTTTGCTTCACCACATTGAACCATTCATCAAACATCAAAGCAGGCACATCAATCCCGTAGGAACCGCAAAGTGGCATTCTGTCACATGTAGTAAACAGAGACTCTGATGTCACATTCCGACTTTTATCACACTGTGCCGCTGACTTTTTGCTGGGACTGCAACTCGCACATGCGTTGCGTTAATTTCTGGGGACCTGCTCAGAGGATGTGTCAAATGAACGCTGGGAATGCGTGACAGCCATAATGCGTGCACGTCTGCATTCTGAACGTGGAGTATAAATGAGTCCTAACAGTCACTAAGTAGAGCCAAGCAACCAGTGGGTACCAGCGAGCAATGTCATGTGTCATGAAACCACAGAGTGTAGTAAACTAACCAGTGTGTAAAAAATTAAGCGTATAACATCATGACCAAGAAATGATTCTTGATTCATGTAACCAGTGAGAAAAGTAAGTAAAGATTCAGTGAATTGCATCACCCAACCAGTTGGAATAAAAAACATTTCACAGAGTTCTGTACATAAAGCATATTAAGTTTATGATTAGCTGGTCTATTTAATTTTTTTCTAGGTTTGCCCTGAGCTTTAAATAATATGTATACATGTAAACTAGGGCTTTAAAGCCCAGTTAATGAATTTCTAATATTTTCTTTGAGTTAATTTTAATAATGTTAAAAATGATTTTTTTGATGAGTTTTTTACAATGACTATATTTTCTGGTCCCATTACACTGATCTGCGGTGGGCTGGTGCCCTGCCCAGGGTTCGTTTCCTGCCTTGCTCCCTGTGTTGGCTCCAGCAGACCCCCGTGACCCTGTAGTTAGGATATAGCGGGTTGGATAATGGATGGATGGATTGATTACATTGATGTGATGGCTGGTTGTCAGAGGCTTGTGTCCTGGATGCCACGTTGTATGACGTCATCAGCATGACAATATTTAAGCTGCACTGGGATACTTCTTCCAAGTTCCATCATTATACATTCATCTTGTTTAGTCCTTCTCCTTGCTCCAGCTTAAGAATGGCAAAATAAATCAATAAACAGGACACTGAATTGCTCTTGAATGCAGTTGTTTCAAATTTTGCTCTTAATGAGGCTCATACAGACATTTCAATGCCTGACATTGACATATCCCTTCACTTGAATAGAAACTTAAGTATCTTTCTAAAATAAATAAGCGTGTTTCATCTTGTTTTACTTCCCCATTAGTTTTTTTTTCTTTGTCACCTCTTTAAATTCACTTTGAGTTTTTCTGACAACTTAATTTGTCTCTGAAGCCTCATTCTCTGTGCTACTGTTCCACATAGAGGAGTTTCAAAGTCCATGTTTTGGTTTGGTGTTCATATTGTATTTTAGACTGGGTTGATTTGTTGACAGCAATGTCTTCTATAGCTGTATCTAACTCAGGTTGCTGATTTGTGTTTTTGTTTAAGTGTTTCTTAATAAATGTAGCATTTCTGGTGTATTGTGCTCTTGAACCATAACTGTGTTACCCTCCATAGCTTCTGATGTATGTGGCACTGGATTAAAGATTATTATTATAACATTTTTTTGTTTCATCATCAACCTATAGTTGGGAATATTTAGCTCTATTGTGACTATTTGTATACAGCTTTGTTTTGTCGTTTTGTTCAACATCATGGTCATGTGTCTCCTGGCCTGGTAATTTCTCCTTCACCTTTTGAAAAACAACTCTGTAGGGCTCTTTCTTGTAATTAGTACCCTGAATGCGATAACATGCTTTCCCACTTGTAGTCATGTCCCACTGTTTGCACTATGCATATACATTTCAGCCGTGAAGCATTTTGTGGTTACACTTTGCATTTCCCCGCACCCATCTACAGTAGGTGTTGTCCTTACATGTCTTACAGAACATTTGAAACAGAGCTGACACAAACTGTGGACTATAGTTTGTCCTAATGAACAGTGGCAGTGTATCACAATAGTGTATCATCTTTTCTCCTGTAATGAAATTCAAAATGTCATATTCATAATGTTGACTGTATTATTTTACAACAACTAACATTGAATACCAAATTGGCAATGGACAAAGTAAATCTGGCAAAATTCTGTTGGATCTGTCTTCCAACTATCTGATATCCATAGCATGATTTAACATTTTTCATCAGTCACCCATACCTGGTCTACAAAAACTGCTATGTAGGCATTGCTTAGTGTCCACTATGCTTAAATGTCCCTTGTGGTTAAAACCCTAGCCTTAATTAGCTGAAGTAACACAATACAGGTTGACCATCCCTAATCTGAAATGCCTTGGCCAAGAAGTATTTTGGATTTTGGAATATTTACATATGTATAATAAAATAATTTTGGGCATGAAACAAAGCTTGTGCACAGTAGTGTCAGTAGAATACCTGTATCAGCTGATAAACAACAGCAACAACAAACAATAGCAGGCTTTAAGTCTCCCCCTATGATACTGTAATGTTGACTAAAAGTTTACTGTACACATACAGTATAATAATAAAAAACACAGTGAGTAATGCACGCAGGTATGGCAGTGACAGTGGTCGATAACAAACTGGTGACAACAGTGCATCCAAGCCTGTGCTCCTTCTAAAGCACACAGGTGTTATTGAGCTACTTGCCACCAACTATATACCCCTGCCCCCACTGACCGAAATATACCAAAACCCCCCACACCGTGTAGCAGTTATTGCACCTTTCACCAATTGGTAATGCCCTAGCAGTCCCTGAAACTGCTAGTCATTTGTATGTTGGTGCTTTGAGGTGCTTGAAACTTTGCTGTGGAACTGCCCCCACCCAATCATAGCTCCCATGGTGGTGTGTTGAGACACTTGAAATTCATTAGGGGAATTGAAGCAATCTGTCAAAAATCGAAAGTTCCAGTTCATGTGTTGTTCACATCCACTCATCTATAAAAGAAATATTACAGGGAACATTGGTCAGAGCCTAACATGGGTATGTGAAGTCAGGTGTGGAATTTTTCACTTGTGGCATCATGTTGGTGCTCAGAAACTTTTGGATTTTGGAATTTCGCATTAGGGATGCTAAAACCATATGTGACCAGCTATAAGCAGCTTGCAAACTTCTTGAGCATATGCATTTATCATAACAGTCTCTTTATATAGCACACCTCAATCCCCTCGACTCACCATCTATATCTTCCACAGAGAGTGTCTGAAGTATAGAATTCATTGCCATAAACCTCTTTTATTCCTCCACCCCATGTTTGTAGATGTCCTTTCCACTGTCCAAAAATGTGAACTACTTGGAATTGCAATCTGAATACCCATCAAGCAATGTGTTCACATGATTTTAAATGTTGGCTATAAATTGCCTGTAATGGCTTGTGATCTGTGACCAAATCAAATAAACATAAGGATGAAGAAGTTTGCCAGCCCGCACTAAAGCTACTGTCTCTTGTTTAGTTTGTGAATACCACTTCTTACAAACGGTTAAACTTAGACTCACATAGCATATAGTCACACTTTTTCCTTTCTGCTCCTGCATTAGCGCTTCTCTTATACTTAACAGGGTTAGGATTAGTAGTAGGGTTAGCATCTGTTATTACATAGGTAGTGTTTTCTTTGTCTTAGTGAGCAAGAATCCCTGCTTCTGCAAATTTGTTTTTAACATCTGAAAACTGTGCTTCTGTTCAGGTTCAAATGTTAATTTTGCATCTCTCTTTGTTAATATTTTCAATGGTTGAAAAAGGGTAGCAAACTGTGGAATACATCTGCTGTTATATCCCATTAATCCCAGTAAAACTATGCAACATTTGGCATCATGACCTCCAGTACGACTCAAACTCTTTCAGCTGTGGGCAAATACCCTTTTGTGTATACAGCATACCCATAAACACCAGTCTGTCCATGTTAAGTTTGACCTGTTGTCATTCATGGTAAGTCCACAGTTCTGCAGTCTGTGAGAACAGCATATATTCTCTGATTATGGATCTCCCAAACTGGGGCATGGAGAATAATTTCATCAGAGATATTCTCAGCCTTTCAAAACTGGCAGATGTTGTGACAACTTCATGTTGATACTGCTCACTACCAAATGACACTCCAAACATGACCCTTGCACACAGCAAATGTTTTGATGCCTTTAGATTCTGGATTTAGTTCTAATCTGTGGTACCCCCATTTAAGGTCTACCTTTCTGAAAACAATTGAGCCATTAAGTCAATACAGCAGTTCCTCAACTTGTTGAGTGGGCATCTCCCATGCATAATGGCTGTATCCACTTGCCTCGTGTCCAGACATAGTCTAGTGCCCTTGCCTAATCTGGGCACTATAACAACCGTGTTCACCCATTGAGTTGCACCGTTTACTGGTTCTGTGCTGTCAATTCTAACCACTCTGTGATTTTAACATCCACTGGTTCTCTAGGACAGGGGTCCCCAACCCCCAGTCCGCGGCCCACTAGCGGGCTGCAGACATCTGACACCTGGGCCGCGAGAGAACTGCTGGCAACAGAGACTCACTCAGTGAAGGGCCACAGCAAAATGGCTGCCCCCTTCACTGACGACACTTTTCAGAACGCTAGGTGGGCGGGGCTTTGCAGCGGCACAGAGAGAGAAGAGAGACCGAGGTGAGAGAGTATTACAACAAAATATTTTTATGGTCCTGACAGTTTCCCCATATGACACAAGTCTATAGAAATGTCGTTACAATGAAGTACATTCAGCAGATACTTTTCTTACAATGAAGTGACCTTGAAATGCTTGAATGAATCATCAACAGAGCAGTTAGTTCTGTGGTCGTAGCTCAGTTGTGCACATTTGCACAACAATCCCCAAACAGAAACACTGTAAAAAAATTTCTTTCTTGGAACTTTCCTCGTACTGTTTTTTTTCTGTTTTTGTTTTCTGTGGTTTTCAGTGATACCTTTTGCTTATTGCTCATCAACATTTGAAAAACATCCATTGGAATTTAACTCATTGTCACCCTCCTATAGAAACGGCAGACACGAAAAAATGATAACAGTGTTAATGTTTGTGATGTGAAATCTTTTGGAATGACAAATGCAATGCATATAACTTTGTTATATGCAAAAAAAGAAGAAAAATCTCGGGTTGCAAATGTATGCGAACTGCTGCATTTGAAGACAGTTTTTATGTGGTTCAGTGATGCTCGTTCAAGAAACATTCCCATTAATGCAGCAATTATTCAAGAAAATGTGAGGTTTCTAAACTCTCTTGGGACCTCTGTCAATGTAACATCACGCCGAAGAGCGTCCCAAAGTGCGATCACCAAGTCTGTTTAAGATTGTTAACTGTTGCCGGGGCAACAGCAGGCTCACAGCTCTGCTGCATCACTCCACCAAAGCAAACAGAAAAGATCTGAATGGGTGATGCAAGGAACATTGTAAATGCAGGGAACAGGATTACTTGATTATTGATCTGGCCACTACGCTGCCTGACTGCTGTGTCTGTTTATAGGAGAGTGGCAGATCCTGCTACAATAAATTACTGTGCAGTTCCTGTTTCAAGCTGAATAGAGCTGGTTTTGCTAAAGTACTGAGACTAAGTGTTGTGTTTTGGGGTGTAAGACTGGAACTTCTAGCGCAACCATGATCTTTTAGGATTTTCTTCTGTGGCGCTTCACTGCAGCACTGTGAGCCAGCTGTTTCCCTGCCCCGGCAACGGAAAAACAATCTTACACAGACGCGGCAATCTCGCTTCGGGAAGCACTCCAATGTGATGTTCCCGTTGGGTGGGGGGTGGATCCCAAAAGAGTTCAGAAACCTCACAATATGAACAGGCATACAGGCATTATTGGGCACCCCACTTTTACACACCTTTACCCACTCTGCAGACTCAGTATCCAGCCAGGCTGGAGGAGTGCTGGAGGAACCTGAGGAGGAAAATCTCAGGCAGCGGTGGAGCAGCAGCACATGGGCCAGAGGCAGAAGATATCCACTGTTCAAGTTGGCAGATAAAGGGGCTGCATTCAAAGCCAAACTTGATTTATGGGGCCGACGAATGAACATTGGGATTTTTGATATGTTTCAAATGTTAGCAGAGGTTGTTAAAGATATCAAGCCAGGGCCTTCTTTTTCCCAGCTGGTGTATCATCACCTATCTCAGCTTTCGATAGAGTTTGAGCATTATTCCCAACCACAAAAGACCCCCGAAATGGAAAGGAATGGATCCATGACCCATTTGTGAATAAGCCAGGTGAATCAACTTTTTCTGTGCTTGAAGAGGATCAACTGCTTGAGGTTGCAAATGATGGTGACCTGAAAAGTATGTTTAACACAACTTCAGATCTCCATACGTTTTGGATTAAAGTCAAGGCGGAATATTCTGAGGTTGCCACAAAAGCACTGAAAAGTCTGCTTCCATTTCCAACATCCTATCTTTGTGAGGTAATGTTTTCTGCAGTGACAGCAACCAAAACGAGATTACGGAGTAGACTGAACATAAGCAACACACTTTGTGTGTCGCTGTCTTCCATCATCCCCAGATAGGATCGTCTAGTTGCAGGAAAACAAGCTCAGGGCTTAATAATAATAGAAATGTAATGTAAATTGTGTATAAAACTGCCCTATAGCTTTGTTAGCATTTTGGTATCCTTTGGTCATTTAGACTTTAGTTTGGAGAAATTTAAAATTCTAAATTTTCAAATCTGAGTGCATAATAACCAGTAGAGTTAGGTAGCCTTTTATTATAGTCTTGTAACTAGTGAAAACAACAAGCAATGAAAAGAGTCTGTGGAGTAAGTACTTTCTAGCTGCAGAATTACATATTTGTCCAGGCTGCTCTGAACATGAATTGTGCAGTGCAATCTGGGGATACACCATTCAGGTTTATTTTAGAGCCAATACCAATCACCAATATCATGTTACTGGACCGGCTAATTTGGATACCAATTCTGAATTTTAGCTGATTTTTTTCTTTATCTCTTTAAAAAACTTTTACATTTAAGCTCCTCCATCAAACACATAGAAGCCTTATGCTCAATATTAAACTCTTATCTTTTGTGTTTTTATGATTAACTTATAGGCCACAAATGTTGCCTGTTCATTTTGAATTTAAAAATTCTGAAGGTTTATTGTTCATTGATTATAGAAATGCTAAAATTAATAAAATTCCCTTAAAACACATAATTTTTACCTAATTAAATATGTAAAGAAACCATTTATCCTTAATACATTTGGAATTAAAGAAAGTAAAATGCTTCTAATAACTGAAGCCTGTCATGTTGTTTAATTTCTTCTGTGATGTACTTATCAAGCTTAATTTAAAAAAGTAGTTTTCACGGTTTCTCTAACAAAATATACATATATATTCTCACACATTGATATTCAATTAATTGATACTGGTAGTTAAACATGGAATTAAATGTAAATATACATGCACCTATAGGATTCAATCATTTTCAATTATTATTAACTGCATTACAGCTTATAAATTATATTTATACTGGGTTTTTGTGTGTAGTGTACCAACTAGACATTTCTAATACTTCAGGTGTAATTATAAACATTTTAGTTATCCAGTAGTTGTTTCTTACTGTGTATGATTAATGAAAACAAATAACGAACACAGTACAGACATTTTAAAAAGCCACAAATGTTCCTAAGATGTTTATCAAGAAGATACAAGGCTAGCATGCTTAACAAGTTTGTTAGTAAAATGGAATTTTACGTTAACAAATCTATCACTTACTAAGCATCAGTTTCAAATTCTGTGTCTCTTCTATTTCTAATTGAAAATGTGAACTGCTGTACTTAACACAAGCTTATTCTCTGTCCAAACTCAGACAAGCAGTCTCTATGTGAATTAAAGAACAAAATAAAAAGCTCTGAATTCATTAAAGTTACTTTTCTTGCTGTTTGTTTAATTGCACAAGACGACTTCTGTGATTTGTTTTTCTCAGTTTATTACTCCACTTTCTTTAATGTAAAGGCTAATATTCCAATCTTCTTTCTGTCTCTCTGTCCCTGGTAAAATCTACCATACTGTTTGCTGTTTACAAGAAGTTTGCAACATAAAGGACATGTACTAGCTCAGCTACTGTACCAACTTAAGTAATGGAGCATTAACAGTAAATTACTGTGAAGCTCAGAAGAACAGATGCAGACAAAAATATTTTTTTGTGATTGGCCAATGTAGTGCCTTCTGACTGAGTCTTTTGCAGTGAAAATTGGATGATCATTCAGAGTATCACTAGTACAATCCATAGCTGATGACTGCACTGGTAACTTCCCTTTGGAAGGTTGTGTTATCACAGTAGAACCATTGGCTTAAAGGCAGTTGTATAATGAAAGGGCAGCAGGGGTGGTCTCTATAACCCATGATAATGGACCGGTAAACTGGGGATTGCCTGCACCTTTAAGGGAAGCTGGTGATCCAGGAAGATAGTCAATAGAGTTTCCAAGGTTAGTCCCAATCACAGAAGTAATTTCTGGAATACCCCCTTCTGGTCATTCGGGTGGTTGAATGGGACACAAGGGTCAAATTGCAAGAAAATTAGGTGAGCATAGTGGGAGATATGGAAGGGATGGTAAACCAGTGATATTGCTGTGTTTGTAGGAGAGTAAGTGCACATGGCATCCTACCCATTAGCAGGGATGAATATCTTGTTGTGTTGGCTCAGCAAGGCTGCAATTTACTTGATTTTATAAATTTAGCTTGTGCTTTGTTACTCCTTAGGTTTTCCCATTATTATGTACTTTAGTTTTGCTAATAAAGTACCATTTTATAACTTTAACCTCATTAGCTTATTTTGGGGTTTTTGGGTAACTCCAGAGCAACGACCAAAGGCTACAAGCTTTGTGACTTGTCTGTAATATAGTAATGTCATTATATTAGTCAAATGATTGTTTCCTCTGGGGATCAGAATATGCTAATTGCTGTAATTATTGTTTGGTGGATATGAGACACAACCAATTGGTTATTAACTTTACTCTAGTTTTAAGCCTTTAATCACTGCTTCTCTGTAATGGCTGAATAGTCTTTTCTCTTCTTATGTAGAACATGTGCTTGTGTAATTAGTAAGGAAAAATGTAGCAGTCTCACTGCTTATTTTTAGTGCATTTGTCTTACTGATGCTCCATATTTTTTTAAAGATCTCATTTTCTCCATGGCAGATTTCATTTTTTCATAATACCCCTAATGTAGGTAATCCTGGACAGAAGTGACGACTGAACTGAAAAATACAGTTGAGAGCTAACAAGCATAGCATTTTAAGAGTCATGCACAGCATTGTAGATAAGAGAGCAGGTACATGGCCCTAAATATTACTCTAGGGCAAACATTCTCTCCAACATTTGTGCAGTATGACAATGCTTGAAGTTTTTCTTTTCATTTAAAAACACAAGATCGATCATGTCTCCATATTTACAGATGATTTGACATATGGGATTCTATGCTTTTTTTAATGTCAGGCATAAACAAGACAAGTCTTAAAGTCTGCTCTTTTAGGTGGTCCCTATATCCAGCCTAGTATTGCATAGAAGAGACAGTAGGCATCTGTAGACATGTGACATTGAATGCCTTGGAACCTTTACTACATCCTTTTCTATGTATTGTTAGCTGTGGTCTGCTGAAGCTAATCCTTTAGGATAAGCCATTCACATTAAACTTGTCAGACAGCAGTATAATTTGAGAACAGCCTATAAACTCAGGCTGAATCACTTGCATTGTCAAGATCTTAGTGAAATATGTGAGGATCACTGGTGATGGGGCCTATAGGCTTAGGAGGTAGGTAGTAACAACACGGGGCTCTGTTTTCAGTCTCCTCTGTGTAATTCCAGCAGTAGAAATAGGTGCACAGTTGTACATAAAAACCATTACTCATTTTTTATGTTTGATTCCTTTTTCCAAGGTTGCATTTATGATCACAACATAGGCAGATTCAATGACATGGTTAGGGTCAAACAGTTTGTGATGAGAACTGACCTAGCAACTTTGGTTTTCATTTCTTTAAGTTAGGCCTTTTAATTAACTTATTACATTTATATAGTGCTTTTCAAACCTTCTGAAAGTGCTTTACATAGACTTGGAAAACACTTGAAGAACATTTTGATCATTCGACCAAGGTTTGCCTTTCACTGTTACTGCATGAAGAAGGAGTTTCCTTATTCAGAAGTAGGCTATCAAGGGAAAAGATGGATGGTAAGGTGACACAAGAGAGAGCTCGGTCCATATGCAGGGGTAATGTAATTGTGCCAATGAGCAAAAAATAAGAATGAAAGGAGTACATCACAGTAATCCTCACTAATACCAATTTAACATTGTCAATGCATTTTAAAGCATGCCTTTAGAAACCCACATCAGCAGAGGGAGAACACGATAAGTCCACACAGAGAGCACCTAGCTACCAATTAATCCTACTGTATGCCCAAGTACCATATGGCAGGCAGCAACACTACATACTGTGCCACTGTGGCATCAAAAGGTTCATATAGCTCAGGTCACATACAGTAAGCTTATGCACAGTTAACAGATCTGGTCTGAAAAAAACTCTTGTATTGGTGGTAGGTTCAGACATGGATGCACCAATCTTTCTTAAAAAAGACACGCTAAAACTAAAATCAAGTTATTTTGTTGTTTATATGAGAAAAAGTGTGCTGAATGACTGTTACTCTGTCTGTTGATGAGGAGCCCATCTCTTTTGATTAGAGGGTCCTTAAGACCACATAGAAAACATTAAATTATGGGACCTGAATGGTCTACAATTAAAGTTCCATTCGCATGACTTCAAGATGGACTTAGTGCAGCAATTATTGTGATTTAGGGGTTGGTCGGGATCCTTATTATCAAGTGTCCCCACTTAAGAAAATAACATAGAAACAATTAGCTGGATTTAGCTTTACTTGTTTTAAGCTCTTTCTTTCTCTGTCATGGTTTTCAATTCAAATGCTTCTTGGGTATTCACAGAATCCAATGCAACAAGGATTTACAGTACCTGGCCTTACTACATCAATAAGGTATGAAATGCACTGTTTTTAAGTACTGTATAGTGTTTCTGTTCAGTTTCTTCCAGCTCCAATTTTCCATGAACCTTTAGCCTCTAATTCATACTTAACTAAGCTTCCTGTCTCCTTTAAAGTACTGGTCATCAGGTCTGCAGGACAAGTGGAGCCTTTCCCAACAGTCATCAGGTGCAAGGCCATCACAGTAAAATGTTACCAATAGGTGGATCCTCATTTAATGATATTTATAGCAATCTGAATACCTGAGCTAATAATCTGTTAAGTATTATATAATGTTTGCTAATGGCTTATTAACGGCAGTGAGTATGAAGAGTACCAGTAGATGAATATCATTTAATTTAAAATTATTTCAGTGTACTGTACATCAATGTAGAATCTTTTAAGAATTTTATATTGCTTAATAGCTTATTAAAAAAAGTTATTAAAGTGTTACAAAGCACTGTATATGGAAGGAATGTTTTCTAGTACCGTATACACTTTGTGTTGATAAAATGTTTTTTGATTTTGTTGTGGTAAGTGCAAAAGCATTGAGGTGCGATGCTCGACTTTATGCTTGATAAATTTGTCACAGTGTGCCATCATTTGTAGGTCATTTGTTAGTTAGTGCTCCTGTTATATGAAAATTATCAAGTATTGTGTGCGGAATTGTCAACTGTGAATGAAATTTGACTTCTTCATCTTCAAATGTGATATTTCTTTTGTAGGGGGTGTAAACATAAATAAAACATTTGCTAGAGATGCTGGGCATAGAGAAGGTTGGGAACCACTGATCTAAATACACCCACTTCCATTTTCTTGCTTGAAAGCTTGAAAATATTGACAAGAATGTAAATGTCTGGTTGAGTTTGTAGAGACTAAGTTAAAGGGAATGTAGGAGAAGCAAGCTGAATCACATGTTTGTCTCTTTCCTCCACTTTCCTCAAAAGCTGCTGATCAAGATGAAGAACAGTAACCCATACCTGTCTCCCCCCATCTGTCTTCCTCCTGCCATACTCATTATGCCAAATTTGGTTTATGACTGGATAGGAGCAGGATACTGTGTGCCATTTCTGAATGCAAGAGTCATCTCTAGTGGTGTGTTGGTTTAGCCTTAACTCTAGGTCGAACGACCTCAGCAATAAATGAGAATTATCCCACCAGGGACCCCAAACCCTTTTTTTTAATGTCTTTGTTAAGGTGATTTTCCAACATATTCATCTTAGACTCGTAAATCAAATGCAATCTGATATTGGATCAAGAAAGAACATGGCTAGAGTTATGATTTCTCATAAGTATTGCAACTGAGAGATAACATTTCACTTTTTTTTCACCTTTTTCAATAGCTTTAATTGCCTAAATCCCAAACATTAAAATGACAAGGGGACTGATTTATCAAGTATTTATCTTAGCAAGTTAAACCATAGAAGACGTATCGTAAGTGCAGTTATTACAGTAGGTGTCCTTACCTGTATTCTTATATTACTGCACTACTAGGTACCACATTTGTTTACATCACTCTATTGTCTTAAGCTCAAAGGCACTTAATTGGAGTGATACATATGAAGTGTGGGCTAACATCCCTTTCTGTGCCTTTCTATTTGCATTCACCTTTTATTTTCTTTTTATCAATCCATTTCAATTCTGTCTGCTTATTACATTGTGTGTAGTATTTAGTGAAAAATTACAGTAACATAACTACCAAGCCACAAACAATAAAGATCAAAAACAGCTCATATTTCTACTTACTGAATTAAAGGGTGAAAAGAAGTGAAATTTGTTTTGACATAGTTGAATCCATCACCACTTCACTTCCAGTTTGATGTCAGGAATGATCAGGCATGAAAAAATAAAGTTGTGCTGCTCCAACGTATTTGTTTGTATGGACAGGGAGATTGTTTAATGGAGTCTTGGAAAGTTAGGGGATGCCTGAGGAGTGGAGAAGAAGTGCACTGGTACCAATTTTTAAGAATTAGGGGCATGTGCAGAGATGTACTAACTACAGGGGGATCAAATTGATGAGCCACAGCATGAAGTTATGGGAAAGAGTAGTGGAAGCTAGGTTAAGAAGGGAGGTGATGATTAGTGAGCAGCAGTATGGTTTCATGTCAGGAAAGAGCACCACAGATATGATGTTTGCTTTGAGGATGTTGATGGAGAAGTATAGAGAAGGCATGAAGGAGTTTCATTGCGTCTTTGTGGACCTGGAGAAAGCATATGACAGGGTGCCTTGAGAGGAGCTGTGGTATTGTATGAGGAAGTCGGGAGCGGCAGAGAAGTATAAGAGTTGTACAGGATATGTACAGCAGACGTGTGACAGTGATGAAGTCTGCGGTAGTAGTAACGGATGCATTCAATGTGGTGGTGGGATTACATCAGCGATCAGCTCTGAGCCCTTTCTTATTTGCAATGGTGATGGTCAGGTTGACATTCAAGATTAGACAGGAGTTGCTGTGGACCATGATTTTTGCTGATGACATTATGATCTGTAGCAATAGTAGAGAGCAGGTTGAGGAGATCCTGGAGAGGTGGAAATATGCTCTAGAGAGGAGAGGAATGAAGGTCAGTAGGAACAAGACAGAATACATGTGTGTAAATGAGAGGGAGGTCAGTGGAATGGTGAGGATGCAGGGAGTAGAGTTGGCAAAGGTGCATGAGTTTAAATACTTGGGATCAACAGTACAGAGTAATGGGGATTGTGGAAGAGAGGTGAAAAAAGAGCGGTGGAAATGGTGGAGAAGAGTGTCAGGAGTAATTTGTGACAGACAGGTATCAGCAAGAGTGAAAGGCAAGGTCTATAGGGCAGTAGTGAGACCAGCTGTGTTATATGGTTTGAAGAGGATGGCACTGACCAAAAAACAGGAGACAGAGCTGGAGGTGGCAGAGTTAAAGATGCTAAGATTTGCATTGGGTGTGACAAGGTTGGATAGGATTAGGAATGAGTACATTAGAGGGTCAGCTCAGGTTGGATGGTTTGGAGACAAAGTCAGAGAAGCGAGATTGCATTGGTTTGGACATGTGGAGTGGAGAGATGCTGGGTATATTGGGAAAAGGATGCTAAAGATAGAGCTACCAGACAAGAGAAAAAGAGGAAGGCCTAAGATGTGGTGAGAGAGGACGTGCAGGTGATGGGTGTAACAGAGCAAGATGCACTAGACAGAAAGATATGGAATAAGATGATCTGCTGTGGCAACCCCTAATGGAAGCAGCTGAAAGAAGAAGAAGAAGATGACAGGGAACAACACAGCACGCGATGGAACCCTATTTAGCTCAGACTGTAGGCCTCAGAAGGGAGAAGCCAATGGGTACCCTATGAAGTGACCTGCAAGGATGTTTTTCATCACTCCAGCTATTAGCCCCAAGAAGTAAACAAACACCACATATAAATAACCAGGAATGAAACCTGGAAAAAAAGAAAATTTTAATACAGGAAAAGCAAAAGAGTCAAACATTTTATATTTATTTTTTAATGTTTATTGTTTTTGTAAATTTTGCAACTTCCCTCCATTTGTGTTGTGTGTTTACGCTTTTTTCATAAATTATAATTCATAATTAATCTATTAGGGGCTTCAGGTGTGACTGAAAAGCCCTCTTTAACCTACCTTTTGGCCTCATTTATCAGCAACTGTTGACACATGTTGTTTTTCTCTTTTTACACAAACTGTATAATTGTTTCAAGTATAATTACAAAAAGTTCTCAATTGCTAGTTTTTTCCTCTTATCAGAGCCAGAAAATCCATTAGGCAACCACCTAGGGAGTCATTTATGAAAGTTGCAGGTGTGTGTTCCAGACAACGAGGGGGAACCCACCTTCCTCACACCGCCTTCCCCCAGCTGCCTTGGGCTCAATATGAGCTTAGACTGGCACTGCCTATTATAATCCTCTGAAAATGTTATACTTTGCAACGATAAACAGATGTCTGCTCCACATTCCACTATAATGTATTTTCATTTGAGCAAAGTCCTGATGGAACCTTTCTCCATATTCATCAGAGGCTGCTCCCATGTTCTCAGGGAAAAAATCCAAATAACAGTGTAGAAAATGGATTTTTAATGACCTCTTAATGCCCAAGTGATAGGTAGGGAGAGAGAACCTGCTTAACTAGTTTCTCTGAATTCTGCCTTTGTATTTCCAAGAAAGTTGTGGCACATGCCACAAAGTGTGTACTGTATTCTTTTACCGTTTGCCTACCCTTTTCCTGGTCAAAACAATGGATGGATTTACCTGGCCTTGCATATTTCTGTAAAAACCATTTAAACAATACCTTTCTCTTTTCTGGACAATAAAATGTTTTCTTTCTTACATTCTAAATATAAATTCCTGGTTATTTTGAAGGAATAAGGAGAGAATAAATTATTATGAACAAAAAATATGTAGCAATTACTACAAAAATACTACAAATTTGTGTTTTTTTCTACCTCAGCTAACATTAAGAGAGAGAGAGAGAGAGACTGAAATTTTTGAGTTCAAAATATACTTAAAATAATATTCTGAGCATGAAAAACACATACACCATAAAATTACAACCCATGGGAATGGTTTGTGGCAGATAAATTCCAATTGCAGAAGTGGATTCAACACCCCTACATCAATACATTACATTAATTTTTGTGAGGGAGGATTTTGGTGTAGACCAGTGTTATTTTTGGATTGCCTCTTTCATCGTTTATTCAGTATTTAGTTTTGTCTTTTCTATTTTCTTTGAGAAAAATACATTTTTTATCTATTTTTGAGTTCTTGCGGATATTTTATTTATATAATATCTCTCTATATAAAATCCATTGTCTGTCATTCTGTCCATTTTTCACAAGAGAACTACTTAACATATTTAGATCGGGTTTTTTTCTATAATTTCCTTGAACGTTCCAGTTGATTTTGCGACTTCTGTCATCACGCTAAGTATCATAGTTTGGTTGCAGCACCGATTTATTTGTGTGAATCCTAGAGACAGGCTACGGGCTGAGGGAGAGGGGAGGTGGGACCTCAGGAGTAGGGAGCTGGGTGGGGCCATTCTCACGTACGCGCCAGCCTCCATTCGAGTCACTCTACTTTTCCCACGTGTTAGAGTGTACCTTGCCTCCGCTTAGCTAGCGATACCTGTATGTTAAGCAGACATTATCATCTAGAGATTGTTAAAGAGTAACGTTTGAATTTTTAAGTGAGACATCACAGCTACATGTGTTTTAGAGGGTACCTGCTCATTGGCAGAAATTTCATGGCCACATGCTTTTCTCCCCACGTGGGGTGGGGGGACACTCTCCCGTCAGAGCTGAACATGATCAGATACAGTGGCAACGTTTGACGTTGGAATGTACCTACCTTCCTCTTGGCCAAATATACCTTGCAAACTTTTTACATTTTTGCCAAAGAGATCATAGGTTACATTCTCACTCCTGATAGCAAAACCAAAAATATATATCAAGAGTCCCTCTGATATGAAAGCTAACAATATAAATTCTTCTCAATACAAATTATTGCATTTTGTAGAAATTTTTTATTGATTTTTAGTTTGTCCTGTGTCACTGCTATGTGTGCGGAGCCGTGGGGAACAGCTAGTATTAAATATAAAACTTTGCTTGGGTTGTGGGGTTTGGGATTCCCATCCCCTGTTATGCCATTGTGTGGAGGTAGATAGGTAATATATTTTTAACAGCCAGAGATCAAAGCAGAGGGTCAATACCAGAGAACTAGACTTGCTATCATCTTAGTTGAAAGCGCTAATCAGGTATTCAAAGTCAGGAGCACAAGCCAGGAGTCTGAATCAAAATATTTTTTTCAGGAAATATCTCTCTAACAAAGAATTTTAGAGAATTTTTGTTTATATTATTTGCATGTCAGATTCTTTTAGGGCAGCAGTGCTAGCTACACTACTTATCTGACATTATACTCCAAGCTCTTCAGGCTTCCTGGACTTTTTGAAACATTGTAGCAATGATAACCAAATGGCACAATCTATAATAAAAGCAAAATGCTGTCCTGTAAGATGTGGCAATGTTTCAAATATTAAACTATTTCATGTAGAACATAAGTATTAGTGCCTAATGATTCTCCTTATACCCGTAAATAGGTTGGAATATGAGAATTATAATGCAGGGGGGGAATGTAAAATAAACAAAAAATAAAAGCCTGGTCATAATATTTCATTTTTGGGTTTGGCCTTAATAGGCCTCTTTTGAGTCTAGAGGCCTCAGGCCTTTTTGTAAGTATTCAGGCCTGATTCACAACACAAAACATGAGCAGAAACAAACAAGAAAACTGCAACCTTCAGAAAGGAGTGTGCCAAGAAAAGCCCAGGAAAAGCTGACAATTCATCAGCCGTACATTTACTGTATTTTAAAATAATGATTGATGGTACATTATACACTAAGCACAGTGGAGCACCTGTACATACATGCTGACACAGTTTGCACATAAGACTCACATAAGACTCATAGATAGCATGAACTTCAGAATTGTTGGAGTCACACTATAAGCTATTATAGGTGGCTGCAGGTAAGCACTGGAATTTTACAAATAGGTAAATACAATGTTCTAGTGAAGCATAACAGCCTGCAATTAGACCTTATAAAGAAAAAGGCCCATCTTGTCCAGTATTGTTGGCATGATCTCTATGGGTTAGGAAAAGGATGAATAGAGCTTGGTCACATATCTTGCTGTTCCTACTAAATTTCTAAAGTGGTTGGCTACATTGAACAGTGTTTGCACTTTGGTTGCAAGATGAAATAAAAGAAGCAAAATAAAGTCAACGTTTCTTTTCAAAATATTCACAATTTTTTGATTAGGATACAATATATCAGACATTATTGCCTCTATTAATGGAGCATACATCCGGAAATAAATATAACAACTAGAAATGAGTTAAGCCTCCTTCATAATATCAGATGTAAATTAGCCCTAGTACCCTGGAGCAGGTTAACTGGGCTCTGCCATTCCTCACTTGCAGCGATTTTGGTAAAGTTGCAAGACAATCAGCTGATATTGCCGTCTGTGCAGCTGATTAGAGAATCTTAAAGCATCAACTGTGGGCAACAAAGATCTTTCAAATGGTCTCTGGAATAAACTTTGATAAGTTTTTTCTAATTAGCTAAGTACAGTCATTATTGTTAGGAGTTGTCTCAGTTTGAAGGTCGGCAGTGAGTCACGAGCCCACAGTCTCCAGCTCAGGGGTGAGTGCTTTGCAGCATGAACTAAATGGAGAGCTTCTTTAGTCAGCCACTCGAAGCCATTCCCAACACTGTGAGAAGTGTTCCTCCTGGTGATGCCAGCTGAACTCTTTGTGTGTCAGCCCCCATCATCTTCTAGCAGTATCACCACTACAGGAGTGGAATGTGTGTGGTGCCACCAGTACGTTATATAGACCTAGTTAAAATACCCAGCAAGTAAGAGACTGCTGATGGACCACCACAGGAGCTTTGAATGTAATTTAAAAACTTGCTAGTGAATGCGTTTCATAATTTTATCCTGTCTTCTTCACACTTCTAAGAAGCAGAGTCTGGATCTCGAATACTATGTAAAATTCTGGTTATCACACTAGCAAAACTGACATAATGACAAAAGAGAAGTTCACTGCAGGACCAAAGAGCACATTCTTCTCTCACAGGCTAAAGGAATTAAACTTGTGTAATTACTAGTGGAGAAGGCTAACTAGATTCTTAAAATAATAATAATCCAGCAGAACACTCTCAACAAAATAGTGAATTTTGCACTTGAAGACATTGATGGAAATTAAGGGGAAGGGTATAACAATCAGTGGTTATGGGAATCTGGAACAGAAAGCTCGGTAATACAATTGAGATGACATATTGGAAGACATTGAGATAATGTGGCAACTTAGCTATTAGCTAAACAAACAAGAACGAAGGACTGAATGAAAGGAAGGAATGGACCCTGAAAGGAGTCAGATATCTGGATTCCAACCAATGTTTTCAGATTTTTATTTATTATTGATTTTTTGGAACAGTGCTGACTCAGTGCTCAAGGGACCAGCATTCAAGATGTGAATGTTACATTGTACTCCCTTGATTTATTTTATAAGCACAGTGCTACACAACCCTGCTACATAAAAAAATTGGAAAATTAGATTCTTGATCTCTAAATCCTTATATAATGGGAAGAGACCCTTCTTTAAGCTGTTACCCTAATTCATGATACACCAGAGGTTGGAGTCTCCTCACCAGATTTTGGATCATACCATTGGGCTTTTGTTCCACACCTAGTTTGCAACTGGTTTAATTCCTCCATTTAATCCCCCTGCCTGATTTGCCATTGAATCCAGTGTATCTACCTTGAGAGTTCTCTGTCTCTCTCTCTCTCTCTCTCTCCTCGCTTTTACAGCATTGCAACTAAAATGTTGTGCTTATAATCTGGGACCTTTACTGCCCTATACAGCATGTTGATTTCTGTTGCAGGGTTGAAAGACTTTTAGATTACTATCCAAAATGGCACTTGTACACTCCCATCTTATACAACCCTCCTTTATGTATAGGTGGTCATCCCATTTTATTTACGTCTTGGGTCTCCTCAGGTATTTCAACTCTTGGTGGCATTTTTATTAATGCAAGTCTCTGAGACCTGAGAGTGTGGAATTTCATGCTCCTCTTTTTGTCTTTAACTTTTAACTAAGGTCTGTTCTCAAAACTTGCAATGTTTCTCTGCCATCAGCTCTTCCCTCCCATTCACTTTACAACTTCTATAACTCTATCCTGCACCTCAAGACCAGTGCCATCTCTATATGTTCATTTGTGCAAGGCCAAGCAAGATGCTAGAGTAGGCCTCAATTCCTTACGACTATTAAACTAACAAAGTTCAGATAATCGATGAATAAATGCTTTTTTAATTTCAGGTGCTTGGTATTATTTGTAAAATCAGGCGATATGCAATATCTAATTTAATGTGCTTTGAAATTAGTCTTTTGAAACCAGAGAATGTGAACAGTTTAAATAAGAGTTTCAATTTTCACTAGACGCTGTAAAAATGTGAGTTACCAAAGGACAGAAGGATTTGTGATAGAAACCAAAGAAAGAGACATACCTCCATCAATTTTTACCCTCAGGATTACAGTGAAAAGAAGGCTACCCTTTGCAGTATGGGTTGAAAGGCAGAGACCAGACAATCCTGGGTAAGCTGTCAGTTCATACTGGGGTACAGCATGCACACACCCATACTCAGTCATAATAGGATCATTTAAATTGTATTTAACCTGCCCTGCACATAAAAGGAAACCAAACCACTTTTAAAAATCCAAATGAATATTTGGTTGGGAGAGTGTAAACTTCCTATAGACAGTGACATGAACTCCATCAGGTATGAGGCAGCAGCCTTAATCACTGAGCCATAATGACTTTGAAAAGATACTTAAATACTACTATGATGAAATTTTGTAAGGAAAATGTACATTTGATATTGGTTGTTAATTTAAATAAGAAATCCTTTTCTGATTTTTTTATTATCTTGGGAAATACAGAAAATATCCAAAATGACCACAGGTTTTATAAGGCCCCAAGACTGAAAAAAGGAAATCGAGAAAGGGAGACAGGAGGTGACTTCACATCCTATAAGGTGATAAGTTGGTTAATGGGTCTCTGTTATAGCTTTGCAGGCAACTTGCAGAAAACAGAAGGCATTGTTAATAGAGGCCCCTCCAAAAGGTATCAGTCTCTCAGGGAACGATAATCGTATTCCCCTTCTTCTTGCGACAGGCTTTATAATATTACAATAAATGTAAAGCCACACAAACATCTTGGGCATCAGAGTCTAACACGAGGCACACTTGATTTAATATTTCGAAGCCACCTTTCCTACATAATTTATCACTATATCCTCCTTGCATGAAGTCATAAGGTTGCCCCCTGCTGGTAATGCTGTCTTTGCTCATCCTGAGGGGGAATTGTAAGGCAGCAGATCTCAGCTGGTGACTGTTGTTTCTCTCCCTCCCTCTCACTCTCTCTTCCAGCACAGCAACACTTTTCACATTTTCTAATTTTAGCCCTCTTTCTTCGTGCCATATCACTGAGAGTCATGATAGCAGTCTGTTGCCAAGTAAAATGGCAAGGAAGCAGGGAGCAAGGTCTGTAGGTCTACGCAGCAAACTAGAGGATCTGAAATATTGAAATTACTGAGTTATGATTATTCAACTTTTTATTTCTTGTCCTCTTTCAATGATTGCACCTAAATGGCCAGGGAATTTAAAGAGAAGCACAGTTGGGGGTGGTCATCTCAGTGTGATTAACAAAAGAAGAACACAGATTAAAAACAGCAAAAGCATAATCTAAAGAACCAATTAAATTGAATCTCTGCAATGATCTGGCAACACAGAAAAATAAACAGGAATGTTCAACTTTAGTGACGACATCTCCAGCTATTTTTGTGTCATTCCTTCACAAAAAAATCTTCAGATTTCTTTAAAAACAATTATTCAATGGTAGTCTTTCTATGATTTAACAAAAACCTAAAAAATGGGCACAACTTGCATTGTAGTACCCATAATTTTATATACAGATGTATTATCAGAAACAGCTTTAGGGTGGTGTGATGGAGCCAAGGTGCCAAAACTGAGTTTTTATGTTTTAAAAAGCTTTTATCCCATGAGGAGACCCTACACAGACAATGTATCATCACCTCTACCTTTCTTGGATATCATTGATGGCAGGCTTAATGATAACATGGGGAGAGAAAGCAAGAGAGGTTCACAGGCAGAAGTCAGCAGGTGTGTCTGTTTTTCTAGATTTCTGGGAGTTCAGTGGAACTGTACAGAAAGCTTGGTAATTTGCCTGTGTCTGTGAGTTAGGGGAGTAGAGGTTGGATAAACTGCTGGTCCTGTTGAAAGATTTTGTTGATGTACTAGACACATTAGTTTTCTTTGACTTGTGCCAATCATGTTTCCAACTAAATAGTTTCTATGGAAGTGGAAGTTAGTATTGCACTGTTATCAGATCGTTACTATTTTGTTTTTGTTTGGCTGAGATACAGACAATCGAAGGAATATTTACATAATTAAGTTACAAGAATTGTGCAGAAGATCAAAGTTGTGTTAATTTCCTTATATTTAACTAAATTTGTTGACCTTCTCTTTAAAATATTACATTGCATATAATACTGTTTTTCCTATTATTCTGTGGTGTTTTTATTCTATCTATCTATCTATCTATCTATCTGTCTGTCTGTCTGTCTGTCTGTCTGTCTGTCTGTCTGTCTGTCTGTCTGCCCATACAACCACCAATCAAAAGTAGAAACTGGTCATTTTTTTGAATCAAGGTACCATTGGATTGATTTTAAAATACAGCGAAGACATTGCTAGTGTTTCTAATGACTATTGCTACTTTATCACTTATGACTGCAAAACCCCATTTTCAGCAGTCATTTCTTCAGTGACTTAATGGTAAACTACCTTAGCTTATGCTTAATTAATTTGTATACATACTAATTGGTTATTAGACAAACCTTTGTAATTGCATTAGCACTGCTGAAACTTTTGGTTTCAAGATACTGACATTCCTAAAATTCTTTTTTCTGTTCCTAAATTTTTTACACAGAATGAATACATGTCAAATACCAGTGTCATCCACAACAGAAAAAGACAACCCTAGGATGCTGACCATAATACACATTTCTAATCATCTTTTGTGCAATGTCTGTCCTTGTGCCCATTTAAACCTTTTCTTTTTATTTACCAGTTTGAGATGTGGCATTTTCTTTCAAATTATGCCTCTAAGGCCAGCATTCTGGTATTGTTTTTTCTCTGATGCAGATGGCACTGGTATTTCTCGTGTATTTAAGAAAGAAACCTCCTGAGGACATTGTAAGGCAGGTGCACAGGTATTTTCAATGTAAGTTTCAACAGTCAATACAAGGAATAAAAACGTAGTAAGATGTCAATTGGAACATAAAAAATTTCAAACAGCTGTAACATTTTATGAAGCTTCATATTTTTAAGATTTTTGCTTAACTCATCCTGAACCTTACTGAAAACATTCATTTTTTCTTATCAATTAACATGTAACAGAATTAAAAGTAAACAGAGGATTACCCAAAGTAATTGAGATGGATGAAGGTTCAGATAGGTAGTCCAAAAAAATCTGACAGATGCAAATACGTATCTAGTATAGAATAAAGTAATGTTAAAATCATTATTTTTTAAATTGTGTGAAACATTAGTAGTAATATTATTAAACTATTCATTATGTCAATTGTAAAGTAATAGATTTAGGTCTAAAAAGATCATTTATGATAGTCAATTTTATTTGACATGAACTTTTGCTGATTAGATAATTGTTGTTCTACTGTCATTCAGATTGGTAAGGTGAGGAGAGCACCAGTTAGTGTCAGCGTACTAAAGCTAGCCCTGTGTGTAATTGTGTAGTCTTGAATACTTCACACCATGTGCAAATAAAAGCAATTAAATAAGAAAAGAGCTAAGAAATGCTAAAAAATGGCACAAGAGAAAAATGCAGACATTTGCAAACACTCCCAGATCTTGAAAATGGCTTCCTCAGATTTTTTCATGAAAGTACCTCTTAATGCTTTAAAGGATTACAACTCCACTTTACTTTTACATGGTAGATTTTCCCAGAAAAACAGGCTTAGAACTCTTTTGTAAATGTATATATAGAAAATAATGAATAAAAAGTGCACAACATTACATACAAATGGACACATATATCTTTTTAAATATGCATCCATCCATTTCCGCATGTTTAAACACACTTAAATTATTTCAGGGTTACAGGGCTTCTCCCAAACAGACACCAGTCAACAGAGTTATGAACTAACATAATCTTCACATTTTTGAGATGATGGGGGAAAGCATAGTGCCCAGAGAAAAACTTTCATGAACTTGGGGAGAATTTTCAAACTGTACACACATACACACAAGTGACAAGCAAGGATTTGTACCCAGGCACAATAAACTATGAGAAAGTAATAACAAATGCACTACTTATTTGCTTGCTTGTCTGACATTTATGTTTTATGTCATTTTGTCAAGCTTGTACAATTTTGAAAACAGGTTGCTATGACATTGTATGTCATTAAGGAGTGTAGCCAGATAAAGGACTAGTGTATGTGGATTTCACATCATGTGGCCATCTTATGTAAGATCTTAGTGCTTTGCTTTATTGCTTTACTTGTTTTATTTACAATTTTTTAGGTTTTTTGGTTTTGACTTTACTTTTTCTTCAATATTTAGTTTGTCTTGTTTTGTTGACTGCGGTGGGCTGGCACCCTGCCCGGGGTTTGTTTCCTGCCTTGTGCCCTGTGTTGGCTGGGATTGGCTCCAGCAGACCCCCGTGACCCTGTAGTTAGTATATAGCGGGTTGAATAATGGATGGATGGATGGATGGATGTTTTGTTGAATTTGGAGTATCAAATTTTTCTAGGCTCTGAATCGCTTTTTAAATTCCGAGTCCACTTATTTTTTCTATGGAAAGACTTTCATACTCATGACATCATTTTAACTGTAGAGTCATAAATTAATAACTGTATAGATCAGTACATTTTACACTGAATTTTGCTAAAGTTTGAAACATATGCAAAAAATGGATAAACAAAAATACATATAAAAAACTGCATGATGGAATTTGGCAATGGAGGGATAAAAAATAAAAATTCCAGGTGACAGATCTGATGTGTTCTGGGTAGTGCAAGTTCCATCATGGCAATGAAACCACTTGATACTCACCATCATAGACAAAGTAAAAATGTCAGCAAGACCTATGTGGAGCAAGTTGCAAGTGTTGGCTATAGACTACTCGCTATGTTGCCCTCATTATATGTGTGTGTTTAATAATAATTCCCCCAAAAGAAGGGTCAAGAGTTTTCTTTGTCTGCAGACGTATGTCTATAAGGGTTGTGGTTCCTGCTGATATTGAACCAGTGATATTATCCTCATCTTGTCATTTGAAGGCTGCTGTATTCCTACCAGAATGATACCATGCCTCTGTCTGTCACTGTAGTTGTTATATCCATGTGGACTCCTCACAAAGACCCATCATCACCAACCATTTTTCTGCTGCTGATGCCAAGCTAACTCTAACTTTAAATTTCATAAGAGTATAAGTAAAGGCTGCCATATGATGTAGGCACCTAAAGCAAAAGTGTAAATGTAACTGACACAGTGAAATGAGATCATTAGTCAAAGGCTACCAGCTCTGTATTATATGACCAGCTTTGCTTGTCAGGGGTGGCTAATTAACTATACACAGAAATGTTAATGTGTATGCTGGTATTTGGAAAATGTAGTTGTATGAGTTCTTACTCCAAAGGTTCTTCATTTTCAACTAATGTTGAAAAGGTGCTAAGTGGTCTTACAAACTGGGTAGCAGCTGGAACTTTCCTGTTGCCTTTGTACCACTGCTTCAACAACCAAAAAAATAACTGTGCTCTAATTGCAGTAATTTTATAAAATTACCCCAAAAATGAAAACTGTCATCTAACAAAATAACAAGATTGACAACAGCTGGCCTGTAATCTGCAAGGCCATGTGATCCTCTGTGCCATGCTGGCAGGACTGGAGCCAGACACGAAATCACTGGTGATGGGGGTTGGATGTGGAGATGATCAGGTCTCCTCCAATGTGACAGCTCCACAAGGGGATAGTTGGTGTATATTTAGCATCTTGCTTTACTTCTAAGCCTATATTAGGTTTTTTTTTCTTTTTCCATTTTTAACATCTTGCTGTTGCCATAGCAACTACTCTGAATACTTTCATGTGCATGAAGAAATTGTAATTAATGCTGTGCACTCTGTGTGTGCATCAACCGGTATACCTTTGTATATTTGTGTGCATACGCCTATTTATTTACAAGCACATTTTTTGGCACATAAATTGAATGTTATAAATGGCAGTTATAAGGATTTACCATTATATGCACTAAATGTGGTACATATGCCAGTTATTTTTTTAGTTGATTGCCAGCATTCAGTCAAATGCCTGATTTAAATATTGAATAAGCTTAAAAGGTGCAAACCTAAATTAAACATATTCAGCATTCTAAGCAAATTCTCCATACACTTGAGTGCAATCTATTAAACAAAAAATGCCACATTGCCCCAGACCAGTGAAGCCCTTTCTGTAGACAAGCTTTGTCCTTAAACAGTTGCTTTTGCCTGTTAACTCATAGACATGTTGCCATAGCAACACTTTTTCCTGACATGAATAGTTTTATACCTTCAAAGCTGCCGGTGCTATTATCGCTGCCCCTCCCCCTTACCCTTTTATTGGAGTCATGGTGCTATTGGCAAATATATTTGGAGAAGCATCTGTGTACAAGGTTTAGGGGTTCCTGATGGTTCTGTGAGCTCTTCTGAATGTGGATATGGGGATAGAGGTGGCTGCTGTATTCACAAAGACAAATCATAAGAATAAAAGACTGGGTTTTCTGGGCAGATAATGGGGGAAGGGATGAGTGCAGAAGTATTCAAATATACATTAGAAGAATATAACAGTTTGTGCAGATGGACATCAGGGAATGGTGTGCTCTGCATTTTCGGAAGGACACTGCAGAACTGCAGAAGGTCAATGTGATTAAACAGCCTGTGCAGGGGGAATAGGTTCTCAATGGCTGAATAAGGTTAATGGTTTCCTTCCTGACTTGAACCGATTGACTGCAAATTAGGCTGACCAAAGGAAATTTGAATATGCCAGGGGAAGACTGTAAGGAAGTATATTGCAGTTTTAGCAGTATGAAGAAAGAATCTGAGAAAACACACAATCAGACACTGTGACAACTTGAAATTCAAACCTCTGCAGACTTCCCTACCATGTGACTGTTAAATCTGCCTTTGAAATAAATGTGCTAAACTATTGTTATAAATAACAACTAAGTGAGAGTCACTTGGAAGTCTGTGCTGGCACAGAGAACCAGGACTTGTTCTGCTCATCTCTGGAATTCAGCCCATAATGACTAAACCTATCTATCTATCTATCTATCTATCTATCTATCTATCTATCTATCTA
>JANRMT010062793.1:6839932-6856395 GCA_026402145.1 Polypterus bichir lapradei
CTATCTATCTATCTATCTATCTATCTATCTATCTATCTATCTATCTATCTATCTATCTATCTATCTATCTATCTATCCCAAAGAGTGATGTATTATACATGGTTCCCCCTCAATAGATATGCCACTAGCAGCTTGTATCTGTATCAGGTATAGCTAAAATACTGTGTATGGGTCATAAACTACTTGTTGTTTACATCGATGTTAATTGTAAATAGAAATTATATAAAACATTGAAGGAACAAAGATCCCAGTGATATAAAGAGCCACTTCTTGTCAGGAATAATTAAATAGAGTGTGAGAGAAGGAATGAAGGGCACAGAATAACAGTAGCTCTATTCTGATGGTATATATTGATGAACTAATGATTATTTCACAGATGGATATGCATTCTTCAGAATGTGAAAATGCATATACTTATGTGCATGAAGAAATAGAGTACACACTCTCACTGCTGTTATGGTCAAGTGGTCCATATTGTCACATACAGTATTGTACAGTAAATTTTTTACTTGCTTGTGGTAATTATTTGACAGCCAGTGCAGCACCATTACATGACATTGTGACATTATAAATGTAAATATATTTATAATTTCCCATTGAAAACTATCATAATTCTTTTTTAGAAATGTTCTACTGTAGTTTAAATGGAGACATACAAACATGAGACTGCATTATGACATGAACACAGATGTGTTAGTCCAGATGTAAAATGCACATTAAAGTGCTGGAGTGCCTATACACAAAAAAGGAATTCAACAACTTGCAGTTAAGAACAGCGCCACATGGGCATTGTGCTGTTGTGTTATTCTTTTTGGTCTCATCTGCTGCCCTGGTTCTGCTGTTTCAACAGGAAGCAGTGGCTCTGACATACAGCCAAAGCACTACTGACTATTATTTAGTGAAAACACAATTACAGAATAGATGGATTAATGAACACCACAAAATGTGTTAAAGATTTAATGAAAACTCTGGTTCTAGTCTTGCATTTCAGGCTTCTTCTATTCCTTCACTCAGTAATGACTGTATTGAGGGCAGCTTCAGGGAATCTGTATTATTGATAAGGCTGCCGCTTCAGGACCATGGAGAGCATCCTGCTGGCAAAGATTGTTTTACAAAATGAGTGTTTTGCGCCATCATTTTCAGTACCATGGAGAGCTCCAGGTATCCTATAAAACTGAGGGAGAAAGACAGGCAGACAGCTCTTTAATTAATGTATCAAGCACTGGGAATGTGGTACTGGTTTTATTTTACAGTCCAGGAGCTTGTATAACTCTACAGCCACAGAAAAAACAGCGGAGCTGTCTTACATATATCACTCTATAGAGATTTCATGCTGCCACAAGTAGTCTGTGCATCCTCTTAGATATAAAGTGTTTGAGGTTGTCTGTCTTACTGGGTTAGATGAAAACTGTAACATTGTTTGATGCATATTTGTCCAGCATCTTTATCCAAGGAGATATACAATTTCAGGATACAGTATATTTGTTTACATACATTTTTTTGACAGTTGCAAGGCAGGAAGGCTAAGTGAATTTCTCAGGGTCACACAGTGAGTCAGAAGCTGAAATGGAAAAAAAAAGATGCAAGGCTGTAGCCACTACACCATAAAGATTCATGAAGCCTGCTACAGTGGTGATATTTGTAGTCTGCAACTATTTAAAATTCTCAGGGCTCAATAAATCACTGCTAATGACATTCTAAAATCACTGAGAGATCTGGAGTAATGATGGCTATTACAGTTCATAAACATGAAAAGCTCTAAACGATGTTTTATTGATTCATGATTCTTACTTGCTTTTAGTACAGATGCACAAATGAAGTCTTGCTTGATCTGTCCAGTCATGTACTTGCAACATAGTACAAGTCACACAGTACTGAACACCTCAATGAGTAGTTAGTATGTTGATGGCTGTTTATTTATTCTAAATGTGGTGTACATTATTAAGAAGATAGATTGCAGAGCGATAAAAAACTGTTCTTGAACCAAGAGGTGCTAAATTTCATACTAGCATACCTAAAGATTGACCCCAGGCATTCTGTGCCTAGAATAAGTAGGGTCACACAGAATTACATCAGTCCTATTTCTGCAATGTTTTTTGTATATGGACAGGAGCCAGTGATATTCTGCGCCTGCTTCATCACCCTTTGTAGATATTTTTCTTCCAAAATGTGGTGTTCCCATACCAGACTGTAATATTGGTTGATATGTCACTTTTGCATCAGCACCATTTAGTGGTATTCACAATTATGAATCACAGGGTGCCCTGGTGATCTTGTGATGCTGGTGGTACACATATACAAGAAATAAATGTAGCAATCATATGTTACCTACACAATTACAATAACAATGGAAAGCTGTAAAAGACACTTTACTGGAAGTAATCTGAATTTAGAACCAATGATTTTGCTTTCCTGATGACTGTCAAAATCTAGAAGCTACTGATGGGGTTCTTGTTGTCATTTTTCTGAACCAAGGAAGTTTCACATTACTTGTGATGGTGTCTTAGAATCTCTGGAGAGTTCTTTAAAGCTTATGCCACAGGACATGTGCAGACCTTAAGCACTTTGAGAATCTCTGATATTTGTAGTCTACAAATTTATGAAATATTTGTGTTTTAGGTGGTCGACTCAGCAAAATAACTAGTTTTAAAAGGTGTCAGGAATTTAATGGGGTTCATATAGGAATGTTTTAGTAGTAGATCATCATGTTCTTAAAATCTTTTGGAACTAGCGGGGGCCTACTTTAAATATGCAGTTTTCTGTAACATAATCTTTAAGAATCTTGACAATGGTCCTCGTGGAGACCCAGGTGACCAACTAGTTGTTGCATTATTTTGTTTCTCTAAGAATACTGTTTCAGGTTTACAGATTAGAAAGCCTGAGGGTTTTGCTGTTTTCACTGCTGGGTAAATCTTTAAAATCCTATAGTTATTACCAGTGAGGGCTAAAGATGTGAATAAATGAGAAAGCAAAAGATGAAGTATCAGGCCGCCACTTTTGCAGTGCAGGGGGTGCTAATACTTGGCCGGGCAATCTCTACAGATCTCTTAATCCGGTGGCTGTAATTACTGCCGAGTGAGAGGGGCTTGCTGGCTGGTGAGAGGAGTTAGATACCCGAGGATAAACTGTGCAGACATCATCTTCTCTCACTGTGACTTACTCAGAGCAGATGTTCGTACTAGGCCCCTGAGGGAGCTCGCATCTCAGCTGTGATTATTCTGAAACATGCAGACATGTGCCGCTTCTTGCATACGTGCTTTTAAAAAAAGGGAAAGTGGAGAGGGTGCTGCTAATTCTTGGCATGAACTTGGCTCACTTCTGCCTTTGATTTCTTTACCTAATGATTATTCACCGGAACTTAAACTTTCTTTCTAAACTTTAGCCCACACACAAACCTTAGACGCCTTACCCTTGATGTTGTCTGATTAATTGACATTTTCACACAACAGATGACATAAAAGAAGGTACTCTGCAAAAATGTCACAAGTTTTCCATACTGCTGCAGGCTCAGCCTCATTGATTGTTGTGTTCAACCTTTCCATTGGGGGCTTAATGGGCATGTGGAAATTCCTCCAGCAAGGATGCTGCCAACTTTATTAGCTGGTGGGTTCACTGAGACAAGTCAGTTGTCAAAAAGATATAGACGCATGTACAAGAATGGTGAGTGGTGTCTTGTTCAAAAAGCAAGAATTATAGAACTGGTAAAATAAACTTTTAAAGAAGATGAAGATTGTGAATAGAGACTGAGCAAAAAGGCAAAGCTAAAATTATAGAAACTGTTGGGTCCATAAGATGACATACTGTACTAGAGCAGGAGAAGCCTGAAGTTGACTTCATAACTGGATCCAGAACAGGGAAAGGATTCAGTCAAAGTCAATTGAGGCCGAATGAGCTTCCTGTGACAGCTGAATTATTTCTGTCACCAGGTAATGGGAAAAGAGATAAATTGCAAGAGGAGGGTGCGGCCAAGGACATAGTAAAGTATGTGCATCAAGGTGGGGCATGACATGAATATAGGATACACACGTCCCCTCCAAGTCCCTATTAACCATCTTTACTTGTATTAGAAATGTGATGGCAGATTATCTTTCTATTGATTTGACTCACCAATTATTTGTCTTTCATGAATCAAGATGAGTAGCCAGATTATTTGCACCAGAGTCTTCTGAATATAAATAACGTTGGGAGCATGTGCTGATTACAGTGCATTGCCGCACTCACCACAAGACAAGCCACTTGGATTGGGACCTGAGTGTAACCATGGATGGGTGACACCTCAGCACCACACTGGAAAAGTGGGAGATTTTTTACAGTGGCAATAAGCAGACAGATTACTTGGTTGGCTAATCCCTGCATCTGAATGAGCTCACAGAATACAAGTCTTTTTGGTGTTAAAACTTTAAGAGCTTAGGCTACTTATATGTGTAATATTTGGTGTTTGGTATTTTGTGGTTCTATGTGGCATTTTGCTCATAATGGTAAACATATGTTTACATATTATATACATAATATATTTTGCATGGAAAGATTGATAAGAAAAAAATAAATTGAATGTTTTTCTCACAAACTGCAAGTAGAATTTTATTTTATAGGGGTTAAGTAACCACACTTTTGTCCTACAGGCTTCTAAATCGAATGAGCTATTAGATTTTCCAAATGAACCCTACCACGAGAATGGGCTCACTAAATATTTGCCTCTTTCTTCATGGAATAGGCATGGAATGTAGAATTACTCACCCCTTGCCACCCTGGTCTCAGTTTGTGTGGGATCAATGGGATGGCCATATGCCTGAAACTGATTTGATCAGGCATCTAAGCAAAGAAAAGCAAATGCATATGTGAGAGAACATGGCTCCTTGGCACAGAAACTGGCAGTAGGCTGGAAATCTCAGGCAGAACTCCCAGAGTTTCTTGTCATCCTAGCTGTAGGCAGTCCCTGGGAGTGGGCACCATATGTCAATGACTGTGTCTTTGCTGTTATTACTTAGTTCATATTCAAATTACTTTATTGCATTTTGCATTCTATTCCAAAATCCCTTACCTCTACTTCCCCTGCTGACACATATCCCTCAGTCCACACACTTTGTACTGGCTCTTCAGGACATGACTGTGTCTCTCTACACCATTCAGTTCCCTGACTGTTGAATTATACATTTACTGCACACTTATCCCTTATCACTCCTTTGGGATGGTTTACATCTGAGACCACAATAAGTGTCTTTTCTAAAACCGTCTGGGATTTGGTCATTGCAATAGTCTGTAATTGGCACACGCTATTTAGGCAAGGTGGCTTACAAGGTTAAGATAAATGATGTATGAGTATATGTATATGTATATACATATATGTACTGTATATACAGTATGTGTATATACATAGTAGACATATATATATGTTTATTTTTATTGTTATAAATGTAGCGATCAAGCAGATAATGTGAATTCCCTATGATCAGTGTTATGGTGCTAGCCCAAGTCATTAAGCCACACTTCCAATTCACATTTTATCATTAAAGCAAATGAAGAATTGATAGTGTTATTTCACTTTATAAATGGTACAACTCATCTTTGAGAATTATGCAGAAAAGATTGTCCAGTTCCTATAAAATACTTGCTTTGAAAGTGGGAATTTTAATTTGTTAGGCATCATTGCAGCATATTCAGAAGCCAGGAAGCCAGCCTTATGAGGAAGAGCATCAGCTCGATTTGATTAATTCTTTATAGTGCTAAGTGTGCTTGCATAAATGTGCAGTATATATCTTAAAATTCTACAGAATTATATATAAACATTCAGTAATTTCACAAACTGTGCAAATGTATATTTAAATGAAAACAACTGCAATGATTAATACATTTTGAGTAAAGTGTAAAAGACATTTTACTTAAAACTTTAAACAAAAGATTTGGTCTAAAACAAACCAGTCCAGCTGGCAGTAGAAGAGCACTGTCGGTGCCCCTCTTTTCTTATTCATGCTTCATTTTGATTAATCGTTTGCTGAAATTATGTCCAGTTGACCTGCAGGATCAAATGTAGACTACTACAACCCATCCATTTAATTATGTCGTTTACTTTCATAAAGGGTTATGGAAACCCAACAACTATCCTGGCACTATTAGGTGAAACTCAGGATAAGCTGTTTCTCCACAATTCTTAACTGGAATAACTGAGTGCAAGGGTCTAGTGTACTGGAAATGCAGAATACATGTGAACCTTATCAAACTAGCGTTTATTGTGCAGAGTTTATATAGAAGACTACTTGGGTCTATACAGTACAGACTCTGCTGCTTAAAAGATTCCTTTACATGTAATTCTGCAATGTCAAGACAGTCAGCCGAAGAACAGTTGGCCATCTCCAAACGGAAATAGACATGATTCACATTGCTGAGGTGACTACTAAATAAAAATCTCCACCCATGATGGAGATGGCCAGGATGGGCACAGAGGTGTTGTCCAACTGAGCTTGATGGTTATTCATTGACTTGAATGACACTGAAATTTCTATTTCTGCCATAGTAGATGCAGCTCAGCTAAGCCAGGTTAGTCTCAGAATTATCTCCAAACCAGTGAAAAAAGCACAAGGAGGAAACCCAAAGGGAGCTGAAAAACTCACATTGATTGACTGATCTGAGAATGGAAGCTGAATCACTGGAGCAGTAAGGGGGTAAAGCCAGCCACTGTGCCACCCATGTATATATGGTAATTTATATAATTCTCTATATATCATATATAGGATTTGATTATTTAATAAAATATTGATTTTTCTTTGGCAAGTGCTTAACAATAATATAAAACATATGTATCACCACCTGATTTTCTCCTGGTTAGAGTCAATATATATGTGTCTTTTCACATAGGAAACACTGGGGTATCTAGATAACTATTACTTGCTGTAAGACTGGCCTCTACTGTTTACAAGGCATATACAACATATATTGATACAGTATGTTGTAAACACAGCCTTCACTGTCTCCAACAGAAGGCAGATACAGAACTCATATTGAAAAAGGGGGAAATATATCTTGCCACAATAGCCTTGGCCTCGCACTGAGCAGGTGCAGAATGTTTCTTAACTGCCTCTTGAGAATCTCTGCTGTCTTCTGACGAATGAATCACCATACATTACAGTGCGCCACGGTAACCTCGCTGCAGTCGCTTTGCAGATAAACAGCAGCACCTCTATCCTGCTGCACGAGCACTTTTGGAATTTTCCTATTTCTTTTGACAGGAAGGCCCCACCAGCAGTGAAGTGTAAATCTGCTGAAATACAACTCGACTGGCATAATGTATAGCTGTGGAACCTGGCCACTGAGCCGTGGTGACAAATGCCAAACAACACTCCCCCCATGTCTCCACACCCCTGCTGTTATATGCAGTGAATTGTAGAAAAGGCAGAATTTACATGAAACGGCTCCACATTGTTCCTCCCAGAGATCGCAGTGCGGCTGGTGCCCAGCTGCCACCGCAGGTTTAAGAGATTTAAAATACCTAGAAATCACAAAGCTGATCTCTCAGCTCTTACTAACCCACAGACAGGAGCCTGCCGCTTGGCTGATGTGGCATTCCTGTGACTGAGTGCACGAATCCCCCCAGCCCTCTCCCGTGTAGCACACACCCCCCGGTAGAAGCTTACCGGCCGATCATGGTCGAATGCTGCTGTACAGCAGCCTCCAGCAGCCTCTCCAATATTGTCCATTCCCCCATAGTAGCTCCTCAGGTGAGCATCCAACCCGTGGAGTAGAATTGGTGGACACGGCTAGGAGGTCAGGCACCTTGAGCTGTGGAAGAGATGACGATGAAGGTGTTATTGAGAACGATGCCAGGAGCAGGTTGCGTCTTCCATGCTGCCTTGTCCTGCTAATTCTCTCGCTCTTGCGTGCTCTTTCTCTTGTTCGCAGCCTCCTTCTCTAATCTTGATGTGCTTTCTTCTTCACTGTCTGCTTCAGTTGCTCACTGCTTGACTGGTGTGTGTGTGTGCATGTGTGTGTGTGTGTGTGTGTTTGTGTGCATGTGCGAAAAGTCAGGGACCTCCCTTTGAAACCCCTCCAGGAGTGATGCAGGGAGATGGGACCTCCTGCCGCCTCTCCCGCACACTCTGCCAGCTCTTGGCTACCCTGCTCAATCCTGACACCTCAGGCCACCTTCCTGCTCGCTTTCCACCTGGCTGCTTCTGAAAGGCACCCGGCACTAGCGCGTGTCAAGAGGATTAGGGAGAGAAATGATTTCTACTCTGCTCCTCCCCCCATCCTCTCTCTTTCTGTGACTCCATCAGCCTGCTCTCTCTCTCTCTCTCTCTCTCTCTGCTCTCAGTTATCCCTTCTAATATGAATTATTGCACAGTGCTGTAAGGACATAAATATGAATGGAGGGGTCCTTGTTCTGCTGATCTTATGCGCAGCCTGATGATTTTTGAGATCAGCCCATCATATGCACCCCTTTTGAGTTTTCTTTTTGCTTATTACTGAGATCAGGTTGAGCAGCAGGATAGGCACAGGGGAAAAAAAAGAAGCAAAAAAGGAGAGGTTTAGAGCCTTGCCATGTCTCCCTGACCCCCTCCCCCCAACTCTGTAAGCTGCTTTCATTTTACCATCCGGGTGACAGCCGCACACTGTACATACAAGTGCTACAGAGCCTGCTCACATAGCTATAGGCAAGCGCGTGCCCTGCCTGGCCAAGACAGTGGCCTAAGCTCAGATATACCTGAGGAGAGAGAAGTTGTGGGAAAATGGCTAAGAGGAATCACTTACCTAAAATGTGACATCCAACACTCCAAGAATACCATAACACGATGTGTACAGTACATAGACTATTGAAACAGACGTAGAATGTTACAGACAATGGTCACATATCTAAAAGGAGTAGGCTGTCTTGTATTTGAATGGACAGGTGGTAATTCTATAGATCCATTGGTAATCTAAGGAGAACAAGGGTGAAAGAAAGGGACAGCAGAAAAGGACAAAGGGGTGCATGATCCTGGGGAGAGAGGGCAGTAGGCCTATTAGTTCTTAATCATTTGGGATAAGAAAATTTCAGTGTGATCTGGCTTGGATGTTTTACGATTTTATTCTTGTTTTGTGGACTCAAAAATGTTCTTTTGAGGAGTCTTATTTTTTCCTAAGGTTTTGACATTTTTTGCTTTTGTTTTATAGCTTTATGTTATTATTATTTCAGGATTCCATTTTGTAGCTTGGTTGTTAGACACAGGTGTTTGTAGCTATACCATACTTTCAGAAGTTTGCATTGTATTATTATCAGTATGACAGTATTTAAACTAGTGCCATATATCTGATGTCATCCAAGTTTGATGACACAATTCTAAAATCTTTTGTAAGTGATTTTCTTTTTGACATTCTGATGATCAACTACAGTAAACATTTATTATGTAACCAGAAGGGGGCGCCAGAGATCCCCAAACTACAAATATCTCAATACAGCACACAATATATGAATAAAGAACTTTTATTCCTTCCAAAGCACCGTTCCACAGAACTCTTTCCAACAATCAGCTACAAATACAATCACAATAAATTACCAATCCTTCCTCCTTCTCTCCACCATTGAGTGTTGCCTGCTGCATCCTGACTCTGACTTGTCTATGTGTGGCAGCGGGCTCCTTTATAAGTTGGACATGGGAATACTTCTGATGCCATTCTGTCTCCTCGAGGAAGCACTTCTGGACAATAGACAAAGTAAGGTGGTCCTCCCCTAACAGCGCCTTCTGTCGATCCCAAGAGACCTATAGGCACTTTTGGACTCCAACTCTCTAGCAACCCTGTGTGTGTTCCTACTGGGTTTTTATATGGAGGACTACTGCCACCAAGCGCATGGGGTATGGAACCACTCCCAACTTCTGGCTTTGGCTAGTCCATCCATTATTTTATACTAGCTAAGCACAGAGTTATCGTTTTGTCCAGGTGGCCAATCCATCTGTCATTCCTCTCGGCCTCCTGTCCTGGTAATAAACCATGATCCTCTCTGGCCAGGATGCTCATTTTTATCTCACACATGACTTTGGGTTTTGAGTCACAATAGTTGCCCTTTTCTGTTTCTGTTTTTTTTTCTTAATTTCATGTCCTTGTAAATTTTTTTTTATTGCCCTTGTGGCCTGACAATTTTTTAATCTGTGGCACACAATGCAGTTGTCCTTGCAAAAAGCTGAACATTACTTAAATGGCTTTTAATATCAGCTCCACCACACTCTGCCCAGAGAGAAGGAAGAGCAAGTCCAGAAGATCTATTTAAAAAAATGTAGTGGACTGGAAGAAGAGAAGATAAGTTCAAAGGCTAAGGTTATTACCAAAAGTCAAAATAACCTAGCAAAAGCACCCAATATGCAAAATAGAAATGAAATGTCAAAAACTAAAGCAAAATGTTCCTGGCCAATACCAATGAAAGTATCCCTAACTAGCTATAGGCAATATACCAAATGTCCTGGTATACCAGGTGAAATTCTTCTTCTGGTATGGATTTTGAAAAAACTGTTATACCGTAATGCTAAAAATGAATGAAACACTTGTTAGAACATTAGAACAATTGGGATGAGAATAGAATGTATGACCCATGCTCATCCATCCTTAGTTTCTAAAATTATGGAACTTGTCTATGGATCTGTGGGTCCAAAATTTGTCACTGGCTTTTGGGTTGTGACTAACTATTGCATTCAATGGGAAAGGATCACATACATTTTGAGAAGTGTCTTACGATGAGTTGTCGGTTGTCAGTTTGAGCAATCAACATCCCCCCACCTCCAACCGATCTGACATCTGTCATGGACTTGGTCTTGAGGACTTGAAGACACTAAGAAGGGCAAGACTGGGTTGCAAAAAAAAAAAGTTACAAACCACTGATCTGGATTATCCAAGATTTAAAGGGGCCTAAAGTTCTTCTCTTCTGCCAGACTTGGCAATTTATTCAAAGTATATATAGTTCTTTACCTGAAAAATAACTCTCTAACATAAGTACGAAAATCTACCATTTGTGATCACATTTAAACATAAAACACAAAACATACACAAGAAAGGAAACATGAAATGTGATTTTATGTTGGTGTAATAGTGTCTTGAAAATAATATCTTTGTGTATACACTTGTATGTGAAGTGTGCTCAAAAAGTGAGTCCACCCATTTAGGAGAGTTACCCAGTGTGCTATGTGGTTCCACCTGATTGGTAAGTCAATGCAAATAGTAAAGGAGGAAAGAAAGAAGTCATGTATTGTGCTGTATTTGCTTAGCAGGTGTGGCATGACAGAGAACAAAGCTGTGCTTTTATTGGTTCAAGGGAGTTAAACAGCTGCAGTAACATCTATTTGAGTAGTCGTTAACAAGCATTTCAGTGGATTAAACGTGCATCTGTGTTTTTCACATTAATTATTACATTAATCAGTAACATACCTGTCATTTTTTGAAAAAACAAGTTTCAGTCTGGAAAATATATTATGATAAATTATACTGTACAACTGACAAAACTGTCTGAATTTTCAGTTATACTGTGATTGGGTTTTAGCCCATACCACCCACTCATATCCATAACCTAAACCATTGTATAAAGTGTAATGTGTTTTTACTTTTTATTTTTATGTGATAATTTGGATACTGTGGGCTGGCACCCTGCCTGGGGTTTGTTTCCTGCCTTGCACCCCGTGTTGGCTGGGATTGGCTCCAGCAGATCCCCATGACCCTGTAGTTAGGATATAGCGGGTTGGATAATGGATGGATGGATGGATTTGGATACTGGCTGCTGCAGACCTCCATCTTAAATAATGGTGGTAGTCATGACATCATATGTCATATCAGTGCTGACTATGGGACAGCAACAGACCATTGAAATGGTCAACAGCAAGTCTGTGTATATAAGAAAGCAACACAAAATGGGAGTTGATAATGAAAACAACAGTAAATAAAAGTAGTGGCACAAATATACTAGACAATAATTAATGATCATTTAAACATAACGAAAATAAATACAAGGACCAAAAATAAGCATTTTGTAAGGCACTGTGCACTCCACAGCACTACTTTGATTGAAAGGAAGGTTTGGGAGAATAATTGTAATGCCACATAGCAATGGTAAGTAGGTTGCAGATACAGTTCTGTAACTTATGAAGAAATTCCCCCTCTTTTGATGCCTCAAATATGCCATAATATTGGGTAGTCTACCAAAATTCCTACTTTTCATTAAGATATTTTCCAATATGAAAAGGCACTCTCTAAGCTAAGATATACTGTATGTAGATGATTAAAGAGGGAAATGATTTGTAACCTGCTCATCTTCCTACTGTCAACTAGTACTGTGTGTCCAACTGACAGTCCAATTGTGGCCCTCCATCCCTATATAAACTTAATGAGAAAGAAAATGTGGTATACCCTCAACCAAAATCATCCTTCAACATCACTGAAAGAAGCTGATTATTCTTTGATATGATTATCCTTCAGTACTCCAACATAGAGATCATATCTTCTGATGCTGCTTAGTTGCAACAACTTCAGATTATGAAAACATTTTTTTCTGTTCCAGGTAATTGCAGTTAATTTTTGAAAAATAAAAAGTAATAAAGTGCGGACTTCAGTTGTCCTGTCTTTGGTTTTACAACAGGAATATAGTGTCTACTAATGCTCAATTGCATTATTGTACATTATTAAGCAAAGATTGTTAGAGGGTGGATGGTTCTATTTTAACAGAAGGTTTGTTCCACTGCTGTACAGTTGTAGGCAAACAGTCCTCCAATACAATGCATGAGACTTATAACCTCAAAAAACAAAACGAATAATTCAAGTAAATGCTGCTAAAGTTGATATTCACTTTTTCAAATGCATATTTTTAAATATTGGCTTGTTTTCTGATGTGTAAATATTGTACTGTACCTTTCATTCTCAACCCCTTTTTACATAACACATATTTATATGTGGTTTGAGTTGTGGAATTTTTATAAACTTTTAGAACGTAATGTAGATGATAGTGATATCCTGATTTTTAAAACCATATAATTGAAAGAGGGTGTACTTATTTTTACACATACCTATATACTTGAAGGGTACAAGAGATAAAGAATGGACTTCAGACTATTTTGCTTTTGGCATTCCAACAATAGGTACAGACAGTCTTCTGTTGCTTATTGTAGGTGATATAATAATTATGTCCTGTTATACTCAACTTAGGATGGTTTTTGTTGAAAGTAGAGAAAAATACATCAACAATATTTTTGAGAGGGTGGTGCGGTGGGAAGCGCTGCTGCCTCGCAGTTAGGAGACCTGGGTTCACTTCCTGGGTCCTCCCTGCGTGGAGTTTACATGTTCTCCCCGTGTCTGTGTGGGTTTCCTCCCACAGTCCAAAGACATGCAGGTTAGGTGCATTGGTGATTCTAAATTGTCCTTGGTGTGTGTGTGTGTGTGCGCGTGCACACTTTTAAATTAAATGTCATTGAGGCCCTAAAGTACTGTAGACATTCTGACAGATTTTTTTCCTTGGTGCTGAACCTGTATACAGTGCATATAAGAAGTCTACAAACCTCTGCCAAAATCATAGATTTTTGTGTAATAAAAAAATGAAACCAAGATAAATCCTGTCAGAACTTATTCCACCTTTATTGCAAAACTGCAATCTATACAAAGAAGGTTAAAACAAATCAGAAACCGTCTGGTGAAAAAATCATACAAACCCCTAGTTGCTTTAGTGTGCACACCCCTTAAACTAATACTTATTTGAAGCACCTTTTGATTTTATTACACCACTCAGTCTTTTGGGTTAAGAGTCTATCAGTTTGGCACATCTAGACATGGAGATTTTTGCCCACTCCTCCTTCCAAAATAATTCCTGATCTGTTAAATTATGAGGAGAGGCGATGTCCTGTGCACAGCTCTTTTCAGGTCACCCCACAGATTTTCAATTGGATTATGGTCTGGGCTCTAGCTGGGTTATTCCAGAACATTGATCCTCCCATTATAAAGCCGTTACTTTCTTGATTTTGATGTATGCTTTGGGTTGTTATCATGCTGAAAGGTGAAGTTCCTCTTCATCTTCAGCTTCCTAGCAGATGCTTTAGGGTTTTCTACCAAAATAGACTGATACTCGGAGCTATTCACGATTTCATCCACCTTTACTAAAGATTCAGTTCCAACTGCAGATAAGCAGCCTCAAAGCATGATGCTGTCTCCACCATGCTTCACTATGGTAATGGTGTTCGTCTGATGATGTGCTGTGTTATTTTACTACCAAAAATACCTTTTGGAATTATGGCTAAATAGGTCAACCTTGGTCTCATCAGACCAAAATACAGTATATTTTTACACATGGTTGTGGGAGACTAGGGATACTTTTTAGAAAAGTCTACCTAGGCTTGGATGTTTGTCTTTGTGAGAAAGAGCTTTCGTCTTGCTACCCTCCTCCACAACTCAGACATATGAAGAATACGACTGATTGTTGTCATATATGGAGAAACCAGTACTTGCCAAAAAATCCAGCAGCTTCTTTAATGTTGTTTTAGGTCTCTTGGTGGCCTCCCTGACCAGTTCTCTCATTGTCTTCTCATCAATCTTGGAGGGACGTCCTGATCTTGGTAGAGTCACAGTTGAGCCATAATTTTTCCACTTATTGATAACTGTCTTCCCCATGCTGTATGGGATGTTTAATGCTTTGGGTAACGTTTTGTACGCCTGTACTGATGGATATTTTTCAGTGATGAGATACTATTCGTGTTTTAAAAGCTCTTTGTAGACTATGGCATTTGGAGTATTTTCAACCAAAGGTATATCGGAATAATCCTACAGGAACAGTTAAACTTTATCTGAACTCAATCAGAGCCACTTTAATTGATGTCAGGTGCTTTTTTATCACTCTTTAATTTTATATTGTTTTTTTATCAGTATGCTGCTGCTGGAGTATGTGAATTTCCCCTTGGGATTAATAAAGTATCTATCTATCTATCTATCTATCTATCTACTATTTGAGATGAGACTTATTATGATTGGTTGATTCCGAGTTCAGCCCCATCCTTGATTATTAAAGGGTATGCACACTAACGCAACCAGGTGTTTTTATGATTTTTTTCCTTTTTTCAATAAAGTTTATGATTTGTTTTCACCTGCTTTGTATAGATAGCAATTTTGTAATAAAAGTAGAATAAGTTCTGACAGGATTTATCTTGGTTTCATTTTTTTATTACACAAAATCTAAGATTTTGGCAGAGATGTGTAGACATTTTATATCCACTTTATCATAATTAATGATGATGTTATCTACTAGTTTCTTCCTTTAATGTATCAATTCAGAAATTCCTAGTAAGGTTTTTCTTTTCCTTTATTAAATACTAGCTGTGCCTCGCGGTTCCGCCCACGTATTAGTGAAAAGGGGCAGTGAGGAGGGCTCTACCCGGCTCCCTACTCCTGACGTCATGTGTACACCTCCCCTCAGCCCACAGCCTCTGCCTCAGATTAGCGCGAATATATTGCTCCTGCAAGTGAACTGTGATTCTTAGCGCAATAAGAGAATTTGCAAAATCAGAGGACCACTGCATTAGCTAAGCTAGTTAGAGGCTGCATCCATCTTCATTTCCCTCTGTGCTTTGATCCATGAATATTCAGTTCTTTTCTATATGTTTAACTTTGACTAGCAGCATAGTTGTTTAAAAAAAACGAAAAGCATATAAAATGGGGCACTGTATGCTATATAGTAGGATAGAACTTTATTTAGCTCTTTAAATAAATAAATGTATACATACATAAACATATAAGTTCACCCTGAGCACATGTGACAGACCTGAAAGGGTCTGGAGAAACTGTGGAGAATGTTATGTTGCCTGTAACATCGTTCAGCATGACCGGTTTGGTGGTGGGTCAGTGATGGTCTGGGGAGGCATATCCATAGAACGACACACAGAGCTCTACAGGCTAGACAAATTGCACTTTGACTGCCATTAGGTATCGAGATGAAATCCTTGGACCCATTGTCAGGTTCTGGTACAGGGTCCTGGATTCCTCCTGGTGCACGACAGTGCCTGGCCTCATGTGACAAATGTATGCAGGCAGTTCCTGGAGGTTGAAGGAACTGATACCATTGACTGGGCCCCACGCTCACCTGACCTAAATCCAATAGAACACCTCTGGGACATTATGATTCAGTCCATCCGACGCCGCCAGGTTTCACCTCAGACTGTCCAGGAGCTCAGTGATGCCCTGCTCCAGATCTGGGAGGAAATCCCCCAGGAAACCATCTGTTGTTTCATTAGGAGCATGCCACGATGTTGTCAGACATGCATACACGCACGTGGGGGCTATACAAACTACTGAGTACGATTTTGAGTTGCAGCAATGAAATTTCGGCAAAATGGACTAGCCTGCCACATCATTTTTTCACTTTGATTTTGGGGTGTCTTCGAATTTAGCCCTCTTTAGGATGAAAATTTTCATTTCCATCAAACAATGTGGCATCCTTTCATTCCTAACACATTACCTAGTCCATATCAGTATAGATATCC
>JANRMT010062793.1:6862507-6885284 GCA_026402145.1 Polypterus bichir lapradei
TAGATAGATAGATAGATAGATAGATAGATAGATAGATAGATAGATAGATAGATAGATAGATAGATAGATAGATAGATTAAATTAAAGAGTGATAAAAATGCAGGTAAAACAGACAATAACTTTGCATAATGTTAATGTTTACTATAGGTCCAACTCAGGACGTTGTGTATCTATAAACAGATTTTTTTTTTGCCTTCTTTGATGTTAACTGGCATATTTTTCTCTCTGTATCTTCTGCAGTCTACCGGGAGTTCTTTTATCTTACTGTTGTTAAGGGCCATGTTTTTGTCTTTACACCATTTTCTTGAATTTGTCACCACAATCATTGAACAAGCAGTGGTGTGATTGCTTCTGATTGCAGCTCTCAGTATATAATCAAAAAAAAACAAAACATTTAACTTGGCTGGCCACACTGGGGCACACAGGCAGCAACGAGTCTGGTGCCAAGTTTTAAACTATACACGGATGAGGTTTTATTTCTGATCTTTACTAATTTTCGTCTGCTGGAAAACCTCCTAGCACAAAATATGTTGGTTCACTAAGAACCTTGAGGAAAAGCACTTAAAGCTTCTGGTAAGAAAAACATGTTCAATTCATCTGGAAATTTCACTAGCATTAACTTTTGAGTTAGTGTCGGCTTACAGTTCTTTCCATATATGAACTGAATCTGTGTATTGTAGTGAAAAACTTTCAGTATGCATTGAAAGACAACAACTACAGAAAATGGATGGCCAACCTTTGAAGACCAAAAACAAATTATGGAAAACAAGCTTTATAAGTTTCAGTGGAAAATAAATGCCCTTGTTTTTCAAAACTAGCTTGTTATTGGTATATTGGGCAAGAATACATTTTATCACCTAATTTTGCTGTTCCATTTGTCAAAATCCTCATATGTGCCAGAAGAAAATATAAATGCTATAATTCAGCACCTGCTGTTTGAGAATGAGATTATTAGGAAACTTCCAGAAGCAATGCACAAGGCATATAGGAGAAATACAGATGAACAGACACAAATGTTTGCAGAATCTTCACGGGAAACGTGAAGATGTTGTTCTTCATGCCACTGTCAGCACAAAGAAACCCCTTTCTTAAGTGAGATTGGTTGCTCTGAGGTGCAACAAATCATCTGAGAGTGATGATGGTTATATGTAAAAGTAGGTTTATGCTTGTAAAATACATAATTATAAGAGCTAAACGAACTGTAGAAAGATTTTTAAATAAAAGCCTTTCACGCAATAGACTATTTTTTCTCAGCAGACATTTCTAAGCACCATTACTCTTCTACTTTGGCAAAGATTCTCTTCAGGGTCATACTATTCCTGCATAGTTCCATTTTCTTAATTTAACATGGTCCTTCACATAACATTCACATACCTGCTTAACCCAATCCAAGTGTGTTACCAGTGTGTTACCTACTATGGTGCAAAATACAAACCAACTCTGGATGGAGTGACAGTCTATTAATGGCTCAGTCAAGCATTCACACAAGGTTCATTTAGAGCCAGCCTAACATGCACTTCTTTGGGATAAGGAAGGAAAACTCAGGGGGTGGGATTCGATCTCAGGACACTGGATCCATGAGGTAGGAGGGCTAATCACTGTGTCTTCCTTAGTTTACTCCAGTTCTGCTTATGTAGAAAAAAACTTTTCTAAAAAGAAAGGTAAAGAGTCAATGCATATGTTTGAAAGATAAAAAAATAAAAAACGTCAACCAGAAAACCAAAATGAAAGAAAATGTGAAAATAATTAGTTGCTACTGCAATAACTGTGTACGCAGAGTAATATATTAGAATAGTACAATGATAACACTCTGGAATAGGGGCTTTTGAGGGCTCAGTATGGAGCTTTTATTGGTTACTTTTTGCTATGCAACACAAATCCTTTGTCGAGGTCTTGGAACACAGAGTAAGTGACATATATAAAAATCCACTATTCAAAAGTGTTAATACTTTATAAGTCTTATTAATACCAAGCAAAGTCATAGTTACGGTCTTAGTACACAGCAATAACTGATTATCAGTAGTGCTATGCCTAAGGTGAAAAACTGCAAATTCAGTGCACTACAAATTGGTTTAAAGACCAATTTTTTTAAGGGAAACCTGGAAGGCAGCAAGGCAGTCCATGAATCACTAATATAAATGAAAACCCAATAGTTTGAGCATCAAAATTCAAAACAAAAGCCCAAATTCATTGTCTACGTACAATCCCACAAGGTCCTAAACCCCGTCTGTTATCCTTCCTCTGTCTAATTTTCACAAAAGCAACTTTTATTTAAGCCGATCCAAAGTTGGGAAACATGCTATATTGTGCCACTAGCGACACATCCAAAGGGCATAAATTCAGCCAAAAGTGTAGCCAGAGAATCATTGGGGGTTCAAACCAGTTGAAAGAGGCAATGTGAAAGATCCTAACCACCTAACATCCTTTCTCTAAATAGCTACCAATGTGAACATTTTTTTCTTTAACACTAGAATCCCTGAAGCCTACGAAAAAAATCGTACTCCTGGGCCACCTTAAATTCCTTCGCACCTCTTCTCATCAGTGTCTTTTGTTTTGCAAATGTGTCGATCAGCACAAGCAGCAAGCAGCCTGCTATCCCATCCCCCACTGACGGAGCTGAAGTTCTCCCTGCTCAAGTCTGTTTATCTGGGAGTGAGGTGCCTGGAGTTTTATTGAGTAAATAAAGTATCGTTATTTAGAATACATATATTTCATGTGTGTTTCGTATTGACAGCGATCTGTATAAATGTAGGAGGTCAGGAAATGCGAGGCAAGAAATGCTGAACACATACCTAAAACAGAAACTTTTTCCATGTTATACTAATAATGACGTGTGAAGACTTTAGTCCAAGTATCAAATAAACATGTGCGCTTTTATTCAAGACTATAACCAAAAAAAAAAAAAAAACAATCATTCAATTTACATGTTTTACTTTTAGCTGAAGTTTGCATTCCTAAAGTACTGTGCCACCGTTTTAAATAATATTTGCATTGTAGGCAGTCAGAGTGGCTGGTAACAAAGCCAGTGCTATGAACACCATGTTATATCTCAGACAGGGTTCCTCCACTGGCTGTGTTACAAAATCATGTTTACTATCTATTTTGTTCATCTCTGATTCTTTTATTTATGTTCATTATGTGCTTCAGTTTTTTTTTTTATTTTGTTTATGTATATAAGCTGCCTTTGTTATGCTCCATGTGTAGGTGGTCCAAAAGAGGTACGGCCAACTGCCAATCACTGCCAGCAACTGCCCTATAAATCCAGATGGTCTTCCATAGTTCCTGATGGTTCGCTTTGAATGTGGTAAAGTGTTGGTGAGTTTTCTTGTTTTCTGCTGTGCTATGTCATTTTTGTCTGGATTCCTGACCATTTTGCTCTGTTTTTGACTTTGCCTTTGGATTGTGCATTGGGAGTTGTTCCTTTAGCAATTCCCTTGCGGGCAACTTCTTTAACCTTGTGTGCTCTACAAAGCTTCATGTACTTACGGACCATTTTGCATTAAAACAATCTTTTATTCTATAAAGATTCTACATTGCCCTTTTTGTGTCTAACCCAGGTTTTGATGGGATATCCTCCACTAGTGGGCATGTTTGGAAGTGCTTTTGGAACTTGCGTCCCACAGGCAATATATCTATGGCCATAAAAATCAAGTCTAAAATGATGACACGTGCTGGGAAAAACACAAAATAATATGGTGATGACATTGAAAACATAATGATAAAATTGAATAAAAATAAGGAATACAAAAGAAAGAACAACAAAACCAGTATAGATTGATTCTGGGGGCTCAAATGCAGAATTCATGATAACCATCTTCTTTTAAAGGGCTGCTGTAATGACACTACAAGTCACTAAGCATGTGACTAGCAATGGCAATTAAAATACAGTAGAAGATGGTGGTGCATGTGAAAAAATGTTTATTAAATAGGATGTAGTAATGTGACTAAGTAACAACAGAAATAATCAAGAGCAAAAATAACATAGCAGTAGCAAAATAATTTGGATGTGAGCATCAGTAGGATTTGCTCCCTAAGAACCAAGTTACCCAAACTATTCTGCAACATTGCAGTAATTATTTACTGCTCTGATGCTGACCTTTAAATAAAATAGGTCATTACGATAGACAAGAAGAATTCATAATTAATTGCAGAATTGCAGTATTTGAGGGTTCCTCTTAGAGTGTCTCTTTCTCTTGCACGATTTGGCTCAAAAACTAATCACTACATCTTCATCTGATAACAAGATTAAGTTTCAAGTTTGTTGTTTTTCCATCCAGCCATTGTAGCTCTAAACATTCCTCAAGAAACTGTGACACATAGACACACAAACAGACACACACCCGTTATCGTGATACCAATTTTTTTGGTATCAAGGGACCATGATCTGTCGAAAACTGGAGATTGAAATTTTTGACGAATCTAAAGCTTTTGCTCCTCTCTTGATAAGTTATGGTCGGGGAGGGCGCAAAGCAAAAACAATTTAAAATTTAACCAGCATTAAATGATTATTGAAGTTCCAAAGGTGTTTATGACAATAGATGCCCTATAGGTATCTTCCATTTTTAAAGCTGTTGGTGCTTTGTAAGTTTTATAGAACCAAACAAAAGGCCCTGTTACATGGCAGTAAGTGATTAACAAATGCACTAAGGTAGCCCCTTGTAAGGTGATACCAATATATGTAAGTTTTAAATATTAAGAAAGACTAAATGAAAAATAATGAAGGAGACAAGAAGCAATTTCTAATTGAAGAAAGGAACTAAAAAGAAAACATTAGATGACAACATTCATAGTAACAAAAAACAAACCATACTCTGGTAGTTAACAGTCCTTTAGTGTATGACATGTTAAAGTGTAACTGTTAAATGGCCATCCAGACCTTACTATGGCATTGTACAGTACAATACATAAGTTTGGTAGAGTCAGGTGATGATCTGACACCATTTGTGTCATCCATAATGGAATTAATTTGTAGCTACTCTGTTGTTTTCTTTCAAGGCCAAGAGGAGTAGCTTGGTCAAGGTTGTAGTGGCACTGTGTGTGCAGAATACTAAAGAGAGAAAAAGAGAATAGGAAGGGAATTAAAGTAGCAGGTGATGATAATTACCACGATGTTGTTTTCAACAAATAACTAGCAAGATTTTTTTCAGTTTGAACATTTAAGTCAGTAGTTTGAATTAGGGTAGACTGTGGCAGCATAACATGTCTTTAGTCTGCATTTAAATGTTGGGACCGATGAAGCATCCCTTGCAACAGCAGGGGTGACCTTTTCAAGTACTGTGTGGTAGTAAGGTAAGGAGGTAAAGAGTTTGCCTCCTATGGTATTTGTATTCTTGTAATTGTAAGAAGGACTGGATCTTGGTATAGTAGTATATGTTTTGGAGCATAATGGTGGAAAGAAGTCATTGACAGTTCACCTCTCCTCCTGGTGAAATCCCCCCTGGGAATACAGTGAAGTACAATGTTTCATAACCATACAAACAGACAAGGGACTTCAGATACCTCAAATTGTGTTTCTGCTTCTTTTCACAGCAAAACTGGTATTCTTCAAAGAACAGCACACTCATTAAAGGGCCCAGAAAACCTTAGGAGCACAGACCACCCAGTGAGGTCACATCTAGACAGCAAAGCCATGACCCTTCCACTCACATGTTGCCAGCACCATCTATAGCTGAAGAAGACAGATGGAAAGTCAGGAGTTCACAACTGAATTAGCAAGAAGTGGGATCTGTGCCCAATACTAGACATAAGATAAGAGGGTTCCTAGTCCTGATACAGTGGCTAAGCTTTGGGTTAGATAAGTGGGAAAGATATAATGCTATGAGATGCCCAGAAAACCAATTTGACTCTATAAAGCAAAAATATGTTTAAGGAAACAATTAAACTGCAAATTTTAATAAACATTGGCTCTTAGTGGTACTGCTATGTGTTGACATTTCTTGTTATTTACTGGTTTATAGCAACAATAAATAAAATTCTAATCCTTTTTGTTGGGATGGAAAATATATAATTTTGTGTTGTAGTTGTGTGAGTGACCCCAATGATAACTTTAAAAATTAAAATGATGATTCTGAATTTGTATCCATTATAAGGATTTAATAACTGGATTGACTTCCTAACACTAATTATGATATCTGTGGGTGAGATAGGTTGCACCAAAGGGTCTGTGGCCAATGTATTGCAGTAGTCAATTAAAATTTAATCATATGTGATAACTAATGTTTCTGGATCCTAATATTGAATATTGAAATAACTTTTTAATATTCCTATACTTGTTAGCTGAAAAAAGCAGGTCCTAGATTTCATGCTAACATCAGGACAAAAGGACAGGCCACTGTCCAAGATAATGTGTAAATTATGAGTGGATTCAGCAAATCCAAAACAGAAGCCTTCTGAGTTTAAGATTGAGAGAATTAGTAATGTACTTTCTGCAGAACTTCCACCCACTAACATAACTTCCAATTTTTCTTGGTTTGAAGATAAGGGGTGTCCACTCATTCATTTTTGACATAATAGGTGAAATACTAATTAAGATTTAACGCATAATTGTGAATTGTTGGTATTTGGATATCACTGAATATTACATCTTTAAATTTTACGTTCTAATAGTAACATACATATAGATAAAAGATATGGTGGTTTTATCTAAAGAGAATTAAAATGCTAGTTTTGTTAAATGATTTATTTTTACAGGGAGGCAGAAATCTGCAAGGTCTTTCTTTTTTGAAGAATAGTCAAGACTTTGCATAGGTCAGTACACTAAATGTTAGGAGCGATTTTCAAAATCTGTTTTCCTAAACAAAGCTCAGAGTTTAAAAACCAAACTAAATCAATACTCAAATTTGAACCAAAGTTAATTTGTTGCTTAAGCACATTATCTCTCCTGAGGTCTCTCCTTTATTTTCATTAAGTTCAGATGCTTCTTAATATGCATTGCCTTCTTTTACAGTGTAACAGTCATGACATGGATTCAGTAGGTTTGACAGTGTTATGGTATGTGGAATCATTTAACTGTACTGACAACCTTTTAATGCTAACCACTCATTTTTCATTTGAGCTATTTTACTTAATTCCTGGATGGGGTTGTTGCCATTTTGAAGCTGGCCTCAAAGATATTAAGGTGTTTTTTATATACTATGAGGGTAGATGAAAAAGTAAAGGCAATTTGAAAATTACACGGTAGTCGCAATGGATAGAAGCTAACACAATACAACACATTTGTGATGGCTTATGGGTAGTTTTAACATGCACAATGCAGTGATGTGGCTTTAGTCTAGTTGAACATGAACACTCCACTCTAGGGTTGCACCATTATGCGCTGTAGTGAGATTTCTTTGGTCAGAGAGAATGACACCTGCTGAAATACACTGAAGGGAACTTGTACAGATGAATAAGCTGTTTGGTTACCCATCTTGCGTAAACTTTACAGTACCCCAAGTCATTATGCACCATGGCATATGCAGATCCATAGCTGATATTGAAACGTGCAGCAACATCATATAACATACTATGTCGGTCTTCTCTAATTAAGGCATCTGCTATGTCGGGGTGGGCTTGTGTGTGCATAGCTTATGGTTGAGAAGATCAAGCTTGGTTGGTTACACTTGTTATTATCACTTTAAGCCTTTTTACCCATTAATAAACTTGTCATTGAATCAAGTTGTTTTTACTTCTGTATTGAACCAACATTCTTTGGTGAATTTCAGCAGGTTTCACTCCCTGTGCCTGACAAAATCCCACTAGTGCATGTTATTCAACAATGTTGCAATCCCACAGCTTAGCCTCCATGTTTATTTGACCTTGGCTTCAACTAGACTAACAGTAGAGAGCTGCATTGTGTGTATTCAAACTACCCATAAGCTACCGCAAATGTGTTGTATTGCATTACCTTCTATCTGTTGCGGTTACTGCATCATTTTCAATTTGCCTTTACTTTTTGATTTACCATCGTATTATCATTTAGACTTTGCACAGAATGTCTTTATTCTGGTTATTTATTGGCAATGACAAAAGAAAATCTCATAAAATTAAATAAAAATACAAAATGGCTTCATTATGATGTGAGATAATTATGTTTTGTATTTCAACACCATAAGTATCATAATGAAAGTGTGTTGGCTTTTTGACAATTTTGAAAATAAAGAAAATACAAAACTACTTTGCTCAACCAGTATGTTTTATGAAAATTACCCTTTCATGCTCCTTCAATGCTAGCATATTTTTAAAGGTAAAATAATAAGGTGAGTTTACGGCAAAGGGAATGGTTTCCATATTAAGTAAAACTGATGGTTTACTCCAATACGTTGAAATCTTTTGTAAGTCAATTTGGAAGAAAGTATCTTCTGAATGAATAAATGTAAATATAGGGTGGATCCACTTTGTCACTATTAAGAAGTTAAGGAGATACAGGGAACTACTGACTACTTGGAGATGAGGCTGAGATTTGTGTAAAAGTGAATTTGTGGCAGTACTTTAGAGATTCACTTTGCAGTAACTTTAGCAAAACAAATCGTGTTTTGTGACCAGTGAAACTGGTGTCATTTCACACAAGAAGACGAGTTTTCAGGCCCTGTCTGGAAACATTTTTCTGCACTGGTTCCAGAGATTTTGTTGAGCTGTGGGACACGCATTAAGGAAGGACTGGTAGGACAATGCATATTGTGTCAATTATAATGTCAGTCTTGGTGACTGCAGTTTAATAATGCTTCAAAGATAAGTGTAGTCCTCAGTATATTTCTGCATGGGATTTAGAACATGCATGTATCTGCAAGAATCAAGAAACAGTGTGGTTGCTGGGTAACAGCAACGGAGTAATGTTACACTATAATGTGTATTATGGTGTAATGTGTATCATCTTTTTGCATAGAATTTTCAGCATGTCACATTTGTGCTTTGCGCAGTCCCCCACCATAAGCTTTTGACTATGGGGAGGAGTGAAAGCTTTAGATTCGTCAAAAATTTTGAACTTCGGTTTTCGATGGATCTCGATGTTTTAGGATCCCCTGATACCAAAAACTTTGATATCTCAATGGTGTGTGTGTGTGTGATTGTCACTGTTTCTTGAGGACGGTCTAGAACTTAAGTGGATGGACGGAAAATTGCCAAACTTGAAACTTAAGCCTGTTATGAGATGACGATGCACTGATTAGTTTTTGAGCCAAATCGTGCAAAAGAAACAGGCACTCTAGAAGAACCCTCAAATACTGTAATTCTGCGATTAATTGTGAACTCTTCTCATTAATTGCTATTGTAATGACCTATTCTATGATCAGAAAGATCAGCATCAGAGCGGTAAATAATTACTGAAATGTTACAAAATATTTCAGGTAACTATGTTCCTAGGGTGCAAAGCCTACTGACACTCATGTCCAAATTTTTAAAAAATTTACTGTGTTTCTCCATGGTGATCTGAAATATATTTGTTCTTACTGGTGTGCTGTGTATTGCATGTGCTAAGCTGCTGCAGAAAAAACACAAATTAAGACTAAAGTGTGAATGAGTCTTTAAGAAGCAATTTTCTTTGTTTAACACCTCAGAAGACCCTTAAAAATTCCACAAACAAATCTTTGCTTTTATGAAATCATAAAAAATTAACATTCATTTTATGAAGCTATATCTAAAACAAAACTCTGTTTTGCTCATCACTATTGACTGTATCACCTTAAATGTCATCTTAGTTAAATGTGTCTAATACCTAATTCCTAAATTAGATATCACTAAATGCAACGTGTATAAATAAAGTTTGAATCCATTGTCGAAGGAGTGTCCAATTTCACTACAGTTTTGGAAGTTTTGGCTCTGTGGAAGAATTTCATTTTTACTTTTGTCTTATATTACTAGCAATAGTTACATTCCAAACTGTGCAATAGACACTTTAGAGTGGAGACATGTTGCATGTTGTTTAGCACTTGCATGCCATAATTTCACTGTACTGTGTAGATGTGATAGTAATGACCATATAAATCTACTTTTAGCAATACCAAACATGCTGCAAATTATTGAGTACTTTATGTCTGAATTTCACTTCTTGGAACTGCTTCTGAATACAACCCAATTGTTCTTTGTCAAAAATAGTGCCGCTGAGACTAAGATTGAATGAGAACTGACTGAGTGATCTAAACAAATTGCAATTTCTAATTTTCCAATGGTCCTCCAATTTCATGCTCATACCAAAAAGCTTGAAATTAAATTGCCAAGTAATACTGGAAGCTTGGTCTTACACAGGACACATAGCCTGCAAGTCAGTGCATTGCATCTTACATCTGAAACCTCTCCCTTTGTGGTTGGAGGATATGTTTGACTAAATTTCTAGCTGCGTGATGCTGAAGGCCTAGCAGGATCTATGCCTGGAAACTGCTGCCAGCGGCCTCAACTTGAATACACCACAGACCTGAGATTAAGTAGCACCCTGGCTGGAGGTGTTGCACCGATTTGTTGGTTAATTGAGCTGAGTGAGAGTGAGTGGCTGAAGCTCTCACCTATTCCATCACTTGCTTCTCTGCTTTTGCTCTGTCACTTGCAAGAGACTGCGTTGTTAGTGTGAGTCCATGAAATCTTCTCACTATAACGTGTTTTCAGCAATTGTGATTTTGCCCATATATCATCTAAAATATACTATATTACACAGAGAAATGTCTTCATTTTCTTGCTCATTTCTCCACAGAGCTGTTATGCTTACCTTTTCTTCTTTCCTTCTGCTATCCTCTTGACGCTCTCTCATTACATTTGCATTTTTTAGACTGATATCTCCAGGGAAATGCTCAATTAAATCCCCGGTGAAAACGAAATGAAACGATCCCTTGCCAATCAAATTCACTCTACAGAGAACCTAATTACTGCATTAGATCTAATAAGCAAATTTCAGAGAAATACATCTAAGAGGGACAATTAAGACTAAAATAGAAAGCAAAGCAATAGCAGAGCCTGGACTTGCTGAAATGAGTGGCAAATTGCTCTCTTCCAGGTTGGCGAATATCTGGTCAGCTTCAGCTATTACATGAATCAGCCTTTGACACACACAGACAATGATAATTACTACCTTGGAAACAATTTGTTTAGAAAACAAAATTGCCAAGGTTAGTATGTCATTCATTTTTTTTTTTTGTACTTCGCTAAATAGAATGGTATTTAAAAAGGTCCTGATCCTGGGTAAAAATAAATATAACAGTCATCCCTTAATCTCATATGCCATAGCAAGATGCAAAAAGAACCATTTCAATAACATTTAATTAATATGATCACACCTCATACATACTCACTAACCTCACCTATAACTACATTTATTTCTTGTGGTCCTGCAATTAACCATAGTAGATGCACACTGGGCTTCAAAATCTGAAAAACGCAGTTCCCTTGTGGGACAATTCGTAAAGTGACTGAATATTTTGCAAGGCTCTATCTATCTATATGGTTCACCGAGAAATGCGCGATAGAAATATGCGCCCCGACAAAACCGCGACCGACAAATGAGCGCCAACAAACCCGCTAACTGGTTTGCGACAAATGCGCGCCGACAAAATCGCCACGACAAAATCGCGAGAGAGGCCAGGAGAGTGGGACGCCCTTGCCGCAATTCTTCCTACATATGCAGGGCGTGATTTTAAGGACCATATGCGTGCCGTGCTGATGGCATGCCGCGTCTCATAATATTGACTTGTAAAATAAACATTATTATATATGCTTTAAACTAGTAATTCATATTTAATGAAACTTTCGCGATTTTGTGGGGCGATTTTGTCGGCGCGATTTTGACGGCGCGTTTTAATCGGCGCTATTTTGTCGGCGCGCATATGTCTATCGCGCAAAAGACAGGTCACAATCTATCTATCTATCTATCTATCTATCTATCTATCTATCTATCTATCTATCTATCTATCTATCCACACAGTGCCTTTAGAAAGTATTCAGACCCACTCACTTTTTCACATTTTGTTATGTTGCAGCCTTAATGGTAAATCATTTAAATTATTTCTTTTCTCATCAAACAATACTCAACACCCAAAACGTTAAAGTGAAAACGGGAATTTAGAGGTTTTTGCAAATTTATTGAAAATAAAAAACTAAAACATCACACTGACACAAGTATTCAGACCCTTTGCTGTGAAACATGAAGTTTAGTGTAGGTGCCTCCCATTCTATTGATGATTGTGGGTATGTTTCTACAGCTTGTTTGGCGTCCCTGTTATCAAATCATTTGGTTGCAGATGACTAAGAAAGGCACGCAGCTGTCTATGTATGGTCATGCAGTTGACAATGTGTATCAGAGCAAGAACCAAGCCATGAGGCCTGCAGATCTTAGAGACAAGATTGTGTCAAGACATAGATCTGGAGAAGGCTACAAAAAATGCTGGCATCACTGATTTCCAAGAGTATAGTGCCTCCATAATTCTTAAAGATTAAGTTTGGAACAACTTGACTCTTCCTAGAGGTGGCTGCCTGGACAAATTTGAGCAAACGGGTGGAACTTGGTAAGAGAGGTGACCAAAAACCTAATGACTACTTTGGCTGAGCTCCACAGAACCTGTGTGGGGATGAGAGTAGTTTTTAGAAGAACAACCACCATTACAATATTCCACCTATCTGGGCTTTATGGCTAATGAGAACAGAAACGCCACTTGTAGTAGACACCTAAAGGACTCTCAGAGTATGAGAAACCAGATTCTCTTGATTGATCTGTCTGGCACATCTGGAGGAAACCAAACACCACTCATCATATGTGCAACAGTATTACAACGGTGAACCATGGTGGCAGTAGCATCATGCTGTGCTGTGACTGGGAGACTAATCAGAGATAAAGGAAAGCTGAACAGAGCAAAGTATAGATATATCTTTAGTAAACCTGCCAGAGCACCCTGGACCTCAGACTGGGTGAGGGTTCACTTTCCAACAGAACAGGTGTGCTTAGGGACAACTCTGTGACTATTCTTGAGTAGCTCTGCCAACTTGAAATCAATTGAACATCTCTGGAGAGACCTGTAAACAGATGTCCACCGACAGCCTCCATTCAACCTGACAGAGCTTGAGAGGATCTGCAGAGAAAAAATGTCAGAAAATCCTAAAATCTAGGTGTGTTAAGCTTGTTGCTTCATACCCATGAAGACTCCAGGCTACAATGCCTGGCAAAGGTACTTCAATAAAGTACTGAGTAAAAGGTCTGAATAGTTGTGTTAAGGTGATATTTCAGTTTTTGTTTTCATTAAATTTGCAATTTTCCAAAATACTGTTTTTGCTTTGTCAATCTGGGGTATTGGTTGTTGTTTGCTGAGGGAAAAAATTAAATGATTTTAGTGTAAGACTGCAACATAACAAAATGTGAAAAAGTGAAGGGATCTGAATTCTGTCTGAAGGCAGTGTATATGCTGTATCTGTTTTTTTTTAACAAAATAATCTGGTTGGGCAATGACCACTGGCTGTGGACCCCGAGCCTTTGTCACTAGCCTCCCTTATAACAAGTAAATCCACCTCCCCAGCCCGATGTGTTTAATATTTCTATCTGAATCTCACCCAGTACATTGACAGGCAATAGGAGATGCAGCTTTTGTATTGTTCACCCTCTTTATTGCATGGTTAATTAATATGGTAAGTTATGATTCATGTCATGTGACTTGTAGTTCTCCCAGAAAATATGATATGGCCCAGCGGCCAAAAATAGAAAAACACAAGATGGAATATATCAGTTGTCTATTATCTGTTTATAGTATACAAATTACTACTCCTCCCAGTGGGTGAGCTCCATTAAATTATAGCCAGGCCACAGATAGAAAAAAATAATCAGTACATATGACTTTAAGAACAGGAAGGTGTATCATACAAAACCTCAAAGGGTAAACTTGCAGAAACGTCCTTGTAACCCAGGAGTCTTACTCTCTGCTGCATTATTGTTATTGAGGCTGCCGAAGAACAAGAATGAGTGTTCCTTTCCATTGTACACTTATGTAAGCATATCTGGAGTTTTAGTGTATGATGTGCCTATATGGAATATTCACCTTCTCAAAAAAAAAAAAAGATAATAGACACCTGAATAGATCCAATTAGGTTGTAAACTTCACATTGGCAAACTTGTCCACTCACTTTGAGATTAACCAAATTAAATGCAAGGTTTTTTCAAGCTTTGACAATAGTCTGTGAGAAACATCTGTGCAGGAGCTCCTTCAAGTTCAGTTGACAACACCATCTATAGAAGCAAATTGTCTGGGTTGGAAAAAAACGCTTTTGTCCCTACATCTTTTAATTTGAATTAAGCATGTCCCCAAAAACCCTCTTTCAGCTTTATTATATGGTACATTAGATAGACTTGTAGCCTTTTTTGAAATTCCTTACAAATAGGACAGCACAGGATGGTGTGAGTGCAGACATGAGTAGTGAGTGAATCCTAGTTTTAGTATGTTGTTTAAAATACCTAACCGCCAGGTTTTGCCACACCACTTTTCACTGGCTTGGTAGTTCAGTTATACTAAGAAATAGCTGTGCTACCCATCTAAGATGGGTTGAAATGTACATAATCAACTTAAGCTTCAGCACTAACATTTTCAGTGAACCATGCAATGCATATATCTCTGTTATATGCTGTTTGGTATGGGATTTGTAAAAGCAGTATTAAAATTTGTGATCTGCCATCTATTGGAATGACAGAGACATAGCAACTGGACGGACACACAGGCAAGCACTTATCCTTTTATTAAGGTGAATATTAACTTAGATCTTGAACAGAAAACATTTTCTCCTTCTTTTCTACTATTTTTGTGATGTGGAGACTTTACCCAGCTTTATTAAATTACAGTGGTGCTTGAAAGTTTGTGAACCCTTTAGAATTTTCTATATTTCTGCATAAATATGACCTAAAACATCATCAGATTTTCACTCAAGTCCTAAAAGTAGATAAAGAGAAACCAGTTAAACAAATGAGACAAAAATATTATACTTGGTCATTTATTTATTAAGGTAAATGATTGAATATTACATATTTGTGAGCGGAAAAAGTATGTGAACCTTTGCTTTCAGTATCTGGTGTGCCTCCCCCTTTGCAGCAATAACTGCAACTAAATGTTTCCGGTAACTTTTGATCATTCCTGCACACAAGGCTTGGAGGAATTTTAGCCCATTCCTCCGTACAGAACAGCTTCAATTCTGGGATGTTGGTGGGTTTCCTCACATTAACTGCTCGCTTCAGGTCCTTCCACAACATTTCGATTGGATTGAGGTCAGGACTTTGACTTGGCCATTCCAAACATTAACTTTATTCTTCTTTAACCATTCAACTTGTGTGCTTAGGGTCGTTGTCTTGCTGCATGACCCACCTTCTCTTGAGATTCAGTTCATGGACAGATGTCCTGACATTTTCCTTTAGAATTCTCTGATATAATTCAGAATTCATTGTTCCATCAATGAAGGCAAGCCGTCCAGGCCCAGATGCAGCAAAACAGGCCCAAACCATGATACTACCACCACTATGTTTCACAGATGGGATAAGGTTCTTATGCTGGAATGGAGTGTTTTCCTTTCTCCAAACAGAACGCTTTTCATGTAAACCAAAAAGTTCTATTTTGGTCCCATCCGTCCACAAAACATTCTTCCAATAGCCTTCTGGTTTGTCCACGTGATCTTTAGCAAACTGCAGACGAGCAGCTATGTTTTTTTGGAGAGCAGTGGCTTTCTCCTTGCAACCCTGCCATGCACACCATTGTTGTTCAGTGTTCTCCTGATGGTGGACTCATGAACATGAACATTAGCCAATGTGAGAGAGGCCTTCAGTTGCTTAGAAGTTACCCTGGGGTCCTTTGTGACCTCACCTTGGAGTGATCTTTGTTGGTCAACCACTCCTGGGGAGGGTAACAATGGTCTTAAATTTCCTCCATTTGGATGGATGTACACAATCTGTCTGACTGTGGATCAGTGGAGTCCTAACTCTTTAGAGATGGTTTTGTAACCTTTTCCAGCCTGATGAGCATCAACAACTCTTTTTCTGAGGTCCTCAGAAATCTCCTTTGTTCGTGCCATGATACACTTCCACAAACATGTGTTGTGAAGAGCAGACTTTGATAGATCCCTGTTCTTTAAATAACACAGGGTGCCCACTCACACCTGATTGTCATCCCATTGATTGGAAACACCTGACTCGAATTTCACCTTCACACTAAATGCTAATCCTAGAGGTTCACATACTTTTGCCACTCACAAATATGTAATATTCGATCATTTTCCTTAATAAATAAATGACCAAGTATAATATTTTTGTCTCACTTGCTTAACTGGTTTCTTTTTATCTACTTTTAAGACTTGAGTGAAAATCTGATGATGTTTTAGGTCATATTTATGCAGAAATATAGAAAATTCTAAAGGGTTCACAAACTTTCAAGCACAACTGTATAGGCCTTCCTTTTTTCACTATGTTTCCCTCCACTATGTTCAATCCTTTCTTTGCAAGGTTTCATTTTTTTAAAATAATTAAGCTGTAATTCACATTATCTTTCTCCAATGATCTTTTCTAGGCTCTCATGCTCAGTTGTGGGCATCATTTTCCCCAATCACTACTCATATCACTACTTCTACTATCACTACCTCATATTCAATACTTGCTATTCAAACCATTTGTGAGGACAAGATGGTTTTTCCTGATGCGTCATTCAAAGAGATCACAAAAAAATAAACAAACAAAACACCAAACAGGTATAACCCTGTAGATGCTTAGGAATTTATTTGTTAAAGAGAAGAAGTTGGGAGTTGGGATCAGAAAATCTTTTACTACATTTTTATTCAGCATAACCCATTTCTCATGTTTTGTTTTGCTTCTTTCTTTTTTTTTTTTGTGATTTGGCACGTGTGGTGTTATGGCCTGATGACATCGTGAAGTGCACATTCATACCGCCAACAGATTTCACTGGTGTCATTTTGTATAAGCAGTTAAAAAGCAAAGCAGGGAAAGACATTGTCTGGGAACAGAATAAGAAAAAAAACAGCTTAGCAGATATGAAAAGCACCAAAATATACAAATACACTGACTATGAAAGGCACTATATAACAGGTATTTTTTGAGATTTTAAACAGACCTTTATTTACAAATATATTACAATTGCAGTCATTTTTGAAGACACCAGTCTATAACATATATAAAACACAACTTTTAGGCTTTTCTGCTTATATTTAACCATTAAACCATTATTTTCTGCAGAACATAAAACATCACTTATAGTTCACATTTCTTAAAATATGTCCACTTGATTAGTTTGTTTATAATATACAAATTCAACCTACAATCTACTATGAATAGCCAACTTAGGCATCAATAGAGCATTTGGGGTTAGTCCATTTTTACTCTTATTTCTTGTAGTTTTTAAAATAGGTCTTAGGTTGACTCAACAAAAAGGGGGTGTTACTAAGTACTGAATATGTCGGGTGCCCACATTTTTGCTTCAGGCCCTTTTCACTTATTTGGTATTTTGTACCTGTGAATGTAATCTTGCTTAAAATATTAAAGAAATGTGTCATCTTTATCTTTATGCTTTTTGCGGATCAGTTCATCTTCTGTTCACTTAACTATTAACAGTAACAGACATTTTAAGCAAGGGTGTCCAAACTTTTGCATGCCATTTGTGAAGCCCGGGGCACGTGCAGCCGCCTTAACCCAACACAGATAGGCAGAACACAAGTTTCACCACACAGCACATGATTTATTTACAGACGGGGAAGCATTTCTTCTTTGCTCTTCCATTGTGCCCTGTAGGAATCCGTGGTGCCATAGCCACCCAGGAGGGCTGCTCTCTAGTGTCCCAGGGGAGGTATTGCCTCATCAATCCTCTCTCCACCGGTCCTTCCATTCTGTTGGCGTCCTGGACAGGTAATGGCCGTGGCCCGCCTGTCACACTCTGTATACAAGAAACAACTAATCATAGATAGAGATGAAGGGCATTATATAATAGACATAAATATGAAAGGCACTGTTAGACACACATAAAATGTCTATATAATAGATACATAGCCAATAATGGGCAGATGGATAGATATGAAGGGCACTATAACAAATATAACAGGCACTGTATAATGGATGGATAGTCACACCTTATCTATCAACTGATGATTAGAGCTCTTGGCTTGTCTTTTATCTTCGGTCTCTCCATCTTTCTCTTTGTTCTCTCCTACAGTATATTGTTCACTTTTCGTATTTTTCTCATTTCTATTTCAAGGTCCAACATGACTTCTACTTTTACTTCTGTAGTGCCCACCCACATTCATGTTATGAAAAAATTAAGAGCAGCAAAAGGGAAAAAATCTCAACTGCAGATTGCTTGTTTTCTTTTGGGCGAAGACTTTAAAGAGTTTAAGGATGGACATCACAGTGGTTAGCACTGCTGCCTTACTGATTCACTCCCAGTGTGTAGTTTCTCTTGGGGTCCTCCACTTTTCTGTCCACACCCCAAGGTGAATTGTTTGGTTGGCCAACTCTGAACCTGCCCTGAGTCTATGTATCTTGGGTTTGCTCCTGCCTTGGGTCTAATGCTGCCTGGACAGGCTGTGGCCCACATAACACTGAATTGGATTAAGTGAGTTAGAGTATTCTGTTGTTATTAAGGTTACAAATGGACCTCTTTAATTCTGTAAACTCATCAGGGTCTCAGAGCTCCAAGTTAGCTTAGCCTAGCGATTTCATTTTTGCTTTTGACCTTCGCCTTGTTTCTGCCATAGTTGATTTTGTACCTCTCACCTCATTCTCTACCTTGAGTTCAAAGTATGGGGTTACGACAAGTTTACAACTGATGTTGGACAGGAGGTCCTGTGGCATCTTCTTGGACCTGTATGACCTCTGTTTCACCATAAGCATTATGGAGGAATCTCCTGTCTGTCTCCTGCCCATTAGTGGTCCCTGCCTTACCACACTGTAATGCCAAATTGCTCTTTTATGGGTTCCTGTCTATTTTTTGAGCATTCTTTGTGGAAAGAAATGTTGAGCACCTACAAGAAAAACTCTACAAGGACCATGTCAAGGAGTGAGTTTCAAACTAAGGATCTATGAGGCACTATGCCACTCATCCTAAACTTTGCAGATTTTCTTTTTCGCTGCCTTATTTAACCCTTTCCTACTGTTTCTCCACAATACTGTTTTTCTAAATTGCTTTGGCCCAATTATTGAATGACAATTAAGCTTTTCAAAAGTAAATGTTGTAACAAGGTGCTATATAGACGCCTGACCTGACACAGACGGACACAGAGGCACGTGCAAAATAAATAAACTATTTTTCTTCAGCTGGAGGGCATGTCTTCCACGTGTCCCCCAGCCACAACACAGTCCCCAAAGTACCACCAAACAACCACACACTTTCTTCTTCTTCTTTACCACCACTCCTCCTCCTCCTAGCTTCGTCCACCTTCCATCCGACTCTGGCCGCTGAGTGGTGGTCACTGGCTCCTTTTATCGCATACCCGGAAGTGTTCCACGTGCTTGATTGCTGACATCCGGCTGCACTTCCGGGTGTGGCGAAACCAGTGCCCAAAAGGGGCCAGCAGCTCTTGCTGCAGCCCCCTCTGGCAACGGCTGCAGAACATAACAGAGCTGCATCAAACTCCAACTCCCATGAAGCCCTGTGGGAGTCTGAGGCACCGCTACAACCCAGGGAGGCTGCCATCTGGCGTCCAGGGGAAGATATTGTCTTTCCCATGCTTGCTCCCTTGGAACATATGCTGTAGGGGTGCCCCAGCCGGGCATGGGCCCCGGCCATCCGTCACAATGTGAAAACTCCCACTCCATTAGGTGACTTGCTCACAGCAGAATAGTAGTTCTTATTGTTTTTCAAAAATTGCAAACAGTTATGAAATGATTAAATACAATTGTTTTTGAATTGGCACTGTTATCAATTGTATAATTCATGTTAATCAAAATGGATTATATGCTAGCACATTACAATAGTCTTACTCTGAAATACATGTAGGCATCTATTCATTGAATAAATCAGCACATGCAAAAAATGCAAATAAATGTGAAGCAATAATTTCACAAGTTGTGTTGATATGGTATTGTTGTAATGGCTATTTACCATAAATGGATACATTGCTTGTCAGGTGAATCTTGAATTTCAGTTACTAAGGGAGTGTCTAACATTTTAGAATACCTAACACCAAAAACGCCATTCTCACAACTGTGCAACAGAGTCTCACAGCAACAATGCATGTGGTCACAGCACTCTTGTTTCTCTTTGTTTTTTTACAAACTGCAAATGCTGAGGCACTTATGACCAACATTGAAACACAGTCTTCATTTGTGTAGTGCATTTCTCATTTGACTCATAACGGTTAGAACATTTATCAGTCAACTCAAAAACCAACTCTGTCAAACTGAAATAGCAGCTCATTGCTGTAACTGACAGCATATAAAACAATTCATACATGCAGCTTTTGTATAATCCATTCACACAGGACAGAGCTGGTGAGAAGAAGCATAGAGAAAATGTTTAAAGTAGTGTTTCCTCTTTGTCAGACAATTGAAAGCACATGCTATCAGACTCTCTCTCAAGCATATAAACTGCCCCTTTGTGAGTTATTGCAGTGTGTAGTACTACATGGATCAGCAAACTGTTACACAAGGACAAGACATTTTGAGTGAAAGGTGTCCAAGAACACTTGGGGGGAGTGGGGGATAGGGAAGAGAGAGGGGAAGGACTGTTCAAAGGAACCCAATAGTAGGCCAGGAAGAGACACAATATTTGATCATGTAATCAACCATTGTGTAAGCATGGCTGAGAAGGGAGATGGGTACAACATCAGGTTAGCCAGTCTACTGTGGAATCCATACTACAAATGAGGACAGGTACTGAAAATACCATACATCCATGTTCTGTGCTAAACCCAAATTATCCCATACACTACTATAGCTGCACATAATTGCTTAGATCAATTTTGACTAGAGGCAACTGTGCATTTATGGAAGAGGATGAGGAGTAAAGGCTATGTCACATTACACAATTTTCAGCATTAGTTTATTAGGCAGAAGGAACTCCGAGTCCAGCTCAGAACGGCGAAAGAGCAGTACAGGAGAAAGCTGGAGCAGAAGTTGCAGAACAACAGCATGAAGGAAGTGTGGGATGGAATGAAGATTATCACTGGCTGCAGCTCGAAGCGGGGTGCCACCATCGAGACAGACGTGGAGAGAGCAAACCAAATGAACAACTTCTTTAATAGGTTTGATCACCCTAACCCACTCTCACCTCTGAGTACTGCATCCTCCAACCATCCTTCTGCTGATACCAGCATAGGTGAGACATTCCCACCCACAATTACAGCAGCCCATGTGAGCAGAGAGCTGAGAAGACTTCGTGCCAGCAAAGCAGCGGGTCCAGATGGTGTATCGCCACGACTGCTGAAGGCCTGTGCGTTGGAACTGGAGAGTCCTCTATAGCGCATCTTCAACCTGAGCCTGGAACAGGGGAGAGTCCCAAGGCTTTGGAAAACATCTTGTATCACCCCAGTCCCAAAGGTTTCACGTCCTAGTGAGCTGAATGAATTCCGGCATGTTGCTCTGACGTCACATCTGATGAAGACCATGGAGCGGCTGCTGCTTCACCACCTGAGGCCACAGGTCCACCACACCCTTGACCCTCTGCAGTTCGCATACCAGGAGAAGGTGGGAGCGGAGGATGCCATCATCTATATGCTACACCGATCCCTCTCCCACTTGGACAGAGGCAGTGGTGCTGTAAGAATTATGTTTTTGGACTTCTCTAGCACCTTCAACACCATCCAACCTCTGCTCCTTAGAGACAAGCTGCCTGAGATGGGAGTAGACTCACACCTGGTGGCATGGATCGTGGACTTACAGACAGACCTCAATATATGCGTCTTGGGAACTGCAGGTCTGACATTGTGTTCAGCAATACAGGGGCGCCGCAGGGGACTGTACTTTCTCCGGTCCTGTTCAATCTATATACATCAGACTTCCAATATGACTCAGAGTCCTGCCACGTGCAAAAGTTCGCTGATGACACTGCTACTGTGGACTGCATCAGGAGTGGGCAGGAGGAGGAGTACAGGAAGCTAATCAAAGACTTTGTTAAATGGTGCGACTCCAACCACATACACCTTAACACCAGCAAGACCAAGGAGCTGGTGGTGGATTTTAGGAGGCCCAGGCACCTCATGGACCCTGTGATCATCAGAGGTGACTGTGTGCAGAGGGTGCAGACCTATAAATATCTGGGAGTGCAGCTAGATGACAAATTGGACTGGACTGCCAATACTGATGCTCTATGTAAGAAAGGTCAGAGCCGACTATACTTTCTTAGAAGGTTGGCGTCCTTCAACATCTGCAATAAGATGCTGCAGATGTTCTACCAGACAGTTGTGGCGAGTGCCCTCTTCTACGCGGTGGTGTGCTGGGGAGGCAGCATAAAGATGAAAGACGCCTCATGGCTGGACAAACTTGTTAAGAAGGCAGGCTCTATTGTAGGAGTAAAGTTGGACAGTTTAACATCTGTGGCAGAGCGACGGGCATTAAGCAAACTCCTGTCAATCATGGAGAATCCACTGCATCCACTGAACAGTGTCATCTCCAGGCAGAGGAGTAGCTTCAGTGACAGACTTTTGTCACTGTCTTGCTCCACTGACAGACTGAGGAGATCGTTCCTCCCCCACACTATGCAACTCTTCAATTCCACCCGGGGGAGTAAATGCTAACATTACTCAAAGTTATTGTCTGCTTTTACATGCATTTTATTACTATTTAATTTAATATTGTTTTTTGTATCAGTATACTGCTGCTGGATTATGTGAATTTCCCCTTGGGATTAATAAAGTATCT
>JANRMT010062793.1:6885294-6918041 GCA_026402145.1 Polypterus bichir lapradei
CTGCTGCTGGATTATGTGAATTTCCCCTTGGGATTAATAAAGTATCTATCTATCTATCTATCATAAAAAAAAATCCTGGGAGGGAGACTAGGGAGTCGAGACGTGATCTTCTCGGAACACAATTTGATGTCCTGCGAGAGACACTTTTAACATCAAGCGAGACAAGGCAGTGAGACAACATTTAAAACAAGTTCACGGACATCTAACCAAGCAGTTGTTGGAATGCTTTTGGCAGACACACTTCATGTGCTCCCAGCTCTTAAAACAATGACAAGTGATAAGCAGAACACGCAGCTCGCCAGGAGCAGCAGCAGGAAGCCAGCAGATGATCCAACCACTTCTCGTGCGTTCAGCCGTCCTCACAATGCGAGCGGCAGAGACGCGAAGTGGCAAAAGGACAGCTGCTGTACAGGCTTTGAAATGATCGATGCAAATCACGACAAGCACAAAATGCAGCTCGCCAGCAGCAACAAGCCAGCAGATGATCCGACTGCAACTCCTTAGCATGCATTCAGCCCCCCCTTCACAATGTGAGCGGCAGAGACACGAAGTGGCAAAAGGACAACTGCTGTACAGGCTTTTAAATGATCGATGTACAGCACGACAAAAAGAACATGCAGCTCGCCAGCAGCAGAAAGACAGCAGATGATCCGACAGCATCTCCTTAGTGTGTGTTCTGCCACCCCCCCATTTCACAACATTAGCAGCGTTTTCCGAGTTAGACCAACACTCCTGTGTGGAAGGTTATATAATGCGACACACTCATTGACTCACCTTCTCTTTAGTTGTAGGAACAGGCTCTGTGTGTGCATGGCAGTTGACAAACAACAAATGTTCAGCTGGAAGTACAATTCATAGAATGCAGCCATGGAGAATAAGGAGTGCAGATATTTTGGACCTCGCAAACAGAAGAAAAACATATCTGTTCAATGTCTAATTCTTTTGGTACCAGAGCAGAATGGAAAAAATATAAAAGGGCCAAGAGTGCGTCTGAACTCATCGTACCTGTTAACCCCTTCTACAGCTCCAACTCCGTCATGCAGCATGCTATTGGCTGTTAGAAAAAGAGGCAAGCAGAACTGTGCTGAAAAGTCATCTCTCAGTCACTAAATGTGACATGTCCTGTAACAAAATCAGCTGCTGCATTCCACATGTCTGACATAACCCACAACTAGAAGGTGCGTAATGTGACACGGACTTAAGAATGCTAGGCAAATGAAATCCAACCCATTCCTGTGTTCTTGGATGAGGCCGGATTTAGTCTGTTCAAGCACAAGAATCTTAAGTCAGAGAGCTACAGTGGATGTCCCAGGTCAGTGGGAGGAGTGTGTAACTGTTAGCCTCTGTATCTCTGTTATTATTTGGGTAAATCAATCTTGTTCAGGGTAAATTTTGCAAAAAAATTATTAAGTTTTTCTTTACACAGAGAACCACAGACACATGAAATACATTACTGTGGTAGACAGTGGGACCTTCAAAACGCAAGTTGATGTTATTTTAGAACAATCAAGTGGATAGGACTGGCAAGCTTTGTTGGGCTGAATGGCCTATTCTGATCTTACTTGTTCTAATGTTTTAATGTTGTAGTGCATTTGGTTCTGGTAAATCATTGTTGGGCAGCATGGTGGCGCAGTGGTAGTGCTGCTGCCTCTCAGTTAGGTGGCCTGGGTTCACTTCCTGGGTCCTCCCTGCATGGAATTTGCATGTTCTCCCCGTGTCTGTGTGGGTTTCCTCCAGGCACTCCAGTTTCCTCCCACAGTCCAAAGACATGCAGGTTAGGTGGATTGGCAATTCTAAATTGGCCCTAGTGTGTGTCCTGTGGTGGGTTGGCACCCTGCCTGGGATTGGTTCCTGCCCTGTGTTGGATGGGATTGGCTCCTGCAGACCCCCATGACCCTGTGTTCGGATTCAGTGTGTTGGAAAATGGATGGATAAATCATTGTTTGTATTATTATTGATATTTTTAGTAATACAGTATACAGTGCTGTGTAAGCTTTTTTTTCACTTTTTGTTTCCCTTGCATTATACTTTATTGCAAGAAACTTACTTCAAAATTAAAAATCCCCCTTTTATCATCCCAAGGTTGGTAACAGTGTGACGTTTTCATACAGCAATGGAACCTTGTACTGTTTACAATACTTTGTTGTCAGTACCACAGATATCTGAAGGTTTTCATTTTGTACATAATAACATTCGGTTAGAACTGCTAGTTTACGAATTACTATAAAGTGAGAAATCACTGATAAGAATTTAATTGCTCAAAATGCATCCATGCCACACTTACATGTTGACAGTCGGTCTAAACATTTGGATTGGCTTGGCTGTACGCACTAATAAAGTGAAGTCACTTTGGTGCCTTTGATAAAATTATTACATTTTGACAAAGGTTTAGAGTGAAATACTTTGTTTTTAGGTGAACCCAAGTGTTGCATTGCAGCATTTCGAGAAATGCACGTACAGTTGTGAACTTACAGCCTATTTCAGGAAAAGTGCCAAAGCAACTGAGAAAAACTGTAATGTCAGCCATTTCAAAGAAGCCCACACTCATACAGACAGTGATTAATTTGTGGTATTTTTACAGTAAGTGCATTTTATGTTTAACGCCTGCTACAAGCATGTACAGCATTTACAGTACTTCACTCACATTAAAAATGAGATGGACAGAAGTAGCTCTGTGTGACCAACAATGAAATATGAGAAATGCTACATCTTTTATATTTTCATTTTTTTTGCCCTTCTACTTCTTGGCCAGCTGCCTTGTTCATCAAGAATACAAAGCCTTCTAGGACCTTACAAATATCTTTTTGATGTAATTTCTTTTATAAAATCAAACTTTACACTTCTCTGGCACTGCTCTTATCATATGAGGTTAAAATACTGAGCTTCTGGCTTTGCAGTTTGTGCCTTTAAACTTCTCTTCTTGGTTGTGCATTACCTGGTATTTTTTGTTTGCATTCTACTCCTAATTTCCCAAGTTTCGTTGTGTGAGCAAGTGACAGACACTACTAATGCCATCCTAAGATGATCAGGTAGAAAAGACCTACTACAGGAGCAAACCTTGCATGTCTCATATTACTTGAAGAACATCTTTCAGATGTGCCTGTTTCTTATGGAAAGCACCACAAACCTTTGAAATTGCAGCCTGACTTGTTAATTCTTTGTGTTGTGGTATATTTCATGCTAACCTTTACTCTTCTATCATAAGCCCATCTGAAATCTACCTCTTTGACATGACAAAGGTTGTTCCTTGTGCTGCAGAAGTCACTGTGCAGTGCTGACCGCCACTGTGAGCCTGACGTCTTGCAAGTGGGAATGCATACGAAAGTGGATCCTGGGGTGCATTGTTATCCCAACCAAGTTGACTTCCTGGTCTTGACATAGTAAATTCGTCATTAAATACGGGGGTCTTCCCAGACTGTCTTAAGACTGCTGTAGTTAAACTCCTACTCAAGAAAAATAATCTTGACCCCTCTGTTTTTGAAAATTTTAGACCCATCTCTAACCTGCCCTTCTTAAGTAAAATTCTAGAGAAGGCAGTCATTTTGCAGTTAAATGACCAGCTCAATAAACATGCTATTCTTGATAAATTTCAGTCAGGTTTTATAACAAATCACAGCACAGAAACTGCACTCGTTAAAGTAGTAAATGACTTGCGGGTAAATGCAGACAGAGGCCATTTATCTGTTCTCATCCTCCTAGATCTGAGTGCTGCATTTGACACCATTGATCACAATATTCTTAGAAATCACCTTAGTCAATGGGTGGGCCTCTCTGGCAGTGTCTTAAATTGGTTTGAATCCTACCTGGCAGGGAGAAAACTCTTTGTGAGTTGTGGTAATCACAACTCAAAGACACATGATATCCTATATGGTGTTCCACAAGGCTCTATCCTGGGTCCGCTGCTCTTCTCAATCTACATGCTTCCATTAGGTAAGATTATCTCGGGGCATAACGTGAGCTACCACAGCTATGCTGATGACACACAGCTGTACTTATCAATAGCACTTGATGACACCAACTCTCTCGATTCACTAACACAATGTCTTACTGGTATTTCTGAATGGATGAATAGTAATTTTCTCAAACTAAATAAAGAGAAAACTGAAATTTTAGTGATTGGCAATAATGGATTCAATGAGGCTATTAGAAATAAACTTCATGCATTAGGATTAAAAGTTAAGATGGAAGTAAAAAACTTAGGGGTAACTGTTGACTGTAATCTGAATTTTAAATCGCATATTAATCAGACCACTAGGACAGCATTTTTTCACTTAAGAAACATAGCAAAAGCTAAACCTCTTATATCATTGAAAGATGCTGAGAAATTAATTCACACTTTTGTTTTCAGTCGACTAGATTACTGTAACGCACTCCTCTCAGGACTACCCAAAAAAGACATAAATCATTTGCAATGAGTGCAGAATGCAGCTGCTAGAATCCTAACTAAGAAAAGGAAATCCGAACACATTTCTCCAGTCTTGATCTCACTACACTGGTTACCTGTGTCATTCAGAGTTGACTTTTCTGCTTATGGTTTATAAAGCCTTAAATAATCTCGCTCCATCTTATATATCGGAATGTCTGACACCTTATATTCCAAATCGTAACCTTAGATCCTCAAATGAGTGTCTCCTTAGAATTCCAAGAGCAAAACTTAAAGGAAGTGGTGAGGCGGCCTTCTGCTGCTATGCACCTAAAATCTGGAATAGCCTGCCAATAGGAATTCGCCAGGCAAATACAGTGGAGCACTTTAAAACACTGCTGAAAACACAATACTTTAACATGGCCTTTTCATAACTTCACTTTAACTTAATCCTGATACTCTGTATGTTCAATTCATCATAATAACTATTCATGGTGGCTCTAAAATCCGTACTGACCCCTAATCTCTCTTCTGTTTCTTTTTCCGGTTTCTTTGTGGTGGCGGTCTGCGCCACCACCACCTATTCAAAGCATCATGATGCTCCAACATTGATGGACTAAAAGCCAGAAGTCTACGTGACCATCATCTTCAAGTCCTTCCGTGAGAACCCTAAATCCAAAGAGGACTGTTTCATTTATGTTAGGTAGATTGCCCAGAGGGGACTGGGTGGTCTCTTGGTCTGGAATCCCTGCAGATTTTATTTTTTTTCTCCAGCCGTCTGGAGTTTTTTTTTTGTTTTTTCTGTCCACCCTGGCCATCGGACCTTACTCTTATTCTATGTTAATTAATGTTGACTTATTTTATTTTCTTACTGTGTCTTTTATTTTTCTATTCTTCATTTTGTAAAGCGCTTTGAGCTACATTTTTTTGTATGAAAATGTGCTATATAAATAAATGTTGTTGTTGTTGGTGGTGGTGGTCATTGCCCACTGCTGATGGGATCTAGTATCTCCTGGATTCTAATTAGTATTTGTACATACAATAGTATTAGTATATAGCCACACCCCAAAAATATAATAATGGACAATGTAGATTTTGCTTCTCAAACTCTTGGGTGTATCATATGAATTCTGGCCTGCTGATCACAAAAATCAACTTTCCTTACACATATCATTTTATTGCAATCATCTATTATCTTGGATTCCTCTCATATTATAAATATACATATACACTACAACAACTACAACTGGAACATCTATGGTGAGCCTAAGTACTGTTGTCTCTTTGGCTTATGGGACAGCCATGCTAAACAGTCTCATTATATTAAAAAGAAATGGCTGCTCCATAAGTATTTGGCTGCAGGGCATAAAAAACACTTGTCAACCCAATAAAGATATTTTTACATTGGGTGTTGGGTTGGGTGTTACTGACCTTCTTGGTTTCTTCAACATGAGAATTAGTGAAGCATACAACCAACACCAAACTATACTTGATTTAGCTTTTCAGCATCTTAGTAAACAGATTTAGAATTACAAATGTTAAATGAATGCAACAGGAATAAACGGCTAAAGCTTAAAATTTACCTCTAAAACTAAAAATTAAAAAAGCAAAATCCTACACCCACCCAACAAGAACTTTCTGCCTTTGTTCCATTTCCTTCTTCTTTAGATTCATCTTTGGCTGCTACAGTCAATTGGGGGAAGAGTTGTAGTGGAGATGGTGGTTCATATAAAGGCATCATTCCAAAATATGTTCTTCAATGGCGTGTTTAGGTTAATTTCATAAAAATGTAAGTGCACCATCTATGACCAAAAGGGATTTATTACCCTGATTTTTGGGAATACCATCAATTTCAGTTGTGCATGCTGAGTGCCTGTTGCTAGAACATGTCACACATCTCTCAAAAAAGAAAAATCCTTACGTTAGATTGGGAGAGACACTAGCTTTAATTTAATTTGTAATACAGAAAGCAGAACATAAGGAGAAAATCACATGACATTGAGAGCCAACCAGGGTTCCATATGCAAGGTTTTAGATTAACAGTTTATTGTGTGATCCACTTGTGGTCTGAAGCACATTACATCAATACAGATAAGCAGGAACCTGGAGTTTATCCCACATGCATTAGGAGTAAAGCAAGAACCAAGTTTAGTAGAAATACACATCTAAACCTGCTTAAGCTTAATTCATTTTGGGACACTTTAGTTCCTAAACTGCAAACACACACTCCTAGACGATATTTGTGTTACATTTTATCTGTTTTGAACTTGTTACAGATTCCAGATGTACAGTTTTTTGGTATAGCTGTGTTAAGGCATTTTAACTGTTTTCCATACAAGTAGCAGATTACTGAATTGCTCTCAAGTGAATGAGACTAAAGAAAGCAACTGACTAATAAATGATTGAGAATTTTATTATATTACAGAGGCATAGTGAACTTTATAATAGATCATTTTATTTTATTACAGAGGCATAGTGAACTTCAAAATACCCTTTTGCTAAGAACAAGACCAAGCCTTAACTACAATTCAACTAGATTTTTTCCGCAAATTTGGTGATACTCTGATGGAATCTGAGACTCCATGGTCCTGAATCCCTGCAGATTCACTTTTGCAAATGCCTTTAAGCATGTAAAAGGATGTTGTTATATTAACAAGTTTTTACACATTGTAAGGTTTCCAAACTCTTTCAGGACTCCCACCAACGGGACGACACGCCGAAAAGCATCCCGAAGTGCGATCGCCGCGTCTGTGGAAGACAGCCCATAGGTTGTAGCAGCTTGCCGTGAAAACAAATCCGAAAAGATTACAGTTGTGCTACAAGCACCTTCCATCAATGTGTGATGCAAGGAACAGTATAACTGCAGGGAACAGTATTACTTGGCCATGACTCTGCCTGATTGCTGTGTCTGCGTATAGGAGAGTGGTAGATCCCGCTACAATACATAACCCTGTTTCAAGCTTAATAAAGCTCACACATCACAACATGTGCTTGTTTGTATTTTATTTAATGCTGGATACAGTTTACAAGGTTTATTTTTCATTTTGATTTAGTTTTGCAAAGTCTGATTTTGTTCATCACTTGCAGGTTTGAAGCGTCACGTGACTTGTGTTCGTTGCAAAAGGTGATGCTATAAATTTGCAAAAGTGACAACTTGTATTATTTCTCAGACAATACACAAGGTGTTGAAAGTTCTCTTAATATAGTTAATTTCTTTTCTAAGTACGCCACAATGCTTGGCTTCTGTGCTGACCTTGTTTTGTATTTTTTGAGTACTAATTAATGTTCGCCACTTTGGTCCTTGTTGCTTGGTCCTATTTTATTGATTTAAACCGTTGCCTTGCCTGGCTACATTTCTGTCTTTGTTACCATCTCCTAGTTAGCTTTTATTTCTCATGATAATCTTTAGACACATTCTTCGTCTCAGTATAGTCATCATTAGTTTAGTGAGGGCGTACATAAATGCACACCAAAATGTTGTGATGAGCATGTAGCTGTAATCCAATTTCTCTATGCATAATCCATATTTTTGAACACTTATAAATGTGTGAAAATAAAGTATGATCAAATAACAAGTGCTTTGAAACAACTTTGAATCATATTAGGCCATACCGTTTTTTTTTTTTAAGCATGGCTTTTCACTTCCACTAAACACTCTCTAAAAAGAAAAATGTAAGTCCCATCCTCAAGAAGCATGCTGTGTTGCAATGAAATAAAGGCACCTTAAGATAAACTGAAATTTCACATAAACTGACAATACTAAAAATGAACCTGTAGAAAAAAGTGTGTCTATCCCGTGCACTAGCTGCTACTGTCACCTTTGAGGGCATCTCTTTCTGTAGCTGTGTATTCACAGTAGATAAGGCTGATTTATACTTGTGTTGAACCTATGCTATTGTTATGTTATATCCTCCATTGCCTGCAGCCCGGGGGGGGGGGGGTGCGTGCATCTCCTCAAAAGTAAGACTACATATCTTGTCATTGCAGATCCCTGCAATTCTGATTGGTCAGTTTGGTTACTACATACTTCCTGAAACATGTTCCATACGTCTTCTGCTATTCTGCAGCAAACATTGAGGAAAGCAAGGAAAGACTTATTGAAGAAGTTACACAATGTACTTATGATACCTACCAACAACACCACAAAGAATTTCAGATGGCAGGTAACCTGTGGCTTGAAATATTATCTAACAATGGTTTGGAAATTAGCGAAAGCATGAAAAATTGGAAAATGGTGAAGAACAAGTACGTTCACCTACTGAAGAAATGATGTAGCGTGAGGAGCAGTGATCCTGGAGGGCAAAAACTGCCTGCACTTTAAAAGATCATTTGCTTTTCTTGATTGTTACAAACACCACCAACTAGTATTCAGTCAAGTTCCTGCAGTATGGTACATTGCAGAAATAAAAACTGGTTTTAATAGCATAGTCTAAATGTAAGCTTGACGTAGAAGTATGAATCAGCATTCAGACAGAGTTGATGGAAACATACCTGGAACACCCTTGAGTTCCTTTGTCACGTTAGACTGGATGTCAGGAATGTCTGAAAATCTTCATCCTTTTGTTTTTATATTTGGGAAGAGTCAGAAATCACAAGGGGCTAAGTCAGGTGGACAGGGTGGATGATGCAATTTTGTAATTGGATTCTTAGCCTGGAAATTGTGAACATTGAGTGCATCATAGCTTAGGGCACAGTCATGATGGGCAACCCACTTGTCAGGCCACAGCTCAGAAGAGGTAATCTTTTCAACATTTCTAAATAGCATTGTTGGTTGACTGTTTATCCCTGTTCAGTGAATTTGTGATGGACTATCTCCCTTGTGGTTGGTTGACACTACACAGACATTTTGGTAATTAAAATGTCACACCTTGAACATTATCTTTCTAGTATGTTATAAAAGAAACAATATTATGATGAAAAATAACAATAAATAGGCTACAAAGATAGAATTGTGAAAACATTCTTGCAATGTTAAAATAATGTGCAATAAAATATGTCACTTAAATGGTCAAATTGTATACACAATGATTTAGCCCTTTAAAGAGTTTAGTACCTGCTTCATACAACTCTTCTACATAATACAGTTACTACTAAAATTAACTTTTCTGTTGCAGGCAATGTGTATGTGCATATTTCTAACCTAAGACCCAATATTATATTCTTATGTTTCCTTTACAGTTATGGTGTATTTATCACTTCATGGCTGCACTGGAGAAATATAAGAAAACATTAATTTAATGAGTGTTCTGTGTGTGCTTTGGTCTTTTGATTTTAATTTTTAAGCATAGTTTTGAAATACTGAAAAACAAGTAATTTGTGTTTAAAGTCTGAATTGAAAAACAGATCATGGACACTTTGATTTTTTTTTTTTTTGTTCTTTTAATCTGAAAAATTTAATACAAGGGAACATTAAAATACATATTTTTAACCATTCCACTGTAACAAGTACAATCGCCAAACTACACGTCTTCTAGCAGTGGGCACCAAACTACTCTTTTCCACAGTCTTCCAACTATAGTATACAAATTCTCCCAGAAGGTATGGATTACTTTTTTCCTTTAAAAGAACAAAGCTTATGACCAAAGAATCTTTACGGAGACAGGCAATATACTTCATATTTAGTTAGGCAAAAGGTTGTGAGTCAGTCTAATAAAATTTGTTTGTAAGTACTTGTGATATGCAAATCTCAAGAATGAAATTAGTTTTAAATCAAATGAACCTGCATCAGAAGTGACTATAAGCTTTTGAAATAAATGAAACCTCAGCTGCTGTCATGACTGAGGAAATGATCAAGACGGCAGTGTTCTGACTAGCAGAGGTTGTACAGATTAATCCATCAAACTAAGACACTAACCAAAAATGAAAATGACAAGCAGCTGCCAAGTCTTACCCTAATTGTCACTGACATTTGTACAAATGTTCTTGTCTGGAACAAGGCTAACTCTTTTTCTTGTTTTCACAATGGCTAATAAACATGGTGTGTGCGCATGGGTGCTTGGTTCTCCATGCAAAAAACATAGCATTAAGAATCTGTTGTAAGGAAAATGAGAATAGTAATAACTTTTTAAAAATTAACACAGTGTCAATCGGGACATTCTCAAAGCTGATTCTAATGAGTAAAAACAAAAAATAGCTGCAGTAAAACTGTACCAAAAAATTAAGCACAGCTATCTCAGCTATACCTGTATTTGGGGAATCCTGACACAAGCATGTCCTAGAAGCCGAAATTGAAACATATAAACATAAAAACACAAATATGTATATTTTCAAAGAAGGCAGCTAATCTCGATTCGAGACCACTGACCATATTATTTGGCGAGACCAGTGGCCAAGTCCAACTACAAATACCTTAAAGTCCAAGACAAGTCCGAGATGACAGAAAAACACATTGAGTCAGGTCTCATGTATTACAGCCCTGAGCTCAGCATATAGAATGGGGATAAATAAGAACTCTTTCCACTGGAAAAATTTCCAAACAAGCATATATAATGCTAAACATAAAAAGAAATTATACACACAGACTCGCTTGCAATTAATCCTTTACAGTTGAGCTAGCAAAATGGCACGTTTTTTTTAAATTTTCCTGTGAACCTAATATCTAAGCTCATAAGGTGTCTCATCTTTTGCTCTTCCCTAGCACTGAACAAGTTGTTCCAAGTCCATTATTTTCCTTAAAGCTGAAGCCAGCTGGAACTGCTCATTCCCTTAGGTAATTCTTTCTCCCAAATTCCCCTCATGTTAAAGAAGCATATTTTGTCTCACTTGCATTACAGCTGAAAGAAAGTTGTCTTTTGAGTTTTCCCTTTAAGCTAAAGCTGGACATCCAAAAAAGAAAACATAAATCACAAGTACTGGTTTCCCTAACAAGAGGCAGAGGGAGAAAGTGAATCTTTATTTTGTTTTTATCATATATTACATAATATAACAAAAAACAAGAAGTTTCCTCTGATTCCTGTATATTCAACACAGACACTTTCCATTCGTCATTTTGTCTGAAAAAGATCATTTGTCATTGGCATGAAAAAACAAAACTTGCAAATAAAGACAACTGCAGGTAAGGGGCAATTGTGAAATCAGCCACTTGGGGGAAAATACAAGAAGTCAAATGTGCTGAAGAACTTCTATGTTGTATGGAACAGCAAACACCTTTTTACACAACATTTATTAGTGTGGCTGCAGAGAGTCTTTCCGGGAGTGGTAAGTCATCTGTACAGAATAAAAGTTACAACCTAGGAGAAACAAAAATATTTTTGGGGCAAAATACACAGGTGAGCATCCACTGTACTATATCAATCTGGCAAGGCCATAAGCACGATACACTTACTGTACTTCTTTGAATGCTCTCTTCTCTACATACTTCAACTTGTATTTTCGTTTGAACCTTAAAACATGACAAGAAAAACTAATGTAAGCAGGGATGTACTAAAGCATTGAGAAACTTGAACAACAGGGCATTTGTCTAAAAGAGAAGGCAATCACAAAAAACAAGGAAATAATGCAAAAGAGATCAGAAAATTCCAACTCTTGATTTGTTTGCAGAATTAACTAGGTGTTACACATTTCACTTTGATGTTCGAATATAGTAAGGCTACTCAATCCCCACCCCCAAAGAAATGAAAAATCTATTAATATTTCCATGCCATGTTACTTCTTTTTTTAAAATGTGGGAATTACATGTAATTTTGGGTGAAGACCCCATGTGAGTTGGACATAAAACTGAGCAGGGTACCCAAGGTGTGAATTTACTCTTATAATCATAGTGTCAGATAAAGGACAGACCATCTACAGGGGGTCGAGTATTAAAAGATCATGGATTTCTTCAAAGGCTATTCTAAAACCACTAGAAAAGAAAGCTACACACTGATGATCAATCTAATGGATAGCAGCACCCTTATGGGTTACAAAATGAAAAAGGTTGATGTCATTCTGGACCTCAAAGTTTGCAGGTAACAGAAGTTAATGTAAATTACATTTAGACTTTCTTGTGTTAAAAACAGTATACAAATGTTGATGAGAAATCTTTTGGATGGAACAACAGGGGTTAACTATGAGTGACTAAGAAAACCAAAACTGACTGGAAGATTAAACTGTCCAAACAACTACTACCCAATCTCTTTAATCTAATATAAAACAATGAGTAACAGTTTTTAGGTTTTCATTTTTATATGTGGTTTTGATCTTTGAGGAATTGGCATTAGGGGGGGTTTTCTGGGCAGGATAAGTGCATGTTGCTATTTGAGTAAACATGTGGTACATTACATGATGTTACTGACTCAATGAACATCTTGACTACTTTAATGTGCCCAAATAAATCACTGCATAATAATGGGATTTTATTGCCACAAATGCCTTGTATTTTAATTATTTTCACTAAAGGCTACACCATAAACAACAGCAGGAACGTAATTTTTGTTTTTTGGTGATGTTCTTACGTCTTCAATAAAATGCGTATCCCAGTTTAAAAAAATTAAAATAGCACTGCGTATCCCAGTTTAAAAAAACTAAAACAGCAGCTAGGTGCTGTGAGACAAGACCAGCATGAATGACCAACACTGCTTTAACCAGAATCAGACTGGTACAGCGGTGGCACACTACATGAATGCAGTTCCACAAAGCAAGGGTACAATGTTCCCAACCCTTAAGAATCAACACCCCTAACCCACTCTTACTTTGCTCTCTCTCTTGGCTCTATGAGGTTTCTCTTCTGCAGGCTCTTGAATCTCTCCTTTAAGATACTGCCCTCTGGCTGTCAAATGCAACAAGAAGTGGCAAACACTGTTCAGTTAATAGAACCTGATGAGAAGCTTACATTGCTAGATATACAGTAGATTGATAAGTAAGTAAAGGAGCAGCACAAAAACATATATAATGATTATGATAAAAGAACAGTTCATCCAAATTTCATGTAATTTTCTCTCTAAGGATTTTTTTTTCTTTGAGACAACTTCAATCTCTCCAGATATATGTACCTTCATTCTGGAAATCCAGCTGGGGGAAAAAAAAAAGCTAACCTTAAATGTATGGTTTTACTATATAACAGTAACAATAAGATCAGCTCACTACTCAAGACGTTAATTCTGGGAAGCAGTCAGCATCGAACCCGCGACCTGTTGGTTATGAGTCAGCAGTTCTTACCGTTGTACTAACAAAGCAGTCGTGTCAACAAAGTACAATAACCTGATTTCTTTTTCTTTGGTTATAGTCTTGAATAAAAGCGCACTTGTTTTGTTATACTTGTACCTTTTGTGAAAGTGTTTATTTGATATTTGGACTTAAGTCAAAACTTTTTCATTAGTACTAAAACAGGTGGAGCTGGAGCCCATTTTGGAAGTGCCAGGCACACATACACTTACACAGTCACACACCTACTGGTACAAGAAAATTCAGAGTCACCAATTAACTTATATGCATGAATGGAGACGTGGAATGAAAATGAAACACTCAGAAAAAGGAAAGAATAAAAAATGGAACAATGGCTTGGTCTGAATTCTGATCCTGAAAGCAAGCACACAACTTTTCATTGGGTAATTTGCTAACAAATTCTATGCGTCTGTCAGTATCATTATTCTCATGCATTTATTAACAGTCTGTTTCCTCTGTGATTACAGGACAGTGGTTCTTAAGTTTAATTTTGTAAGCCCACTATGGCTGCTGGTTTTAGTTCAACCAGTTTCACAGTCAGTTCATCAATTTACCTCTAATTAATCTCACTGTATAATCAGCTGGTCTTCTGTTTTATTCTAAACTCTAAATCTCACACTACTGTACTTTTATAAATAAAATTCAAAAATATTTTTTCCATAGCTTTAAATTCTCTTTTGAAATATTTCTGTCTATTTTACCTTTTTCTGTTGAGTTTGCTCCTTTAACTACATCATAATAGAGACAATTAGTGATAAGTTGAGTAGACAAGCAGGCAAACTACACAGAATTAATTCTGAACGGATACAACTACTTTGGCATCAGACACATTAACATTCTAAATAGTAAATAACAGCTTAAATTACCAGACAGTCTGGAAAATGCAAATTAAAATATATCCAAATGAAACATACATAAACCCTAAATATTTTCCAATGAAAAAAAAAATCTAGGCAGTCTTTTTGGCCTTGGAACCCCTGCACATTTTATTTTTTTCTCCAGCATAACTGGAGTTTTTTTTTCCTGTCTTCCCGGCCAACTGACCTTACCTTTTGCTTTAGTTACTTATTCTTTAATTTCAATGCCTAATCCTATTTGTCTTTCCTTTCATATAACTTTCTTTTTGTCATCATGTAAAGCACTTTGAGCTACATTACCTGTATGAAAATGTGCTATATAAATTAATGTTGTTATAACTTTTTGAACTCGCCAAAAAAATAAAAACTAGCAAATAACAGCTTGTCTAATTAAGGCAGATGTCCACGTAAAAGCACATGATGGCTTTGATGAAACCCTAAAGCCACAATGGGCTCTCAAAATTGTGCCCAATTCTTCCCTGTCTCTTGCCCCTTCACCTCCATCCATTGCCTTGGTCTTTACCGCATTTACCTTGAGCCTTTCAATTCCAAACCAGCTTTCCATTTCAGTATCTTCTGTTTCAAATTCACTTCAATTTTTGCCATTAATATAAATCATCAGTGTACTAAGGGCCCCAATACCAATTTTACACACACTTCTCTGGTAACAATTGCTATCCAAACCAGCTTTCCATTTCAGTATCTTCTGTTTCAAATTCACTTCATTTTTTGCCATTAATATAAATCATCAGTGTACTAAGGGCCCCAATACCAATTTTACACACACTTCTCTGGTAACAATTGCTATCACAATCATGAAAAGCAATAAAACTTGGAACTGATCCCAGGTGCAGCCCCACCTTAACCTCACAACTTTTACTATGCTGTCCTGACCATTATTCACACCTCCTTACCAGACACTAATCATTCATCCACACCTAACCTAACACTCTGCCAAATGCTTTCTCTAGATCCACAAATGCAAAATATAGCTTCTTTCTCAATACTATCATTTCCTACATTTGCCTGACAACAAAGTTTGCGTCTATGTTCACTTGTCAGGCATGAAACCAAACTGCATGTAACTTGCTTTCATCTGATCCTTGGCTCTTTCTTTTAACACTCTTTCTGCCTCCTTCATTACTATGAACTGTCTACAATTACATTTTTTTCTCTTGACCACTCTTTGAATCCAATTAAAATGTGCTGTGTCTCAATAAAGGGAAAAAAACTAATTACTTTGGTGTAGTATTACCTTAGACATTTTTGTATAAGTCCCTAATCACACAATGTACTGAAATAAGGATCCGACGCATAAGGTCGAGAAGGCAGTTAAAGAATGCACCGGGCTTGTTTTTAAAGAGACAGATTCAAGCATTATTTTAACCTTGTTGTATTTAATGAAGACTTTTTTCTATTGGATTTTAACCTCCACTTCACTTCTGTTTACAGCGATCAGTTCATAGTGTGCATCGTTGCAATGTTACTTTTCTTGGTGGTTTATTAAATTACGGATTTTTCAAATGTTAATTTTTTTCCCTGTGCTTAAAACTAATTAAAAAAAAAAAGTGTTTTTAGCGAGCGGTTTGTAGCGCTAAAGCGCAAAATCTTGCAGTGCTAGTTTTCTCTGTTATTCAAGGTTTTCTCAGTGTTATTCAATGTTTTTACATTTAGTTTACTATTACGCTGTGCATTCTATGGTATTAACTATATTTGTGCTTAAAAATCTTTAAAAAAAATATATTTACATACAGTTCATACAGTCTGGAACGGATTAATTGTATTTACATATATTCATATGGGGGAAATTACTTTGGTTCACGACCAAATCGGGCTACGACCAGAGTTTTGGAACGAATTATGGTCGTGAATCGAGGTTCCACTGTATAATTTTTGTTTTCCCTTGTGGTGAGAAAATGAACAAATTCTGAGGATTGCCCACTCTAGAACATGCTACGTAGAGTTGTTCATGTTTTATAACCGGTGAATTTCCGAAATGAAAGAAACAGAATATAGAAATAGAACAAATAGTTTTCTAAATCACATTTTATTGTAAGAGGTAATATAAGTGCTCATTCCAGAGCCTTTGGATACACTATATTTTTTGTTTTCCCTCGTTGTGAGAAAATTAACAAATTCTGAGGATTGCCCGCTGTAGAAAATGCTACGTAGAGTTGTCCGTGTGAAAAGCATGGATTTTCGAAATTGATGCCTGCAACTTGTAGTGATTGCTCTTGAGCCTTATTAATTGACATAGCAAAAGCCAAACAACCAGGAAATTGGAGCAGTTTGAAATCAAAGGGTAAAACATTCGGAATCAGCGGTATTCTTGTTATGAAAACATCTTTATGTCTTGCGCAACGTGTCATGATAGTTGCTTCAATAATATTTGGATAGAGAGTCTTGACACAAAGGCGAGTAGTATTACACAGTAAGGAGCGTCTGTGATGAACCATGCTGCTATCTAACAGACGTTGGCGATGGTAACTACAGAGAGAAGTGATATACAACTGCTTCTGCGTGTGTGGAAAATGACGGGGGAAGGATGCTGTCTTTTTAAGGCAAGTCTCTGCTCAAACGTGTACCCGGCATTGCCCAGGAATCTATAACCGGTGAATTTCCCAAATGAAAGAAACAGAACATAGAAATAGAAGAAACAGTTTTCTGATTGCCACACTGGATTCTGTCTGCTGTGGCATTTCAGACGCCCTTGAAATAGACTTTCTTGTGGCATCTGAAGTGGACCTTTCAATTCTATGTCTTTTTTTTGGTGGCATGGGTATATTAGCGAAAAACAGGACAATTATAATGTGTTACATGGCATTACGTACGGAATAAGCACCACAGTGAGATGAATTTACGTTATTTACAATACATCGGAAAGCAAACAAACAGCACCAGTCAGTCAGAAAGAGCAACACTGAAATCGTACTGTCAGTTGGAAAGCGAGGAAATAGAACCACAAATATGGAAAGCCAGTGAGAAAGAGTAGCATTGAAACCGTACTGGGAAAAATGGCAGGGAGGGGTGCTCTGTTTGTAAGGAGCGTCTGTGTTAAACTATGATGCCATGTAACGGATGTTGGCGATGGTAAGTACAGAGAGAAATGACATACAATTGGTGCTGCGTTTGGGGAAAATGGTGGGGGAATGATGCTGTCTTTTTAAAGCGAGTCTCTGTTCAAACGTGCTTTTATATAACAGATGTTGGCGAATGAACTACAGCAGTATCAGTGTGTGTGGGAGTGTGACGTGCAGAAACACGGGTGTGTCAGCGGTCATGCGCACTGGGTTGGTCACGTTTTACATCTATGCGCCAGTTCCTCTTCACCTGATCAAAGTAGTCGACCTTCTCATACTTGGACACTTCCGCCATCTCTTGGAAATTTAAAAAACATGGGTAAAGAGCGACGCACAGAGACCAAAGCTGCCGCTAGATGGCGCTGCGGTGAAGTTCTGTTACAACGTACGGCCATCTAAAGTATGGGGATGTGTGTCGAATGTTGTGTCGGTGAAAAGGTGTCCTGCAGTTCACCACGAACATTTTTCCAAACCAAGCATACCCCATGACTATCTTCTGGTCACAAAGGAGCCCCATGCCCAGTTTGGTGGGGATCAGACGCCCGGTGCAGATTTGTATGGCGGACAAACATACATACATACATACATACATACATACATACATACATTGACTGTGCTTTATATATTAGATTGATTTAGTGTAGATTGATGGGCAAAAAGGGCAAATTTATCCATTTAAAATTAAATCTGCAACACAATAAAGAGTGCAGAAAGTGAAGGGGTCTAAATACTTTCTGAATCCTCTGCATATGGCTGAATATCTTGTTTAAAAGAAAAAAAAAAAAAGACTGTATGGAAATTGCATAATGAAATGTGCAGCATGCGATGATGAAGCACTGGATTATGCTTGCTTATGTTTAGGTTTACTTTATCAAACACCAATTAAACCAGAATCCATCCATCCATTTTCCAACCCGCTATATCCTAACTACAGGGTCACGAAGGTCTGCTGGAGCCAATCCCAGCCAACACAGGGCGCAAGGCAGGAAACAAACCCCAGGCAGGCCACCAGCCCACCGCAGAATTAAACCAGAATGAGAAGTGCAATTTCTGAAGAAAGCCAGGAACCCACCATGGATTTGGCAATATTTTACCACAATAGATACTCATACAATTTGAGTTTGGAATCATCAATTAAGCTAAAATGACATCTTTGGGAACTTGATAGAAAACCAGAATCCTTGATTAAAAACCCACAAAGGTATATGAAGAAAATTTTAAAAACTTCACAGACTTCAACAGAGCATGGTGGGACAACAGCAAAACAATTATGACATTTGAATTTTACATGAACTCTTCCATTACAAAAACAGATCTGGCTGAAGGTCTGGCAAAATATAAGTGGGTTCACAAAAGCTGCTTTGTCACAAGTCACAACAATCCTCAGCCCTCAGTTCCCAAAGCTACACCCAACATGGTCATGCTCAGGAAAACCTGTGCATTCTTCACATTCCCAGCAGGAATCCACTAGGAATACTTTGTGCGCAAGGATGAGCTCATCATTGAGCAGAAATGGATTAGGTGGCAGGACAGCAGTGTAACCCAAATCTTTTTTTTTTTGTTTTAACAAGAGTGCCAGACCTTAAAAGATAAAATGGATAAAATACAGTCAATATGGTTAATATTATAAAACTTAGATATACTCACCTTTAATTTCCTGAGTGATCCTGCAATCTCATCACTTAGCTGGACATCCAAATCAGGATCCTGATATCTTAAAACATAAAAAAGTCATAAAAATAGAAAACCAACCTCAAAACCATAGTGTAAAACATTACAAACTAGTCATTAGTGCAGAGATGCATACACAAAACTTGACACTCTGAAAGCAATACCTCCAGACACTTCATGACACTCACTTCAGTCGGCCAAGTCTTTTGGTTTTTGTGACTTCTGCATCCTTCTTATCCCTACGCTTTTGTTGCCTCTGTGCTGTAAGCTCCTCAGATTTACGCAATTCAGCCTTGATTGAGCGAAGTCGAAAAAGCTCTTGCTTGTGATCCTTGGCTTTCCGTTGGGCAATACTGTGCATTTTCTTTAAAAAAAAAAAAAACAACAAAGAAAAACAATATAACTGTGACACATCTGATCATATCAGTACACAGTAAACACTCATATGCTGCCACTTTCATTGACAATACCAGCAAAAGGAGCAAATTGCTTATACACTGAAATAAGTAATAAATGCAAACATCCACTAACACCAAGAGTTAGGCAAAACAAGGCTAAAAAACAGAACCAAGATGTTATTCCCAATAAAAGAGCACTACTTACAATTGACTTTTTCTTCTTTTTTTTTTTTTGCATAGTTGGTGTAAGTCTGATTTACAATTATTCCCATTATTTTTATGGTATTTTATTTTAACAGCCTTCTATAAGCTCTCTGTCCTTTCTTCTCTGTGCATTAACAGGCTGACCACAATGCCATTTTTTATATTTCATTTGTGTTCAAGTACAAATACCTCATTAATATAAAACTTATATTAAAAAAAAAAAAACTCATAAAATACATTATCTGGAACTGCTTCTTTAAAATGTGTGTAGCAGAAGAATGCAAAAAAATACATGACATAATAAATCCATGAATTTTGATATCATAGTCCACCTATATCATAGACATTAGTTTTTGCTTCTAAAATCCCAAGGCACCCCCATCTTTGCTCAGCTTTATCATATTGAAAAAACATTATATGGCTTATGGAAAGAGTGGATTCAGTGCCACGTTAGGTTTTGAAAGAATTATTGTTGTAATGTGCAACTCCAATTTGACAGTTTTTCTGAATATAGAGCTGATCCCATTGTTTCTCATCCTAGCCTTTCAGTTCTATTGGCTTTCCAATGCTTTTCACTCAGGAATGACTTGTATCTAATATAAACACAGGTACATAAGTGATTTCTGGTTTCTTTATTACAGTTCAAAAAGACATTCATTAAATGACTACTGTTTAAATTGAAAATATATATCCCTATTATTTATACAATTAATTTATTAGAAATATATACCCTCAGCAAAGTTACAAGTAGTTATGACATTCAACATGTAATAAGGTCACTCCATAGGAGTTTTTGACAAGCTGCACAATTCTAGGAAAAGATGGGAAAAACCTAGATACTCCTACCATTAAGTGTGTAGCAGCATTAAATTATTGGGCTATTAAAAATAAAAAAATCACTTGTACAAGTGTAAAACCATGTGTCAAACCATCCACCTATTTTCAAATTACAAACTAAATGAGAAACATATCAATAAAGGTATAAGAATAATTGTGCAAAGTGTGAAGTTTATTTATTATCAGTGTGTATTTTCTATAACCTGAAACTGATGTGCAGCCAAACTTCTTACCATGTCTCGTATTAGTCTTTCTCGTTTCCTTTCTTTTTCAGTTTTTTTCTCTTTTGCTTCAGCTTCAGCTACTGCCCCTTTCCCAGGTGAATCATCTTTTTCTGCTTCAGATTCTTCATCTTCCTCTAGCAGTCCTTCAAGTTGCTCAGTGAATTTAGTTTCCTGGACAAGAAAAGGAAAAACTAAACTGAAAGATCAACAAAGGATTGATGTAGCCAATTAATACAAAGAACAACATATACTCATACACCGCAAAGTAATAAGAAAAAAACCTTTACAAAAATCATCTTCTTATAACTTATCTGTTAATTTAATGATAGTGGAATGTTCTATCCACATCATAAATTGCTTACTTCAGTGGCAACAGCCTCAGCTGGCACAGCCAATTGTCGCCGTAGCCTCTCTTCTTCTTTCTGCCTCTTCACTTCCACTTCATGTGCCTGAAGCAGTAAGGACTGAAAATACAAAGTAATAATCAGAGGTCAGTAATGAAAGTCAGTTCTGTCCTACCTCTAATTACACTGGCCTGCCTTCCCAAAGCCAAGATAAAAGACCACAAAAACGTTACCTGGTGAGAATCAAAATCGGGGTTGTAAGATGCTCCCGCCACAGGAATTTCCACAGGTGGCAAAGCTGAAGGTTTGATATTAAGTCGGCGTGGACGCTGTGTAGGACAAGAGAAAGTTAGTTGTTAAACTAGTGAAGTCTTTTATCTAAGACTTTAATCCAGGTTGCACTTAAGTATCTAAATTGATAATTCTGAAGACCTGGATTCAAATCCTAGCCATGAAGGTTTCTATACACAGTTTGTGTTTTCACCATGTCTGTGCAGGATTTCTCTTGATACTCTGTATTCCAGGTGTGGAGTCTATTGCAGAATAAACAGAAACAAGGGGATGCATAACCATGAACATACCAACACTTGAACAATTTAGAATTACCAATTAACTTAATGCAAAGATCTGCCTCCAAGAAGCAGGATTCTGAGTTTGAGACCTGCAATCAGTTGCCGCTGAACTTTTATTGCTTGTCTGTGCATATTTTCCTCCAGATACGACAGGTGAATGCAAGGTCTAAACTGACTTTATATAACCCCTGTCCAAATTTATGGAACTGGAGGATGTTCATTCAGATGTTTTATTTTGTTAGTAAAAACAAATCACAAATATGACACAAAACTATTTTATTTAACAGCTGAAAATTCCGATTGATGAAGAATGCTGTTTTTCATTAGAGAAGTCCATGCCTCAAAGAATTTAAGCTGTCACAAAAGCCAGAGGAGGTGCAACAAAGTACCAATTGTAATTTTTTGGGTTAATGATTTTATAATTTTTTACTCATCGTTGAATGATTCCACAATTTTTTCCTCTACCTGGTCTTAACAAACAATGTGCCATTAATTATAACAATTTCATTCAATTTTTTTGAGGTATGTTTTACAATGCCAGAATGTTGATATGTGCAAGTATGGAGTGACAAGTCTATTTTTCTTTGGCTAATCCCATTCTTTTCCCAGTTTCCAAAGATGGGAAGGTTAGGTTATTAAGGAATTCTAAAAAGGTAAGTGTTGTTGTATGCTTGATTTGGGCCTGCGACAGACTGTTTACCTTGTCTGTGGTTGGTTCCTAAATCACACCAGAACTGTAGCAAAATGGAAAACTACTAAGAAGAATAATGCATCAATGCATTTTCTAGCTCCACTTAATCAAATTAAGAGTCAAACTTTTTAAGCATAGCAACACTTCTCATTTCAATATCTCCTTTCATGGAGTGGGTAGAGATTCAGACTTTGTAAATAAATAAAACTCATATATTTGAGATGCAGAAGTACTTACTGCAACTTGCTTCCTTTTTGTCTGTTCTAAGTAAAAGGGATCTTCCTTTGGTGCTTCACCTTCTGCAAAAAGGCAAAAGGATTAAAACAACATTGCCTGCAGAGACATCAGAAGTTCTGGAACTTTGGGATGCAACATTAATTGTGAAACAGTTCAACTAATGAACAGAAACACAAATACAGAGAGGTAAAGACTAGACAACCACTTGGACAAATACATTTCCTTCTAAATAATCCTTACTGAGGTATGTGTTTGCATTTTGTACCATCTCTATATATAAATAAAATCCAACGGCTATATGTCTGTCCGCTTTTCACGAGACAACTACTTAACAGATTTAGATTGGGTTTTTTCTATAATTTGCTTAGACATTCTGGATGATTTTGCGACTTCTGTTATTGTGCTAAGTACTATACTTCGGTGGTGGCACCGATTTATTTGCGTGAATCTGAGAAACAGGCTGCAGGGTGAGGGGAGGGGGGAACTCAAGAGTAGGGAGCCAGACAGGACCATCCTCACTCATGCGCCAACCTCTATTCTAGTCGCTCTACCTCTCCCACGTGTTGGAACATACCTTGCTTCCGCTTAGCTGGTGATACATGTTTGTTCAGCAGGCATTATCATCTAGAGATTGTTAAGGAGTAATGTTTCACGTTTTTAAGAGAGAGATCACAGCTACGTGTGTTTTGGAGGGTACCTGCTCATTGGCAGCAATATCACGGACACGTGCTCTTCTCCCCATGCGGGGGACGCTCTCCCGTCAGAGCTGAACACAATCAGATAAAGTGCCGACATTTGATGTTGGAGTGTACCTACTTTCCATCTGGCCAGAGATACCTTGCCAACTTTTTACTTTCTTGGCAAAGAGATCACAGCTACATTCTTGCCCCTGATAGCAAAACCAAAAATATTGTATATCAAGAGGCCCTCGGACACGAAAGCTATTTATTACATTTTTTTTTAATTCATTTTTAAAGTTTGTCTTGTTTCACTACTACGCTGGCGGAGCAGTGGGGAACAGCTAGTATATAAATAAATGTGAGAGGGGGCATATTTTGAAAAAACTGATCACAGAATTCTAGTAGAAGAAAATTACAATGTATAAATACACAGTTAATTTACTTTCAGCTTCATCAAATTATTATCATTTCAATTATATAAAATTCTAAGGTACTTCTGCTCCAATAACAAGGCAGGTAATCATTCTTTATGACTGTATTTGAAATCCGCAAGATGAAAACTCAGTTCATACCTCCACTAGTTAGTTTTGCAAAGTGGAAGTACTCGGAAACAAACAAGGTAACACACATCCTTCAAAGAAAAACTGTCCCTAGCAATGTATAAGGATAGAATTTTAGTGAAGTCCAAAAAGAGACTTCTCTTCTTTTGAGCTGAAGTGAGGATGGTTTTGTAGCATAGTAGTAACAACATACAAAACCCTCTTCATTCAGTACTGCTGTCTGTGACACTGACAAGACCAATTGTGTTTTCTTTCTATATATAGCGATTAGGGAATCTAATTCATAAGCATTAACTTTCATTTGCGTGTCAAAGAAACTTAACTGTGTTTTCCTAGTAAAACAGAATGATACATTTATTACCTAATTAATGAACTGTTTTAATGAGATGAAACAGTGGATGAGCCATTTCTTTTTCCCTTAAACAAGAAGGGGAAAAAATTCTCTTAAGCCGATTGAAACTCTGCAAATAGTACAATACTGACAACTCTTCTTAAGGCATAATTATAACCTTTAGTTATAACATTTACAGACTAAAGCCTGGTTTCTACATCTTTGAAACACTGCAATTAAGACACTTTATTAATATAACATATATTCTAAAGCACGTTCAGTGATTTGGAGTGGTGGTGGGGGCCACACATGTTGGCTCTGCTGCCTCACATCTCCCGAGTGTTGGCTTCTAATACTGGGCCTGGCTCTGTGTGGAGCATGGATGTTCTCTCAGATTCTATGTAGGTTTTTCTATGGGCATTCTGAGTTTTCTCTAATGTCCTTGAGATCTCAATGTTAAGCCATTTGACATCTCTGAATTAGTCAAGTCTGAATGAATGTGGGCCATGTTGGACTGATACCTCATGCAGGGTTGGTTCTTGGTGTGAGCCCAATAGTGTTGGATCGGTACCAAAATTTTGACTTCAAAATTTATACCTGCTTTTGGACCACAGTAACTGTACCAAAATAGTTCCAAAGCAAGTAATGGATAACTCTAAAATCACCCCCCGTCTTACTCCAGCCTCCCTGGTACACAGCACAATTGAGCACCTTTCTGTTGCACCACTTGCCTTTTCATAGAATGAAAACATTAAATGTACAATCACTAAAGAAATTTTAAGGTGGCTTGCTGTCCCTCCATGATGTCCTGATAGTGTTGAGAGAAAAGCTGACGCTTACTTCCAGTACTGAAAGTCACAAAATGCTGGTACTGTACTTTTTAAAATTAGTTTTTTTTTTTGGGTATACCACTCAACCCTAGTGCCCAATGCTTCCAATATATGTTCCTGTGACACTGAACTTGATTATGTGGGTCAGATAATGGATGTATTCATAATTAATTTGTAAGATGCACAATTTACTACTTCAGTGCTTTACTGTTATTGTCTTACTGTTCTACTACCAAGATGACTTGGGCACTAAAAGAAGGAAGACTAATTTACAAAGGATCTGCACTTGTGTGATTTTGTTTGTTTTGGGGGCTGGTGATGAAGTGTGTAAAATGATATTTAGTTTTTGGGAAAAAATGCCAATGGTTTGCATTTGTGGGACTTGGGCTGGAGTTTGGACTTCTCTTGATTTACTGTGGCCTAACAGAAGCAGAAAGAAAGTTGCATAATTTAATTTGGCTCATAAACTGTTTTTTGAAATTTGCCAGGTGTCATTTTAACTGAAAGTAAAAATATTAATATTGACATGATTTTTAAAATACTAAATTAAACTATACTAATATTGCTTTATTCTCTTGAATATTTAATGTTAACCTAGTAACAGCATTTACAAGCAAAAAAAATCTACACCCAACAAAAAAGAATACAGCTTATTTTTAAAGATAGTAAATAGGATATATTAACAGATGTGCAAATGTGAAATATGGTTAGGTGATATGCACGTGCTAAAGACACAGGGGTAATCATGGATAATTTGGAGCATGCTGCTTCCATTAATAGAACACAAGTGGAAGAGGCAGCAGATGTACAAAGAGAGAGAGGAAAAAAAAAAGAAAAAAAATGGGGGATGGGGGCCTTGGCTATAACCAATCCTGGCAAACACTAGATAAGACAAGTGCTCATTAAAAGGTCCTTTGGGTTGGAGAGCTGTCATTAATGACATAATTTAAATTTACGGGAAAATTTGCATCACTCACAAAAGATGAGGCCATTCTAACATGGAGGAAATCAGCTGCATGCTTATTTGAACATTTAGAGACTACCATTACTCATTTTTCTTGTTGTACAGTGTTAGCTAAGAAATCTCCATATATTTATAATTTTATACTTTAAAAAATCAAGATGCAAATCAACAGATAACTATGTTGTAAATAAAAATATTTTGTGATGTCAAGATGGTAAAATGTAGTTTACCACGCACACAATGATAATGAGACAGAGCACCACACCATAGATAAGAACAAGTTAACTTATTGGGACAGAATACTAAAGTTGGTTTTAAAAGACTGCTCTTCATCAGGCCAGGTGTTTGCCCAGTGAACAAAGTGCTTGCTTTAAATGTTCTTTTCAATTCACAATTTTACTTGGACAAAACGCATACAAATAGGCCAAAGGTCATTAGCTGAAAGCAGCTGTTTGATTTTACTTGGGTAACATGACAGAAGGAGAGGGTGCCAGCAGAGCAATTTTGTCTAGTGCTGAATTTAGATAAAATACTCCTACACTGCAATACCCAGGGAAATCAAGAAATTGATTCTGGATGTGTAATTTGTTGCGGCTAAAACAAACAACCCTGCAAAAAAAAAAAAAAAAAAAAAAAAAAAATGACATCTTGGTGAATTGATGATGCAAATAATGTAAAGGCAGGTGTTTCAGAAAATTTAATACTGGTGCAAATATATCTCATACTGTGACATTTTTTTGGACAAAAGCCCACAACTAGGGAGAAAAAAACACCACCAGGAGTCTACTAGACAAGTTGACAGATAAAAAAATTACTCTATGGTCAGTTTTTACACTGAGGTTTTGCTTTTATCTATGGCAGTGATGAAATTAAAATAAGCACTTCTTAGAATACTAGCCAACAAACTTTAAACAGTGCAGCACAAACTAAAACTCAAGACTGGCTTTATCTGTTGTTTTTTTTATCTGACTACCATACAGAGGAACAAATTACAGCACTACCAAATTAAAAGAGAATCCTAATTACTAATTCTGTTGAAATGTGGAGTGTAAAAAATAGCCAGTTTGGTTGTCTGCTACAGAGGGAGTGACATCCACATCATCTCTGCAAGGTTTAATTCTAGAACTCAACACATGGCTTCTGCTGCACGTATTTGGGAGGAAAAGTAATATTCTAGGCATGTGCAAAATTGAAGCTGTTTTGAAGTTTTTGAATTGAAGTTTTGAAGCTATGCATATATGTTGATACATTGCTTCTATACTAGGATCATTTGAACTTGTAAAAAGCATCCCCTCTAAAAACTCAAATGCTAAGTAATAATTGTTTTCTATCATGCTTTAAGGTGAACAACAACTTTAGTTATAGATTTAAAAGTGATTTTTAAGACACATCAACCACAAAAACAAAATATAAATTTCGTTATGGCATTGACTGCAGCGTCTCATATATACACCTACCTCTCTCCCAGACACTTTAGCCAAGAGTTCTGCCTTTAATACAAAAAAATGTAACGGAGTAATCAATTTAACAATATATTCGGAAAAGTGAGTTTGATTTACACGTCCTGAGTATTTTTCAGTGTCACAGCTGTGGGCTGGGCTGGAGGTCGATGGATTGCAACGGATAACCAAGATGTGAGTGGTTACGCATCTAAGAGTGCTGACAGTCAAGAGCAAAATATAGTGCTTGCTAACAATTGAGCTTTACATATGAACTTTTGGTGAAAATTTATTTCGGATAAGTACATTATAGAAAAAAAAAATAATGTCAGCATATAAGTATGAAAAGCATTTTATTTTCTTTTAAGTCATGCAAGTTGTGGATATATATTTTTGTACATATTTTTTTAGTATGCATTTCAAAGAAATGTATTTATTTTAGTATTTTATTGTCACTGAACAGTAGGCCTTAAGAATTTAATTTTGTTAGTAAAAAATGAACAGTTAACATCTATGGTCTAGAGTTTAATAAGAAAAATACCACTTTAATATAGGACATAAGGCTTTTATGCATCTGGTTATGCTGGAGCTAACTGTAAAAAGTTCTAAAAGTGATAAAGGGAAAAAAAAAAATAAATAAATTGGTATCAGCCAATCCAGTAAAATGAAATCGGTGATCAGTACTGGCCTTAAAAAGACCTGATCGGACCATCCCTACTAAAAAACAATATTAATGTCCTGCAGTGGCACAGTTAGAGTCCTGATTACAATCCAACAGAGACATTGTGCCTGGATTTGAAAAAAGGTTGTTCACTGACAAGACCCATGACATTTGACGAATGAAAGAATGGGGGCAAAACTGCAATGTCCAGATGTCCATAGCTAACCTCTTCATACTGCCTGAAGGCTGCAATAGCTGTCAAAGGTTTTTCTACTAAATACTGACTTGAAGAGGTTTAATACTCTTGCAATTCACTATTTTGTTTTTTATATTTGTAATTAATTTAAACCACTTTGCAGAGATCTGTTTTTACTTTGCCATTAAACACACTTTTTTTGGTTGATCAGTGTTAAAGTCAAAAATAAATCCATTATCTTTATATGTTATATAACAAAATGTGAAAACTTCCAAGGGCTTAGTTTTGTTTGCTGTACTATACAGAAACCTATTATATATTCAACTCAATTCAAATGTCACAGGAATAGTACAAAAAATGAATTTAGAAATTAATACGACAACACTCAGAAAACTATATGCCCTCAGTGCCTCCTGTCTAAACAGTTCATGTTTCTTTCTAGCTGTCAAACTTCAATCTGACAGTATTCGATTGACTATCTACATGAATATAGCAGAACATTAAGATAATTCCTTTAACTTGTTAGCAAATAGGGGATAAACAATCTTCCAGTATCTATGTGAAAGCTACATTCTATTCAAATTAAACAAAAATGTAGGTAAATTTAAGCTTTAGCATTGACTTAAAAGATAACAGCTCTTACACAAGAATTATGCTTAGTTAATATGCATAAACTGTGCATGTTATTGTTATCGCTACCGTTACATAATTGTTACTGTTCATATGATCCTAGTATACTGGATAACATATAGAAACTTAAAGATATGTTTTGAGACACTTAAGCCTTAATGGAACATCATAGACAAGAATTTTTTATTTTTTGTATTATCAGACTTTTTTTTTTTGCTTTGAAATTCACTAACACTTTTAAAATGAAGACACTTGAATTGTGGAGTCTTTCTTAGGAATGAGTTATAATAGCTGCTGGAATACTGGTAGCTGCATTTGGAATCATTTTGAAACATTTCTTGTACTTGAATCAAAATTTAGTGGTGCATTTCTTAAGTAGTAGTGAAAAAAGTATTGCCTTTGTGGCATATATAAAAATATTTTTAAAAAATCAATAAAGGGTTGGTTTGAAAATTAATGAAAAAATGAAGCTTATATATACACACAATATCTGAATCCATCAGTCCTGAGTAGCACTAAATGTCCTGTGCACTCCAACTTACCATATAAATAAACGGTCATCAACAAGCAATTATGATTTAAAACATTTACTGCAAATATTGTGTAACATTTTTATTGTAACAAACACATTTTTTTTTAGCTTTACACTTGACACCTCTAACTACTTCTTTCCGAATTCACAGCCTGTTCTATGTATTTCAGTTTTAACACACTGCTCTTTAATGTCTTAAAAAAGAATTTAACAACAATAATAAAATAACAGCGGTACAAAGCACTCTGGTAATGCACAGAAATATAGAGGGGAAACGCATATGGGAAAAGTATAACCCTTGTACATTTGTTTAAAATAAAGTCTTGCTTTTTGTCAAAACAGTTAATTTTTGAACTTTTCACATAATAAAAGGCATTCAAGTTAATAACATCTTACTAATGTTGCACACAAATAAAGAGGACGGAATAGTACAAATGTCAATAAACATACAGTTTCTCTATTAGAATAACTGCTGCTGTATTTCAAAAGTAGTATCTAGATTTTCAGTACTTAGGAGTATTGAGATAAATGGACAAGTTGTGAATGTCTTTAAAGGTCACCTTGTAGTTCTCTGTAATTCTGTCACACCTCATTATAGTAAGTCAAACATTCTGGAGAGGACTTTATTTTCTTCTAGGGAAAACCATTACATCTTCTGTCCAATATGCTAAACGGCTTTAGAATGCAACTTGACAACTTACCCGTGTCACCCCAGAGATCAAAGAAGCACCTCCCTGGATCATTGCCAGGGTGCTGTTGTCCAGCATTTCTTGTAGGAGGATTCTTGAGCCGTGCTAGCAGTAGCCTTTGTGATCTTGGCAGCACTCCTTGGGCTTCTAATTTTTTTGCACGAATAGCAATCCGACGGAGCTTTTTTGCATTGGGTTGCTGGTAAGATAAAATACTGTAGAAAATTTAATGGTAAACCATATCTGAAACTCTATTATGTAAACAGTGATACAAATTAGAAAGAAAAAAGCTCACTCTTTGGGGGCAGGAATCTGAGAATCAGGTTGCAGGATGAGATCTATCTTCAGTGGTTTGTTCTTTCTTTTGTTCAATCTCAAATCTAGATCAAAAATAAAACAACTCTGTGAAATTCTTTACAGCCAAGTTAAGCGACTGATAATAAGCATCAGTTTCTGTGGGAGATAATATATACACTGACATACATTCTTTTAGAATAAGATAGCATTTCATTTGAAAGACACATTTTGGCACATTATCTATACTAATAAAAGGCAAAGCCCTCACTGACTGACTGACTGACTGACTCACTCACTCACTGACTCATCACTAATTCTCCAAGTTCCCGTGTGGGTAGAAGGCTGAAATTTGGCAGGCTCAGTCCTTACAGCTTACTTACAAAAGTTGGGCAGGTTTCATTTCGAAATTCTACGCGTAATGGTCATAACTGGAAGCTATTTTTCTCCATATAATGTAATGGAGTTGAGCTGGATGGCTGTGGGGGCGGAGTTTTGTGTGACATCATCACGCCTCCTACGTAAGTACGTAGAGAACAAGGAAGACCTCCAAACAGCGCTGAACAAAAAACGCCATTTCACAATTGAGAAGGCAGAAAAAGATTATGAAGCAAGTGATGCATACAAGCGTATTCAAAAATACAAGCATATTCATAAGTACAGCTACTGTGGAAACAAAGCACAGCGTGAACCGTAAGTTTATATTAAGTTTATAGACACACTCCCGCTGCCGTTTGTCATGCCTACGGCGAATGACGGTATTCGCCAGATACAAGTTTACTGAGAAGACACGAGGTATAAACGAGACTTTGGATCACTTTGTAACGGAGTTAAAATTGCTGTAGCAAGAAACTGAACAAAACGTTAATGTTTTACTATTAATAACTTATAGACTACATTTTATTTTTTTCCCTTGCACTCAGTGAGCGAGGCCAATGCATATTCATAAGTGCAGCTACTGTGGAAACAAAGCACGGCGTGAACCGTAAGTTTACATTAAGTTTATAGACACACTCCCGCTGCCGTTTGTCATGCCTACGACGAATGACGGTATTCGCGACATACAAGTTTACTGAGAAGACACGAGGTATAAATGAGACTTTGGATCACTTTGTAACGGAGTTAAAATTGCTGTAGCAAGAAACGTTTAAGTGCCAGGTGTTAGCTACCATTAAGTAAACACATCCTCCAAATACGAACCTGATTGCAAGAAATAATGATGATCAAATCCTTGATGACAGCAACACTCACAAAACAATTACTGTATATTGACAATCATGTTACGTTATTTTTAAAATGTTCCCTTTTCTTTTTCATAACTTCTTTAACACACTACTTCTCCGCTGCGAAACGCGGGTATATATGTATATATATACCCCGATCTACATACTCTCAAATAGACAAGCCACACGCCGTGGCGCAATGATAGAGGCTTCGCCTCTAGCGCCGACATCCGAGGTTTGATTCCCAAGAGGGGATGCACTGAGTATGTACGCGTGCTTCCCGATTCATTTTAGCCTCGCATCCCGTTGGTTTGAGACGTATGAAAAAATATGCGGTTAACGTAGAATCATGTTACGTTATTTTTAAAATGTTTCCTTTTCTTAGCACAAGCACAGCCGAGAAGCTTCGATACATGTACTCCATAACGCGTTAAAAAAAAATAACGCATTTAATCACACTTTCAATTCCAAGCAAAGGGGAACTTTTGTCAATGCATGATTTCCTGGTACATCTAACATCGATTACATTGATGCACACAGAAAAGCAAGCAAAATTAGATGCATTACAGAAACCAGACTTTGTGGCTCTTACTGGGGATCATTGGACTTCCGTGACCGTTAGTAATTCTAATTACATCTATTTACAAAATGTTCAATGATCACACTGTTTTAGCCTAATGTACAAAATAATTTTGGCTAAGGTTACTCAGAGTTTAAAGATGAAGCTGGTCAAATTACCTTTTATGTTTCTGACTTATTTTTTTAAGAAGAAAAACTGCACTTTATGTTGAAATTTTGGTTATTACTATTTAAAGACAATACCATTCTGAAAATGTACTTAAAGTACTACTTTATTTTTAAGTCTGCCCAATTTTAGCCAGGGATGATATTTTTGTTTCTGTTTTGAATTGAAATGCAGTTTAAATGCATTTTTTTTCAGAAATTAAAAGAGCTTGTCCATGTCTATTATTTGATTCTGTCACCCACTAAAACCCTTTTAAATAAAAAAAAAACATTTGCGATTTGGGGCAAATTTTCATGTGTGACTACATACGATTAATCAAGATTAATTATTACACAGCCTCTAATTAATTAGATA
>JANRMT010062793.1:6929954-6971286 GCA_026402145.1 Polypterus bichir lapradei
TATATATATGTGTATATGTATAGATATGTATATATATATGTTTATGTGCGTGTGTGTATATGTGTGTATATATATATATATATATATATATACATATATATATATATATATATATATGACAGCAACAATCATCACTCACAACAGTGACAAAACAATTACATTGACAATCATGTTACGTTATTTTCAAAATGTTTCCTTTTCTTTTTCATTGCTTCTTTAACACCTTACTTCTCCGCTGCGAAGCGCGGGTATTTTGCTAGTACATCATAAAACTGCAGTTACACATCCAAATGACAATATGTTCTCAGTGTAGAAATGGCAGGATGACTTCAGTCAGACTACTGAATATTTCAATTAAAGCCACAGACTGTAATTCGTATATTTACTTTTTAACATATGTTTAGGATGTTGATAAAGACGTAATGTTTCTCAACTTTTGAAATTTGATAAATTTATTTTCCCTAAACTAGATTTAGGTTGTTAGTACAGAACAACTATACAATGTTTAAAAATAGAAATCCATTCTCAAGCCCTTCTGATCATGGTCAAGGTTGGAAACAACCCTAGATATGGTATAAATTCACATACTATATGTCCAAAATTAAAACACCTGCTCATCTAACATTTCATCTAATACTGAGAAAATTAATATGAAGGTGGTCTATCCCTCATCCTTTGATGCAATAACAGCCTCTGCTGGTCTGGGGAAGGCTTTCCTCTAGATGTTGGAATGCTGTCATGGAAATTTCATTCCATTCAGCTACAAGAACATTAGTTGGGTCAAGCATTTACAGGTATATTTAGCTATTAGGCCTGTCTTACAAACAGCACCTTAATACTTCCCAAACGGTGCTCAACTGGGTTAAAGGTAAGGACTGTGTGAAGGACACTCAAGTTCTTCCATTCCATCCTCAACATAAAATTTATCTATAGACTTTGTGCAAAGGGTCACTGTTGCCAAAAAGCAGGAAAAATCTAATTATACTGAAAGTCATTGTATGTTTTACTGTTAAGTATTCACTTTAATGAAACTAGAGGGCCTAGGCTGGACCATGAAAGACTGCCAAAGATCATTACTCCTTCTACTTCATAATTTACAGTTGATATTGTACATTACAACCACCAAACACAGACTTGACCATCAGACTGAAAGACAGTAAAGCCTGATTTAACATTCTGTTTCAAATGCTCCAGTGCACAATGGTGGTTAGATTTGTAATTCATTGCCCATGACACGAGCATGACTGAACATATACTTGTGCTCAACTGCTCACCCATGGAAACCCATATTGTTCAACTCTCAAAGAAACAGTTCTTGTACGAATATTGCTTCAGTTCAGACACTTCCACTTAACAGTAACATCACTTTCAGTTAACTGGCATACCTGTAGCAGTACAGAAATTTGAAATCCTGGTACTGAGTCATCCATTGATGCTGCCAAATTGGAAGACACTGGGCTCTTCTTCTATTATCATAAAATGGTTGTGTGCGCACGTCTTAACACTTGTGTCAGCCAGGGATATAACATAAATAACCAAATCCACTAATTAGAGGGCATGTCTGGATACTTTTAAGACTACAGTGTGTATTATAATCTTTTTTAGTTAGCCAATAAAAGGTGTAATTTTGCTTGACTTCTCACTACATCCATAATGGCTAAAACGGTACAACACTCTTGTATTACAGACTTACAAGATAGTGAAATGTACCACTACAACATGGAATTGAAGGCTCAGTGGAAGAAACTGGCAAACCTGGACAGCAACATCATCTTCCTAACGAAATACAAAAAGGAAAATCTTTTACCGAAAAGCATCATTATAAGGAACCCAACCATACACACTTGTAATACTTGGTTTGCGCAGCAAGTTTGTTCTAGGACATCTATGAAGATCAGAATCTACCTAATCAAAATTTTCTATAACATTAAGACCTCATCCTGCTCCTTGAAAATGATAGGCAGGATATGGTAAAGGAGCAACATCTATATTATAAAAGACATCCGAAACTCCTTATTGTCAACAAAAAGAAAAAGCCTGCATAGACTGAGAAAAAGGTGGACACTTAACAGCAAAAAACAAACAGCAACAGACCTGCATCGTTAATCTCTCCTCATACACACCAAATGAACCAAAGATTTCAGTACTTACAAAGGGACTCTCATATTCTCCTGCAAAGCCCATTGATAAAAATCAGACTCTGCAGTGATATGGAAGAATTCTTCAGAAAACTCAGACTTCAAGAATGTTTCCACAAGAAAGAAAATGGTGACTCAAAGGAACCAACAACAAGCTGTTACAACAACCCACTAATAAATCTACATGGGCACCAGAACCTGGCAGAAACTCCACTTTGGACAATTATATACTGTAGATTGCATCCGACTGTGTCAAAACAGGGATCCTAAACAGACAGCAATATTAGATAGAAAACATTACTATTGATGAGCGGAGAACCATACATTCACTAAGGGAAAATACAGAGATCATTATCAAAGCAGCAGACAAAGGGGGTGCCTTAGTTATTATGAACAAATGTGATTATATACAGAAGGCACAAAGACAATTATCCAATGCTATGCATGATTACAAACTACAGGAAGACCCCACAGATGTCTGCAAGAAAGAAAAAAAAAAGAGTAAGTAGCTTTCCTCTTGACATCAGGTATCATGTAAGCAGTTTCATTCCTGAGAACCCCAAAATGGGTTACTTCTACATGCTTCTTAAGATCCACAAAGATGGGAACCCAGGAAGGCCAACAATCACAGGAACTGGTTCCCTTACAGAAAATGTTTCAGGATGGGTGGAGCACATCATTAAACTCCTTGCCCGAAATACAACCAGTTACATCCAGGACACCACTGACTTCCTAAAAAAAAAACTGTCTGCTATAGGCCCTTTACCTAAGAGAACCTTTCTGGTCACAATGGACGTTGAGGCATTTTAAACACACACACATCTCCCATGATGACAGAATATTTGCATGTGAAACGTACCTTAAACAACATTCTTTAACCACAGAGTCAGTTATACAAATGACAAAATTCATTCTGACACAGAATTTATTCTCATTTGGATAAGACTCTACTTGCAACAAATGGGGACTGCAAAGGGCTGTTGGTTTGCACCTCACTATGCAAACCTATTTATGGCAAATTTGGAGGAAGATTTTATGTCAATGTGCGTCTTAAAGCCAATGTTGTATCTCCGTTACATTGATGACATCTTCATAACCTAGACTGCCAGCAGAAGGACCTCCATTTTCATAACAAATATAATTCTTTCCACCCCAACATAAAGCTGAAGCTAATTACTCAAAAAACAGAAGTCAGCTTCCTTGACACCATGGTACAACTGAAAGATAACATCTTTGTAACTTCAGTTTTTCACAAACCGACAGACAGATGGAAATACCCGAGAAGTGACAGATTCCACCACTAGCATATAAGGTGCTCAATTATTTTCAGGCAGGCAATATGTTACAACCATATTTGTTCAGACCCTACAGACCAGGATAAGCAACTGCAGGAGCTTAGACAAGATTTCATCAGACAAGGTTATACCACCAAAAAAACAGACACTCGAATAAGAAGAGCTACTGCCATGCTTCTCCCTTGTTGTCACCTATAACTCACATCTTGAAGCACTTTGGAAAAATTATATAAACTTCAGACAATGCTAAACAAATTGAAACGCTGAAAAATGTATTTCCAGAACCACCCCTTCTGGCAAACAGACACCAACCAAACCTGCAGTAACTAATTGTCTGAAGCTCCGTAGGTGAACCAACAGAAAATGGCACATCTCCCTATCTACAGAAAATATGTAAAACGTATCCTTACATTTATTATACAGACTATGTAGTTATACCACACTGCCGACTAGAACACTGCATAACGGGATTGTTTTCCCGCAGATCATCTAATGTGGTCTACCTAATTCTCTGTATGAAATGTCCCAACACTGCACTCTATGTGGGAGAAACTGGACAAACACTCCGCTAAAGAATGAACTTGCACAGGTTCCACATAAATCATGGCAACAAAGATGTTCCTGTAGCAACTCATGGACACTGTGAGAAGGACTTTAAAGTCACAGTACTTATGGGAAATTTCAGAACAAAGCAAGAGAGAATAGAATGGGAAGTTAAACTCATGATAAAATTTAACACATTACAATATGGTTTAAATAGAGACATGGGTTTTATTAGCATTGTTTTCATCTTTCAGACTGACCCAGACAAGCATATCCACACTGTATGGAAAAAACTCAAGAAAAACTTCAAAAGACTCTATTGGACAGTTATTTTATCAAAAGATCTTGAGTACAGATTTTTCTCCTCTCTTGCTAAATGAATCTTAGCCTGGAGAGGTTTATTAATTTTCTACATTTAGGTTTTCCCATGCTGTATCTGTTCTAGTGTCTATATAAACACAGGGAACTCCAGTTTCTGTATTACATCTTACCTAAAGAAGGGGCCTGAGTTACCTTAAAAGCCTGCATATTGTAATCTTTTTAGTTACCCAATAAAAGGTGACATTTTCTTTGACATCGCACTACATCCATAAAGGCTAACACAGTACAACATCGTAGTATTACTTATATTCCATAATATACTGAACGTGACAAATTAACTTTTCCATATATGAGTATTGCCCTGTAGCTGAAAGGAGAGGTTGTTTATATAACCTTCATCTTGTATGATCATTAAAAATGTAAAATTTACAACTGTTATTATAAAGATTATAAAGATAAAGCCTTTTTTTCTTTTAATGTAACTAAGTTAACTAAACAATACAGAAAAAAATTAAAGTAAAGCAAAATATTTGGAGTTTGGCATGCTAGTTCAGTGTTGCAATTGGAAGCACTTTGTCAAGGAATAATATACTGGACTGAACTAAACCACTTCTCTCCTTTTCTCCTTTATAGCAAAAGTCTAATACAGGTGACCAGAATATTTCTATTTCGTTACATTTCATGATTAAAGGAAGTGAATATACTAAAGATAATGCAAGTTATCCAATCAGAAATACAAATAAAATGATCCTGGATGTAATCTGCAATTAATAGATTTGTAAAAAACTTCAACATTGCATAGGATGTAATGTAATGCCAAAATTATTAGTGCAGAGAAAAAAAAAACACAACCATTGATTTACATTCAAATTTTTTTTTTACCTTCAAATAAAGTTAAAACAATGTACACACAAAACACAATGACATTCAAATTATATTCCAATAGTTAAATAGGATCTACTCACCCTAGTATGTAAAACGCATGTAATGTATACTCGTATTTATTATAGTTATTGTCTGATGTTGGCAGTTTCATCTACCCATTTTCTAAAGCTTGAAAATGTTATTTTTTGGGTTATTATCTTCAAATACTATTGAAATAACTACTTACACTGTCTTAAAAGGAGAAATAGAGTTTTTCCAAATATATAATACATTTCTACAAAGATCATGCATCATATATGGGACTCAGTCACTGCATCACAGAATATATAGAACTTTTGTGTCGATACACTGGTACTCTCGAAGACAATACCTTGCTTTCCTAACAACAAGCTCTGGATTAATAAGGACCTAAAAGGTCCAGGTCAGGTCAGATCAGGTTGGGGAGCATGCACTGGTATCACACCTACCACATGACAAAACAGCTCGGGATCCTGGTTGGCAACCCCCCCAGGCAGACACCAGTCCAGTTACACCCTCCAGAAATGACCATCTATCTGTCGTAGCCAGGTGTTAAGTGGGTGTTCTCCTGGATTGGTCCAGCCGCTCAGGTCCTTGGCAATGAGGATCCTCCAAGCTGGATCACTCTCAGGGAATCGTGCCATATGTCCGTAGAGCTGTAACTGATGCTTCCTCACAATGCAGGTAATGTGCCTTATTTGGGACTTCATGAGCAACCACTCATTCGACACAAAGTCAAACCAGTGGAAGGTCCCCTGAATGATAAAAAGGGAGCATTCAAACCTGGTAACAAAGAGGCTCTGAATGACACACTGTGTGTGCTAAAGAAAAAGCTAAGTGAAAGAAAGGAAACTTACAAATCTAAAATACAAAAAAAGCTTGCTCAGAATAACAAAGGATGTCTGGAATGGACTGGGCATTATTACTGGACTCTAGCAATCTAGGACATGTGCCAAGGGGATAAGGACAAAGTCAACGGCTTGAACCAATTTTTTTAACAGTTTCTCTCCCACTGCCACATTCTTCCAATGATCAGGTTCTCCACACCTCCCTACTACATCAACAACTCCTACAATGCCAAATGAAATAGCCAGTGATACATTCACCTCTGACCATTAGTGTGGGCTATTCATAACTGAAGACCAAGTAAGGAGACAACTGAGAAAGATACACATAGGAAAAGCTGCAGGACCAGATGGAGTCAGTCCTCGAGTTCTTTAGGCTTGAGCTGACCAACTTTGTCGTATCCTCTGTCACCTGTTCAGTCTGTCAACTAAGGCATCAGACAGTGTCGCTGCTGTGGAAAATCATCCTGTATTGTTCCTGTTCTAAAGAAGGCAGGCACCTCTTCACCTAATGACTACAGATCAGTGGCACTTACGTCTCACATCATGAAGATTGGCCCTGGACTATTTGAGTCCTCTTGTGGTAGACCACCTGGTCCTACTCCAATATGTCTATTAGTTAAAGACAGGAGTGGAGGATATTATTATCTATCTGCTCCAGAAGTCTTATTTTCACCTGGACAAACTTGGCAGCATCATGAGGATTATGTTTTTGATTTCTCCAGTGCCTTCAAAACCATCCAGCCATTCCTGTTAAGGGGTAAACTTGGAGCAATGCAAGTGGACGAGTCTATGGTGTCCTGGATAATGAACTACCTGTTGGGCAGACTGCAGTTTGTGAGACTCAAGGACTGTTGTCTCTGATATGGATATGAGCAACACTGGAGCACCACAAAGAACAGTTATGTCACCTTTCCTTTTCACTCTGTACACCTGGAAATATAACACCAGGTCATGTCACTTACAGAAATTCTCAGATGATTCTGCTCCTATAAAGTGTATTGATAAAGAGGAGGATACAAAGTATAGGAGTTCAGTGAAGAACTTTGTTTCTTGGTGAAAGAAAATTTATTTTCTGCATCTTAACATCAGCAAAACCAAGGAACTGGTTATTGACTTTCACTGCACCAAAGAGCCTCTATGTCCAGTCACTATTCAAGAAGTGAATGCAGAGGTGATACACTCCTACAAGAAGTACTTGGGGATTCACATTAATGACAAGCTGGACTGGTTTCGGAACACGAAGAAACTATATAAGAAAAGGTAGAGCAGGCTATTTTTCCTTAAGAGACTGTGTTCCTTTAATGTGGGAAGAGACATACTTCACATCTTCTATAACTCTGTAATGGCAAGTGTGATTTTCTACACTTTGGTGCGCTAAGCCAGTAACATCACTTCAAGAGAGGCCCACCAATTCAACAAGCTAATTAAAAGGGCAAGCTCAGTTATAGGACATACACTGGACCCCATGCAGTAGCAAAGGAGAGAATGACAACAAAGTTGAATGCAATTGTGAACAAGGCTGCACATCCTTTCTCTGACCCACTGAGTAATTTCAACCAACAGATTACTCAGCATAAGTGTGTCAAGAAATACTACTGGGGCTTCTTTATACCAACAGCAATACATCTGCATAATGCCTCAAAGTGACTGTCAGAAGTTTTCTTTCTTTTTAATTTTCTTGCTTTGTAGTTATTCTGGTGTGTGTATATATTTACTTATTTTCTTTCTTACTTATTATCTACCTATTTATGTATTTATGTAAATTTCCCTCTTGGGACAAATTAAGTTCTATCTGATTTAATCTAAGAAAGAACTACTGCATAATTAAAGTGGTAATTCATATACAGTACAATCCCTCTTAACTGGCCTCTCATTAACCGGCCTGTTAAAATATATATATTTTTTGTAATCCTGAGTTGTTCTTTATACGTATGCACTTCCTTCTTTCCTGGAAGGTGAGAGGTGTTTTAAAACCAGCAAAGAACAAAACAGTGTTCAAATTAAATAAAGTGCAGTGTATCAAATATCTTCTTTAAATAAATAATCCATTAAAATGAGTGAATTAGTGGAGGTTAAAATCCATTAGAAAAAAAAAACAAGTCCTTTAAAAACAATGCAAACGAGGTTAAAACAATGGCTGGAAGCAGTCTCTTAAAATCCAAAGCATGGTGCCTTCTTCTTTTTACCTGGTGGCTCCCCTGCTTCTCCCATTGGGCTTCGCAACAGGGGAGTCACCCTACCTGCAGGTGCAGCTGCCTTCCCCACTGGTCTGGTAGCCCTCCGATCCCTGGCAACGTCGGGCTCCATCCGGACCGAGACTGGGTTTTTTCCCTAGTGGCCAGGGCACTATACCAGCTCAAAGCCTCCACGACTGCCGCTGCCTTTCGACGGCCAGTCGCCTTTAATACCGGTCACTCCAGCTCCATGATCGCTGAACTGATCGGCCACACATACCATGCCCCCTCGCTAAGCCGCAAGTGTAGCGATTATTTATTTAAAAAGTGGCCTTTCTGACTTGAGCTGTGGACCTGCTACACCACAATGTCCAGTTGTTGTACGAGAAAAAAACCTGTGTGCGAAATCATGGATGAAGCCTTGTGGATATGGTTTCTTCAGGAACGTCAAAGAGGTACAGTACATACCTTATAAATATTTTTCTACATGAAAATAGATATGCGTCGGATTAACATGCCAAAACGTCCAACAGCCACGGGTCCAGTCTCAAGGCGGCCGGTTAAAAGAGACACTACTGTATATAATTACAAGTTCAGAATTAGGAATATCTAGCTGGTATACTGGGGGGGGGATTGCATAAATATAGTAAATGTATATTTTAACAACAAAAAATCCATGGTGCCATTAATGATTAAAATGTTTCAAAAGTTTAACTGCATGTATATTTAAATTTAAGCAGTGTTTATCTGCTAATGTGTGAGAAAATATATAATTTCATGTTAGTGAAAACTACTTTTATAATTAAGCTTTGTTTCTAATAAATACATTACAGAAGAAATTAAACAATATCACAGCTTGTAATTATTTATTTTAGTATTTTACTTAATTTATTATTTTTATGGCCACTGAACAATAAGCCTACAGAATTAAATTTTTCAATAAAAATAGGACAGAACTATGTGCACCTGTGGTCTACAGTTTAATTATGCTCTATATTAAAGTTAACACTTTAATACAGAACATAAGGCTTTTCTACATCTGGTTATGTTAAAAAAAAACAGTACCGGAACTGGTCAATCCAGTATCTTGGTGCCAGTGATGAGCATCAGCCCTAAAAAAAAAAAAAACCCGATCGGAGCATATGTACTGTATTATGATCTGCAGTTAGCTTGTTACTAAGTCAACAGCATGGTCTTTCCATATATAAAAAAAATAGAGAGAGACAGAGTGAGAGCAATGTTTATCAACTGGCAGACATACGTAGATATCAGCATGGAAGACAAGGTGCTGAACACAATAAATACAATGGAAACTCAGATATAAATAGGAAACATAAAAATGGTTTTAAAAAATCTATGCTGATTAATTCTTTGAGGCACACCTGTTCATGAGATTATTACATTTGGCGGGGGTGGGTACTGTTTCTTTCACTGACATTTCATAATATTGTTGTGGGAAAATGTTTCATGGTCCATACATAATGGAAATAAAGAAGTTTATGATATAACAATAGCCCATAGTGACTGTCTCTTAAAAAAAATGGAAAAGGCATGAAAAATGTCCATGGAGAAATGGAAGGAATAAAAAGCACATTTCTTGTATCTCATAATCCATGACTATTATTCCGTCACTTGCTAAAAATGTGTTAAAATTTATTTTTTTGGCAAAAATATTGTTAAATATTTAATTATTTAATAAAGTAATTAAGAGCATGCACATAAACAGGAAATCTAAAGACTCATGGGAAGGACCTGAATTGAAAGAAGGACTCTTGATCAACAAATGATTGGGAGAGATGTTACTTACATGGGCTGTCTTAACAGCATCATAAGTCCCCAGGCAAAGAAGTGCGCTGGTGCCCCTGTTTTAATAGCAAAACAGAAACATACCATAGGCGAATAGAAACATACCATATGGCGTTAACACCCATACGTTAAGATGACCATGTGCATGAGTCCTTAGGATTCCTGTTTATGGACATGCTTTATTTACATTAAAGCTTTAAAAATGCGTTATTTTGAATCTCTCAGCAATTATAGGGTATTTCCTGTTATCAATAGTAAAGGTGGTCCTGAAAAAACAAGGTTGCATATTAAAAATGGCAGGAAAAATTAACAGAAAAACAGACATTTATAGACACAGCCTTTTGTCAGCTACTCAGTGGTTATTCAGAAGGTTTTTAGTGTTTTACCTTTCTTTTCATCTCCAGTGTCTAGGAAGAACAAGCTGTCATCTGGCTTTTCTGATAGTATGCCTCTGTGGAAAAAGAGAAAAACAAAAACACAGCAGTTAACAGGAGAAGATCACACAAATCTGCACTGCTCTCTGCACTGAAGAGTCGCATAGTGTGGGGGAGGAAAGATCTCCTCAGTCTGTCAGTGGAGCAGGACAATGACAGCAGTCTGTCGCTGAAGCTGCTCCTCTGTCTGGAGATGATACTGTTCAGTGGATGCAGTGGATTTTCCATTATTGACAGGAGCCTGCTCAGTGCCTGTCACTCTGCCAAGGATGTCAAACTGTCCAGCTCCGTGTCTACAATAAAGCCTGCCTTCCTCACCAGTTTGTCCAGGCGTGAGGCATCCCTCTTCTTTATGCTGCCTCCCCAGCACACCACCGCGAAAAACTTTTGTAAGTCATGTCCTGTTAACTAACAGTTAGGATATTAGGCTACTCATTTATATTAAAAAAAACTGCTTTTGCCCTAGACACTGACATAATGATATTGGATATTTCAATATATGTTATTTGTTATTTTACGCAAGACACAAACAGTTACGCATTTCTTACACAAGCACTGAAAATTAGGATGTAGGCAGACTTTTTGAAGTCTAGACACTAGCTTGAGTTGTGTTAGTCACAGAAAATTTAAAAGACAAGCGTGATAGGAAAAGTTGCAAATGGCACAATTGAGTGAAAATCAATAAAGGCCTTCAGACTAACCTTCTTCAATTTGCTTCTGTCACACACGTGCGCATGGGAGACAGCTAGAGGGCTTGAGTAAGGGCAGTTCCGAAGCATGCCGGGATGTGGCAGAGTGCACTGACTCTTTTTCTCTCTTTCCTGTAGACCATTCACGGGAGATCCCACCAGGCTCTCTGGACGTCACTTCCGGGACCGAACCAATGGAAGACCACCTTGCCGGCCCCGGCCCCTGTGATGTCACGTCCGGACTCGAACCAATGGCTGAAGACCATGAACCCAATCCCTATGATCTTATTTCCTGTCTTCCCCTTTAAAAACCTACACCTTTTCCCTAGTCCCTCAGTTCTATCTTGGACTTGGTTGTGTGCACATCAGTGCAGTATTCATTTAAACAACTTTTGCAGCCAGGAAACCAAATTATATGGGTGGCTGCCCCAAACCTTTCTATGACTCTGAGTGAGTTTTGTAATGACACTTTATACTTTAAACAGTGGTGGCTCTGAGACTAAGGATCTGTGCTAGCAATCAGAAGGTTGCCAGTTCGAATCCCATAAACACCAGATGTGAATGTACCCCATTGGGCCCTCAACCTGCAATTTCTTTGCCCTGGGTATAACATGAATCTGCATCCAGTCTTGTAACTAGGTCCACCAACCTGCAGGGAAAACATGGGGGTTGGTGGTAGGACTGGCACTCCAATCATTGTAAAAAAAAAACCTCACACTGTTTCAGTGTGGTGCTGAGGTGTCACCTGCTGCACTTGGATCTCAATCCTGGTGGTTCACCGTGTGGAGGGTGTGGCAATGCACTATCAGCGCATGCTCTCGAAACACCTCGTCCTCCCATTTTGGACAGCTGAGGCAACTGCCTTCATTCCAGCATCACAAGAGGCTGCATGATGCCTTGGCCAGATGGTGGTGGTCCAAAATTTAAAAAAAACAAAACAAAAAAAAAACTAGAAAATAGAGATGATTAAAGTTTGCAAATCCCTGAAAAATATGATAATTATATCCCTATATAGTCTATTAGGAGAACAACTAAAATGTAGCTATAAAAAGAGAAATTAAAATAATGGGTTTTTAGCAGTTTTTATTTTTTTTTAATGTTCCAAAGCATTTCTATTTGTGAAGTATTTCAGATATTAATTGCATAACAGCAAAAGGCCGCCTCACTACTTCTTTTAAGCTTGGGTCTTGGAATTATAAGCAGATCACCAAAAGAAAATCTAAGGTTACGATTTGGAGTGTATGGGGAAAGGCATTCAAGATTACTGGAAGCTGCAATATTATTTAAGGCTTTATGCACCATTAGCTACATTTTAAAGTCAATTCTAAATGACACAGATGCAATGTAACAACAAAATGGTCAGATGTGCTCAAATTTTCTTTCTAGTTATGATACCCCTAAATTCTTTACCTTGCCTTGACTTTTAAACCTAAGTGATCACATTTATTTCTAATACTCTCACTATTTTCATATTTTCTAATCAGTAAGATTTGTTTTTTTCCATATTTAGTTTGAGAAAGTTACTACTCTAATGCCAATTCTAACTCCTTTCTGGTCCCGGCTGAGTGAATGCTGGTGTGTTTGTCTGCTGCTGCTCATCACAATTTTTAAATGTGGGAATGTTTTCATATTTGGAACTTTTTGGAGACCTATGAATGTTGGAGATGTGTCTGTTGGTGTTTCATTGTCTTCATTAAGATCTCGTTACCCATCAAAAGACTTGCATGAGCCCTCACTAACTATTGGCACCTTGATCTGACCTGGGATCCCGTGAGTAAGTTGCCACTTTCTTTTGGCATTTGTTTTGGCTAACATGTTTAAACCTTATGTGGCTGGGTGGTGATATGGGGATTAGATGGCAGCACTAAGAGTGCCCAGTTTTTGTTTATACCATTTTTTCTGGATATGACAACTTATCTTCTGTTTCTCAAGTAATGGGCTAAGCTTCTACGTTTCCTTGGCTCTCGTTTTGGAGCGTGCCTTGCCTTCGCTTAGCTAACAATTATCTGTTTGTTTACTGATTTTTTTAAAAGTTTGTCTTGTTTCACATTTACGTGGGTGAAGCCGCTGGGGACAGCTAGTTTTAAAATAAATTTAAGGCCGCACCCCCATTTTCAAGCCTTCATATCTCAGAAAATAATGAAGATACAAGCCTATAATTGTGCACACTAATTATTGGTTACAACAAATTTATTTTCACTAAGTATGAAGCAAACTGGTGATGTTAATTGGGAGCATTTTCTAAAATCTGCTGATTTAACTGTGATTAACTTAAATTGTATGTAAACTTCTGAATTTAAAATCCATACTCATATACTGCTGTCAAAGTATTAAAAAAATTATTTACTCTATAGGTTTCCAGTAATAGTTTATTGTGACTGAAAAAGCGTCATGATAAACTGTAAACTACAATAATAGCTCAAAGTGAAGTTAAAAACTGATTTTTGTTTCATTCTTCAAGATCTGTGATAATTTCTGTTCGCAGATATGATAAGCACTGCCATGTATTTGGGTGAAGCTAAGGAAATGGAAATTGACTACAAAGTCTTCAAGCTCAGGTAGATGTTTTTACATTATACAGAGTTACAATCTAAGATGAGACAACATGAATTGTCACCTCAATGGAAGTGTTAGTGTGATAGGGGTTAAAAGTGCAAAATGACCTGCAGTTTCAAAGTAAAATTTTAGAAACTAGAACTGTAGCAGCTAAAAACACTCTATAGACTCACTGCACATGCAAGATAACTTCCTGGAACACGTGTTATTTTCTATACTAATAAAAGGCAAAGCCCTCACTGACTGACTCATCACTAATTCTCCAACTTCCTGTGTAGGTAGAAGGGTGAAATTTGGCAGGCTCATTCCTTACAGCTTACTTACAAAAGTTAGGCAGGTTTCATTTCGAAATTCTACGCGTAACGGTCATAACTGGAACCTACTTACGTACATATATACAGCCATAGCCTGCAACTCGGTCGCCGTGTGAGGCAGAGTTGAGTCCTGCATCATCACGCCTCCCACGTAATTGAGTGCCTGCCCATATAAGGCCGTCCGTCAGCAGCAATCCAATAGGCACGCTGCTGCTAAATATTCGCGGGTGAAGGACTGTGCTTATGCAAACGAAGATGAGACGGTCAGGGATAGACTAGTGTTTGGCACAAACTCAGCGAAAGTGCGAGAGAAACTTTTAAGTGCCGGGTCTTTACTAACATTAAATAATGCCGTGGACATCACAAGATCGCACAAGCACAGCTGAGAACTTTAGATACATGTACTCCGAGCGGCTCACGTGAACTGACTGTGAACGCAGTACGCAGAGAACAAGCAAGAGCTCCAAAGAGCGCTGAACAAAAAACGCATTACACAATTGAGAAGGCAGCAAAAGAATATGAAGCGAGTGACATATACAAGCATATTCATAAGTGCAGCAACTGGAGAAACAAAGCACACCGTGGAAAAAGTCAATGTCCGGCTAAAGGAAGACAGTGTAAAAAATGTGGTAAATTGAACTAATTCGCTATAGTTTGCAGGACTGGGAAAGGTAAACCCATGCATGCAGTGTGTGATGTCTTAGATAAAGAGGAAGACAAGCTGTTTATTAATGCAGTAAAAGAGGAACAACCCTATGAAGCTGAACATGCCTTTGAGGACATATCAGTAGGAAAGCACGGTGTAAAGCTTAAGTTTAAATTAAGTTCATAGACATGTTGCCGCTGGCGTTTGTCATGCCTAAGGCGAATACGATATTCGCGAGATACAAGTTTAATGAGAAGACGCAGGGTATAAACGGGACTTTTGATCACTTTGTAACGGAGATAAAATTGCTGTAACGGAGTTACAATTGCTGGTGAAGGACTGTGCTTATGCAAACGAATAGGAAAGCAGGTGTAAAGCTTAACTTTAAATTAAGTTCATAGACACGCTGCCGCTGGCGTTTATCATGCTGAAAGACTGCGTTTGTGGAGGGATGGAGAGTTAAGGCGGGTGGGGGAGAGACGTCATCATCTCCCCTCCCATTCATGTCATTTCATTCGCTTCATTTCATTCGCTTCATTTCAGTGCCGCAGCTGACTCGGTCTTGCCGTTCTTTTTCCTTAGTGTTTAGTTCTCTCTCCTTTACTGATTTATATAAAGGAGAGTTGAGATCCGAGAGACTGTTTTTGTTTTGTTTGTGGAGGGATTGAGAGTTAAGGCGGGTGGGGGAGTCACATCATCATCTCCCCTCCCATTCACCTCATTTCATTCCGAGCTGAGCTCCACAGCTAACGCAGTCTTGCGGAAACAACTTTGTGGCGCTGCCGCCAAATACTCACAGAAAAATCCACAAGTTAATAGACACGCTGTTGCTAGAGTTTCTCCACACTCTGAATCCTTCAGGCACTCCTGAGCATAATCTAATTTTGAAGGTTGGGACACCAATAATGTTACTGAAAAACTTACAGCCACCGAAACTTTGTAATGGCATGAGACTTTAGGTCACGTGTCTGCAAAAGAACCTAATTGAGGCAACTATTTTTACTGGCAATTGTTCAGGGGAGAGAGTTTTTATTCCTCGCATCCCCGTTATACCCTCTGATCTCTCATTTCAATTCAAATGCCTCCAATTTCCAATAAGGCTCTGCTTCACGATGACAATTAATAAGTCTCAGGGACAGACCCTACAAAAGGTTGCCATTGATTTGAGGCAAGATTGCTTTTCACATGGCCAACTATAAGTTGCATGCTCAAGAGTAAGCTTGCACAGCTTGGTCATATTACAACTGGAGTGCTGAACTGACAAAGTGGTATATAAAGAGATCCTTAACAAATAATTATTGGTATATTTTCCCTCAGTTTAAAAAGGTTTACTTTTCTTCTTAATAAAAATTTAAAAGCAGTACTTCGCCGCTGCGAAGCGCGGGTATTTTGCTAGTCATTAATATTACATTAAGCGCCAATGAAATTTAGAAGCTAAAATTCCTTGTTTTACTTCAATGTATCAGTTTAGAGTACTGTATCGAACTTTAAATATTAAACATAATATTGCTTTTCTGAAAAACTTTACAAAGCCCACTTGCTTACTTTTTTACTAATGAATGAATGACTTTTGGAAAAGTGTAAAAAAAGGAATAAATCCTTATTACTATACATCTAGCAACAATTTAAATAATTAACTACTAATTGAAAAGTAAATAAGCACCAAATTGTGATTACTAACAATATCAATCAGTTAGTATTTTATAGACCAGTACCCTGTTTAGGGCTGATTCCTGACTTGGGATCCATGCTGCAAGGATATGATCCAGGCTCACAAGACTTTCAGGGCTCCAGACTAAAAAATGTACAGTGGAACCTCGGTTTACGAACGTCTCGGAACACGTACAAATAGAGTTACGACAAAAAAGTTTGCCAAACTTTTGCATCTGTTCACCACCACACACTTGGTATAAGAACAAGCCAGTTTCCCTTTCAGTTTGTGCTCGCTGATGATTTACGCATGTGTTCAGTCTCTCCCTGTACTGTACATTGTTCTCGGCGCATCACGCAGAGGGACTCTCCCTCAGAACTGTAACCTCCTCTCAACCCAGCTTCCTCCTGTGGTATAGCGGGTCCACAGCTCCCATCAAAAAGGCCAGTTTTAATAAATAACTAAATAAATAAAGCCGGTTCAGGAGAGAGAGAGCGCAGGCTTGCATGCTGCAGAGAGAGAGAGAGAGAGAGAGAGAGAGAGCGCGCAGGCTCGCATGCAGCTGAGAGAGAGAGCGAGCCTGCGTGTGCAGCGGAGAAGGGAGCCTAGGTGTTTGTCTCAGTGTTATACAAATGTTTTTACATTAGTTTACTATTACACTATGCATTCTATGGTATAATTAACTATTTTTTGCTTAAAAATCTTTAAAGAAAATATATTTACATACAGTTTGTACGGTCTGGAATGGATTAATTGTATTTTCATACAATGCTATGGGGGAAATTACTTCGGGTCATGACCAAATCGGGTGACAACGAATTATGGTTATGAACCGAGGTTCCACTGTACTTAGAAGCAAATGAAACATTTAAGAGCCTAACGACACTTTAGTCACCAAATTACATAAATAATATTCTCCTTATTAACATAAAAAATGACTGCTGATTGGTATTTTGCACGAACTTTAAAATAATGAATTTATCAGTTAGAACGTCCAAACTACATAAAGTAAAAATGTGGGTGTCTATATTTTCCTTCATTTTGCAAAAGGTTGGGGACTGCGAATCGCTGGATCTTGGTTCCAGTGCCCTGAACCGCATCATTGGACTTGGTACTCCAATACTGGTAGTGCTGGAGACTCTTGCAAAACTGCAGGGTCTACAGAAGTGCCCAGTTTGTGAATTCTGATCACAGACGTGTTGTTGCTACTCTTAGGATCCAGCTTAGGTCCAGTAGGTTAATACTTATTATAAAACTGAGCCTGAACTTGGCCAGACTCCAAGACCAGGCTGTTTCTAATGAGTCTGCACACTGTTTGTGTGAGGAACTTTCAGATTTGGGTACGACTGCTGATACTAATGTGATGTGGGAGACCTTCTGTGACAAGACCCTGAAGGTTGCCGACGGTTGTGTTGGTGTTACCGGTGTTCCCAGAAGGAGGTGTTTCATCTTACAGGGTACCCTGGATATCACTGACAGAAGTCACAGTGCACAGCTCAATGGCAAGTCTGGTCTGTACTGGGAACTGAGAAGTACGGCTGCGAGGGCTCCAAGGGCAGATAAAGAGGCGTTTGTTAGAGGAATCTGTGAGCAAGTGACACACCATCTGTGATCTAGCGACCCACATCCTGCTTACAGAAGTATTGAAGCATTACACATATCTGAATCTGTTCCTCAGAGAGTCGCAGTCAGGGCGGCTGATGGAACGATCCTTATGGATGACACTGCAGTTGTGACCCACTGGACTAGCTATTTTGAACAATTCTACAAAGCTGATCCTCCAGCTATGATGCTGAATATCTCCAATTAGCTGTGAACCACCCAATCTCGCTGAGATTGCACAGGTGGTGAACCAGCTGGAGGGAGGAATGGCTGCAGGGATCTGTGGTATCCAGGGTGAACTTCTCCAGGTTGGTGTTAAGGTTGTCCTCTTGGCATTGCAAGGAATCTTTGCTTCTATTTGGGAGACTGGCATCATCCCAACTGACTGGAAAATGGGACTTGTTGTCCTTATCTGGAAAGGGAAGGGTGATCGCCTGAATTGCAGCAACTACAGGGGGATAACACTGCTCTAGGTGCCGGGTAAGGTCCTTGCTAGGGTCGTACACAATAGGATCCGTGATCACTTGCTCACCTACCAATGACCAGACAATTCTTTGTCTACCATCGACCGCATCCTGGCACTGAGGGTTCACATGGAGTGCAAACACGAATATCAGCAGAGTTTCTTTGCAGCCTTTGTCGATTTTCGTAAAGCGTTCAACTCAGTTGTCAAAACTGCCCTGTGGGACATCCTGAGGGTTCATGGGATCCCCTCGAGGTTGCTGGTTATCATGGCCAGCCTATACACTGGTACTGCTAGTGCTGTGCAGAGTGGAGGCAAAACCTCTGCGTTTTTCCCAGTTGATTCTGGGGTTCGTCAGGGATGTGTTCTTGCTCCTACTCAGTTCAATGCTTGTATGGACTGGGTGTTGCGCAACGTCGTTGGATCCAGCAGCTGTGGGGCATCTGTTGGTGAAGAAAGATTCACAGATCTGACTTTGCTGACGATGCTGTGATCTTCGCAGAGTCAATGGAGGCTCTGATCGGGATGCTTGAGAGACTGAGCGAGGAGTCTGAGTGTCTGGGCTTGCGAGTGTCCTGGATAAAAAACAAGATTCAGGCCTATAATGACCTCTTGGGCACAGCCATCAGCAGTGCGTCTGTCTGTGGAGTGTTAACCTTGTTGAGAGGTTTACTTACCTTGGCAGTGACATTCATGTCTCTGGTGACTCTTCCTATGACGTCAGTAGACGGATTGGGATAGCATGGGGGGTCATAAGGTCGCTGGAAAGGGGTGTGTGGTGGACCCTAAATCTACGCAAAAGGACGAAGGTCCAAGTTTTTAGAGTCCTGGTGCATCCTGTCTTGCTATATGGTTGCCAGACATGGACGCTATCTAGTGACCTGAGATGAAGACTGGACTCCTTTGGTACTGTGTCTCTCCAGAAAATCCTTGGGTACCATTGGTTTGACTTTGTGTCGAATGAGCAGTTGTTCATGGAGTCCTGAATAAGGCACATTACCTGCATTGTGAGGGAGCATCAGTTATGGCACTATGGCCATGTGGCGCGTTTCCTTGAGGGTGATCCAACTCGTAAGATCCTCATTGTTGGGGATCCGAGTGGTTGGACCAGGCCAAGGGGTCGCCTACGTAACACCTGGCTGCACTATTACTATGTACCTTCTTAACAGTCCCTGCTATCTTTGTGAGGCCTTCAATTTCTTCATGCATGTACATGTTAGAAAAATACAATCTTAGAGCATTTGCTATTTCACTATATTCTAGCTCGCCAACTTGACTAGTCCTGTTTGTGTCATCTTTCCCCTTTTTCTACAATGTTTCTCAAAAACTGCTTCAGCTTTTATATAAAGAACTTTTGAGCTTGATGTACAACATAATCATAATCATTTACTTATAAAAAGAGATTTGTTAAGAGGGTCACTCCATTTCAAATCAACCAATGGCTCACACACATTGGACTCAACCAAGTCTGGAAAAATTGCAAGGTGTTATTCAGGAGACACCCTGTAATTTTTTTTTTTTTAATGTAAGATCAATACTTTCCAACATACAGCCAGTTTACTGATGGTAGGATGGGGTGTCAATTTTTTTCAACAAATTTCACAAGCCCATAGCTCAAGAACTAAACCACGGAGCAGGCTCTGACTTTGCACGCTGGTACACTAGTTAGTATAGCCTGTGATGAAATTAAAACATTCAGTCCAGATAACCCTGCACGGTCAAAGCAGCCCCTTGAAATTGACCAAAGTTTAATTTGAGTTTTTGGCGTAGCTATATTTAGGCCACAGAGACACGTATTTGTAACCAACCAAGACTTTTGATTTTTTTCCTTATTCAGTAACTATATAGGTTTTCTGAAAAACAGAAAAGTTGACTGTATTAGGGTTTGAACAGCAGACATCTTAAATCCAAGAAGCATTTTGGATTTCACTTTCAGAGTAACCTAACAGCATGTGGGAATGTGCAGATAACTTTAAAAATATTTTTCATTTATTCTACATTATCCCTTCTTTCTCAAAACACAAACCTTACCTTTGTTATGCAAATCTTTTCATGTCTATTTTCCACCCTACACATAGGAAGAAAGCACCATGTGTCAATAATGATAATCATTGAGTTTTCAATCAATAAATTATCAAAACTGTCAAACTTTTTTCATATCAAATGACTAAGTCCTATCTCATGTGGCTGAACAGAGAATGTGATTCTCCATGGCCAAAAGAGTACATGGTACTCGAGAATACCACTGTTACATCTTTACAGAAGATGGCAAACTCAAAGTCAGCCAGGTGTCTGGTGAAGACAGTCAATTGACTGTCCGAATATTCACCACTGAGGCAGCAGCTGAGATCCTGCTCTCTCATGATCAGACTCCTGATGGTTCTCATATTAGACCACTGTCCTATTGGAGGCTATTTTCGGTTCATGTACAGTAATCCCTCCTCGATCGCGGGGGTTGCATTCCAGAACCCCACGCGATAGGTGAAAATCCGTGAAGTAGAAACCATACGTTTGTATGGTTATTTTTATATATTTAAGCCCTTAGAAACTCTCCCACACTGTTTATAAATACTGTATTCTCAGCACAGTTATACAGTAAACCCTTTTTTATCGCGGTTAATCTGCTCCAGACAGATAAATGAATTTTCACGAAGTAGGATTCTTTATTTATAAATCTAATACTTTCGCAGTTAGAGCATTGAAAACCTGTTTACGACCTTCTAAATACGTTTAACATTATTAGAGCCCTCTAGACATGAAATAACACCCTTTAGTCAAAAGTTTAAACTGTGCTCCATGACAAGACAGAGATGACAGTTCTTTCTCACAATTAAAAGAATGCAAACATATCTTCCTCTTCAAAGTGTGCGTCAGGAGCAGAGAATATCAGAGAGAGAGAGAAAAGTAAACAATCAAAAATCAATAGGTCTGTTGGGCTTTTATGTATGCGAAGCCCAATGAAGGGATCAATGTGAAGGTAGTCTTTTCAGCATTTTTTAGAGGAGCGTCCCGTCCGCATCTTCTAAGCAAACAGCCACTGTGCAAGCAGCTCCTCTGCTCACACCCCCTCCGTTAGGAGCACAGAATGTCAGAGAGAGTGAGAGAGACAGAGAAAAGCAAACAATCAAAAATCAATACGGGCTGTTAGAGCTTTTAAGTGTGCGAAGCACCATGCGGGAAGCATATCGTATATCATTGAGGAGTTTTATTTAATACGTAATACGTGCTCTGATTGGGTAGCTTCTCAGCCATCGGCCAATAGCGTCCCTTGTATGAAATCAACTGGGCAAACAAACTGAGGAAGCAGGTACCATAAATTAAAAGACCCACTGTACTCAGAAATCCGCGAACCAGCGAAAAATCTGTGATATATATTTAGATATGCTTACATTTAAAATCCGCGATGGAGTGAAGCCGCGAAAGTCGAAGCGCAATATAGCGAGGGATCACTGTATTATGAAAAATGTTGATTTGTTGTGATTTGCGACAACAGTGAAGCAGAATCAGACATCCTGATATGTTTCATGTATCCAAACTATCCTGCACAGTCTTTCCATTGGCCACCTAGACAATAAGCATTGGGTGCCATTTGAGTGTGTTATTGCACTGCTTAGTGCACCTACAGCGGTCAGTTGGAGGCAGTACACTCTTGATCTCAGGGACACTCAGCACTACATGGACTCTGCATGGAAAAATAAATTAAATGGGTCACATTCCTGCTTCCGCAATACCAAGATGCTAACATTTCATTATAACTAGTGTTGTATTCAAGGATAAATCAAGCAGCTGTTGTTCATGTGTTGTGCTTAATGTGCCTTTGGCAATTTATTTTTTTCCATTAATCCTACACCCAAGTTAGTGATGAAGAACTTAATGATTATCATTACTGACAAATGGTGAATTTAACCCATGATTAGAATAGAAAGTAAAAATGAAAGATTCACATAAGAAAAGTAAGACTTGTTTTCTGAGAAAGAAGGGGCCATGTAGGATACTGGAAAAATAATTTTCAAAATGTCTGGACATTCCCACAGTGCATTCAACTGGTCTGAAAATTAGACCCAAAATGATTTTCATATTTAAGAGGCCTGCTGGAGAAACCCTGATGCAGTTTCTTGTTTGTTTAATACCTTTTGAAAAGCCCTGTGAAGGCATTTAAATATGAGAAAAACATTAGCAGGCTGTATCAAAAGTAATCTTTCTGAAAGCCTAAACATGGCAAAGCCAAAGAGGCAAAATATTCTTTCCATTTTTGAAGTTCTGCTCTTACCAAGTGGACTACACTTTTTGATATTGTTCCGAACTATATCTATAAAAGTACCGGTATGCAAAACTTGTGCCTGCTAGGTGGTTTAGTTCTTGAGATGTGATCTTGTGAAACTGATGAAAAAATAAAACTGTGTCAAATTTGACACCGCTCTCCCTCTGTGGTAAACTTGCTGTGTCTTGGAAAGTATTGATCTTACATCAAAATAATTTTACAGGATGTCTCCTGAATTACATAGGTACACCAGGTATTTTTCATAAGTTTTTGAGACCAAAGAGTGTGAGATTTGTGGAAAATTGGTCAATATAACATGGAATGACCCAAGACCTGTAACCAAAAAAAAAAAAACAAAATTGTATGAAAACCAACAAACTATTAATAATGTCACCTATACAGGTTAACCCTTTTCGTAACTCAAGTTGACTCCAGTTTGTGTGAATATTCATTATACATTGGTAGACACTTTCATTTCACACTTTAGCCGGACATGCTGCTTACTCAATATAAAAAAACTCTGTCATTATGCACCTGAATTCATTAGAAAGAGTATCACAAAGTCAAACAATAGACCAATGGCTTTGGTCTTATAGTGAACTATAAGAAATCTAAACCAAAGTGACTTTCCGAATTGTTCTTCAGAGAAATCAAGTTAATGACATCAACAACCTAAAATGGGGGCACTTATGCACAAGGTATCCTGCCGGTGGGACACAGCCATATTTCAGTTTTTCTGTGTACATTACAATAAACCCACAAGTCAATCAAAACCAATCATGATAATTATACATACTCAAGCATGTCTTCAAAGTTTCTTAAAGATCCCTGTGACATTGAGCCACGAACAATAAAAACCTCAATACCACTGGACAGTTAAGCTTTAGACCATTTAAATTACGTATAGTTGTCTATGATTGGTTATTCATAATATGTGTATCCGCTGCACATAAAATTCATGAAATAAATGCAGTGTGTAAGGGCGCACCAGAGCTCATTATTACATACCAGTAACAGCGTAGTGCACAATAACATGCAGTGAATCCACTTGACTTGAGCATTCCTAGTTTCCATCCTCTTTCTCTGTACATTTATCTTTCAATTGCTCAGAGGCTGATGCACTTGCTGCTTCCTGAGCAGCTCTTTTCTCCAGCCTAGCAGCCCATTGCTTCTCTTCTTTCGTTGGCATCTTTTTGCGTTAAAGCCAATTAAGTTAGTTTTTGTGTTGCAATTACTTAGTATGTTTTTCTTAATTTTTCACTTAAGCTGGTACTTAAGCCTTCAATCTGCCTCAAGAATGATTAAAGATATGAAGAGGTAGGGGAAGTGACAGCGAAGGTGGTAGGGAATGAGAACGATGCACGTACGCATGCGCCGCACGGCCGCCCTGCTGCGCGCTGCCGAGAGTTGATTCTAGAATAAAATAAAATACAAATAAAAAGAGTAATAAAAATCATCTTCCCGAAAGCGGATAGTAGACGTCACGTAGTATATGTGTACCAAATATCAGGTCAATAGGTGAAACAGTTTGAGAGCTACAGGTAATTTAAAATCCTGGACAGACAAACGAATAGCCACGGTAGCGTATTATATAAGATTATACTTGCATGGCAGTATAGCAATAAGAATATCATGATTGTTTGTTCAAAAAGGAAACAAAACTTTATCGATTATTCTACAGAAATGTCTTCTTTGAAAAAAAGAAAATGATTAACGGAGTCCTAGAAAAGTTTTAGAAAGTCAAGTGATACAAAATATTGAAACCCTGAGACAGATTAAATTAATAGCTTTGACTACATTGAGGACAATTGACACAGTTGTTGATTGGTAAGTATTTAGTTTCTCTTTACACTGTTTGTGACAAATAACACAGAATGTTTATAAAAAGGAGACTTTGTGCCAAACAGTATAACTTTGAAGGGGCATCACACTGTGCTCTACAGTTCAATCAAAATAGGTTTGACTATTATTATCTGGTCGCCAGCTGCTGCACACTCTCCCCCCTTGTGTGTGATAGATGTCCGAGTATGGAGGTTTACCTCCAGCATGTCAAACAAGTGTGGTTAGGATGACTGGACACTAAATGTGCCTCTATGTGAGTGGTTTAGGTGTGTGTGAGAGAGAGAGATAAGGTCTGGAACCTTGTCCTCGGTTGTTTCCTGCCTTGCACCCAGGGCTGCCCTCACCTAATCCCTCAACACTGGAAGAAACTGGTATACAAATATACAGATTTGATGTACTAAGGTTATTCCAAATGTGAAGTGCAAGTAAAAAGCAACAAAACAAATTCCACTGAATGTCTAAAAATACCTAGATTTTTTAAACATTTCCCAGTAATATTTGAATATCCTGTTGATATCTAAATTGTTCTGTTGTAATATGGCTTTGTGCCGTTTTCTTGCAGCGAGTCAACAAATGAGGAATGGGAGCCAGAGACAAAGAGGCATCTTCACACCTCCAGGCATGTGCAACAAATACTGCTGGACCATCAACAGGGTTGTCAAATGTTCCATTCTTACCAAATTGTCACTAGGAGAGCCAGTGAACCTCCTGAAACTGAGAGGGAATCAGGTATGTGGCATGAGGATGAGGCAGATGAGGATCAAGAGCTAGAATTGCCCCGGTTTGCTCCAAAGTGCACCCCAAAATCACAACTTCTGATGACCAATTCATACTCCACATTTCAACTTTTCCAGCTATTCTTTAGTTCTACATTTGTCAGCACTAATGCAGACAACACAAATAAGTCAGTACAGAGAATAAATTACACTATCAGAGTTCTGTGGATAGATTGCTTTGGTTTTGTAAGTGGGCTTCATCATGGCAAAGCAAGTCCCTGACTAGAGAAGCAAATGGATGGGTTATAATTTCCTTTTTCCTCAAAAGCTATGACAAGGTACAGGTTCATTGCAATATCTTGGAGTCTTCACCTTTGTGATCTTGATGAAGATGTTGAAAATACAAGAAAGAAGGGAACAGATGGTAAGATTGTTTTTTCAAAACAATGCCTCTCTACTCACAGAGTCTTCAGTCCTGTAAAACATACTTCCGCTTAGTTAATGTGCTCTCTATCGATGAAAGGATGGTTGCCTTAAAGGAAAAACCCAAAAATGAGGCTTGGAACTGGTGACAGTATATATGTCAGTGTTCTCCCTAATTTAGGTGAGCACCCGGCTGTCATCTTGCATTACATTGCGAGATGACAGCCGCAGATCTACAGGCACAGGCAGATCTAATGATCTGCAGAGATGGCAAAGGACGAGCGGGCGGGCAAATATTTTAGAAGCAGGATCGCAAGTGGCGAGGGGAAGCAGGGTGGAATGTTGCTAATCACTGGATGCTGAACAAGCTAATAGCAGGGACGAGGCGGATCGGAGAGGATGTGGAGGTTGGGCGGGCAAGAGGAGGACTGCTGTGATGTTAATAGAAGGTGTTACAAACCTATAACACATTCTATTAGCATTCAAGATTACAGTGTATGCAGAGTCAGTGTAAATAATAAAATAAAAAAAGACTAGTGGAACCAGCCTGTCAGATATCAGAAAAAGGGTGCCAGGAAATGACATCTCTGTTCTCAGTGTCAGTACAGTTTGTGTAGTGCTGCTAAGCGTACAGCTGCTCTCTTCTTGTTCAGTACATAGCAAACCTATATATATATATATATATATATATATATATACACAGTTGTTTAAGCAGTAGGTGCGTTCTGTGTGCAAAAATCCTTGTAGCACTCACTGTGGTTCCTATTAAAAAGTGACTCCCTCTGCTGTTTTTAATACCGTATTTGCTCATACTGAGGGTTTTGTTAAAGTGACGCCGTCTGCCGCTCTTATATTTGCTTATATTTGGACCTGCCTCCATATTGCGAAAAGTGTGCAGAAACCCTTGCACCGCGTACTGTGTCCTGAGCAAAAGTTTTGTCACTGAATTGCTGAGGGTTTTGTTAAAGTGACCCATCTGCCATTCCTTTTGGTTCATATCTTGCCCTGCCTTAGTGCAAGTGTGTATTGAATATCCAACAGGATCCCACTTTCCCGCTCAAAAGTCTTATTCATAGGTATTTTTAATTTTTTCCAAACGTTTTACCAACATGACTAAAAAATTGTTCAGAAAACAACACTGCTCAGTTATTTCAGAAAAGAGACGCCACAAACTAATGAAGGTGCAGCGTCAACTCCTGATGTGGCAATTTCAGACAAAGACATTGCAGAGGCTGGTCCATCGGGGGGAATCTCTTCAGCACACACTCTACCAATTGATAAATCTAAGCACCGCTTACACAACATAAACAAACAATGGTTTAAAGATTTTGATTGGCTAATGGTCAAAGAAAATGGTATGTGGTGCTCATTGTGCATTAAATATTCAAACAAACACTCTGACTCTGCAGTACAGTCACTGCGACAGTGTATGGTGTGTCATAGCTGCGCTGGAGTGAGAGGCCACTGAACAAAATGACATCACAACTGAAGGATTAAGCAGATGTATTAAAACGTACAATTTTGTTTCCTCTCTGCTTTTAGACGTATTACCTTTGTTGTCCAACTTATCTGAGGCGTGGCAAAGGTAAGATGTCAATCTTACCGAAATTGAGCCAATTTTGCTTGCCACAAAATTGTCCACCATGGAGTTGAAAGACACTCCTCTGAGATATTTTCAAAGCCTTCATCATTGTCTGGCAGAAGAATTGTCAGATCTCCACATTGTTTATACACAGAGTGATGTAATGTCATTCAAAACTGCAAAATATGATAAATACCTAGAGAAAGCTGTCAAGCACCTAGATGTAAGATTCCCTGACATGCCAATTATTTCCAGCTTTTCAAAAGTTTTCAATGCAGAAACTCATGGTTCAAGTGAGTCTGCTGAAATTCTTTTCGATCATTACTCTAAAAATGGTAGCCTTCCAATTTTAAAATATGAAAGTAGCAGGCAAGAATGGCCAGTTGCGTCAAAAATGATCAGAATTCAATCATACAAAGACAACAGATTTTACTAAAAATGGCAACAACATCAGAGCTCAAAGAGTCATTTCCAAATTTAGCCAAACTAGCTCATACTGGGCTAGTGATCCCAGCTGAATGTGAAAGGGGGGATTTCTGCCCTTAAAACCATCAAGACATGTTTGACAAATCACATGAATCAAAGCACGCTAAATAATCTTATGCTGATCTCCTTGGAGGGGCCAGATTCTGGGGACTTTGATTATGGGAAAGCTGCAGACAACTGGGCCTCTAGGAAGAAAAGAAGAATAAGTATTTAACTGAAGACACCTTCTGCATATGCAAGTTGGCTTTGAAGAATATTTTTTTTATTTTTCTTCAATAGGTTTCCCATACTTTTTTTTCATTGTTTTCACTTTTCTTCCCGACAGCAACAATACTTGTGTCTCTTGGTTTATGTCATAACAATTGTTATTTAAAATTTGTTAGGTTTGCTGGATCCTGAATTGGATACTTCTTAAATTTAATAAAAATATTCTGGCAAAAGTGTCAAACCTTAAAAAAGGAAGTAATATTGAGCATTGGAAAAATAATAATAACTAATAAAAATAGTGCACATTTAATTTTCCCCACCACCAAATTTCCTCATCCTGCTCCACCTGGCTACTTTTTCATGCCACCCGGCTGGAAAAGATTTTTGGGGAGAACACTGTATGTTAACGGATTCTACACAAGTCCATCTTTTTTAAAGACTTACTGAAATTCAAAATGGGCACATGTGGGACAATTTATAGAAAAAGAGAAGATTTTCCATGAATCAACCAATCTTCCAAAAAAGCAGAGAGAAGAACCATATGGTGGGATCAGGGATGGACTGCTGTTGTTTGTAAAATGAACACTAGTGAAGTAAGTGTACTTTCCACCATCTAAAATACTTATGCTGGTGATACAGTATCCCAAAGAATAAAGGATAGTCCATGTGCTTAAAACAGAAAGAGGGCATAGAGTAGCAATTCTAGTGGTTGTTAAGGACTACAACAAATACAATGGAGGTGTTGATCTTTCCGAAAATGTGCTATATAAACAAATGTTGTTGTTGTTGTGTGAATTGTGGTACAAAGACCCCAATCTATTATACTAAATGTAGTATTTCTTTTTGTCTGGTAGTTAACAGAAATTGCTTCGGGAGCTGAAATTAAAAATGATAGGATGAGTACATAATTATAAGTACATTGTTACAAATATTTAGTTGTTGCCTCAGTGTGATAAAGTGTGTGTGTTTATACATATTTGTTTACATATTTGCGCCTGTGAAATAGTGACTTGTGTGTTTTTTCTGATAGGCATAACACTGCAATACTTGTTCTGAGAGAACATTTTAGTGCAGTTAGCCATTTGTGCCAAATGTCAAAAAAAGGACACCTGTATGATATAATTTCTTAGATGTATATAGTTTAGTTATAGGCATGGGTGTTGTAGTGGGGAGAAATGAGGGTAATAATAACCCAGGGCCCACTTGGGACCCTCAAAGCCTGGTATGAAAACTTTGTTTTCAAGGAGCCAACAGAGACTACTTATGTATTGGACCCAGGTTTCTGTTCAACACACGTGGGTACCAAAGGTTATTTCTGGCTAAAGAGTCCAAAAAGGGGCACCTTGTGCCAAATTGTGTAATTTTGCAATGCTATTGGATATAAAATCAATACTTGGTACAGCAATGGCCGAAAGACTAAAGCACAAAAAACAAAACAATTCTAAGGTTGTGTGCCATGAGATCACTTATATACTGTAAAATCCAGAAAGACGATAGGTTGCTCACAGTACAACGTAAAAAGAAACTGCTTGTTGCTGCGCCACAAACCCATAAAACTGATTTTTTATTTCCCTTTAACATCCTGTGTGTACAGGTCAGCTAGTCAGTATTTCAACAGCTGCCAAAGATGTTTAAGCCTGAACAAATGCCACGCGATATTATATACCATATGCAGAGTGTTTGTGACTTCGCTTGGTCGCAAAAACACTACCTCGGCCCCTTAAATTAGCAGAAAGAGAGCGCTAGGTGGATAGAAGGTATAATCGACCTTAATTAAGATCTTTAGAAAAAAGCGCCATGATAGACACACACTTTACCCGCAGGTACGAGACCATATTTACCCCAGAGTCCGTTGCTGAAGGCGCACATCATCGAGAAATTCCTCTACGTCGTTAATATCACTGTGCTTATTCCAGCTTTTCTTTTTATTTTTGTTGACTCGTTTCCTTTTTTTGCTACCTTGATTCAATCTGTTTTGTGCCCCATTAAAACTCAAAAAGTTTCCAGCCACGCTGCTTTCGCCCTGGGCCGCCATGTTGGAAATGGCAGACTGAACTTCACAAACGCACTTTCCATAGCTCAGCATCGTCAATATTCTTTTACTACGCATTTTCTTTGATAAAATATATCAATAAATTGAAAAGTATTTTAATGTTATGAACTGTAATATGAAAATTGTGTATCTGAAGAAATTTTAGATTAAAATTAAAACTCTGATTAACATCAGCAGATTCCAAACTTTGAGGATACGATACTAATAAATGACGCACGCTTCAGCCATAGTAGCTCAAGGCGTTTTTGCTAAACCCAGCTACTGTCACGTAAAAACGTCATTTTAAATAGTATCCATCCATCCATCCATTATCCAACCCGCTATATCCTAACTACAGGGTCATGGGGGTCGGCTGGAGCCAATCCCAGCCAACACAGGACGCAAGGCAGGAAAAAAACCCGGGCAGGGTGCCAGCCCACCGCAGTTTAAATATATGCTGTTCATTTTCAACTCAGTTTTACCTTCCAAGTAAACTCTAGAAGTTTATTTTTTAATTTTAACTTTCCCATTTTTATTGTATCGATATTCAAAAACATTAGTAATACATTTTTTCCATTAACATAGTACTGTATATAAACATTTAAGAATAATTTTACATACAAGAGTCACAACAGCGAAACCGTCGAGTAAAAGAAGGATTCAGAGATTGACATTACAAACTATGAAAGAAAAAGAAAATGGACTTGTTTCTTATTTTATTGCCTTTGTGTTTTTACTAGTTTTTCTTAATGCTACTTGTAATATTTTAGTGTCCATTCAGAAAAATGCAATAAAAGTTCTAACATTCTGAATTTTAGATTATGTGTATGGTATTTATTATATTTTCTATCACTTTATAAATAGAAAAAAAGGACTACATTTAAACAGACTGGGATTGATTTTTTGGTAATTCTAGAAAGTAATTAAAAACGTCTGAATTACTGGAAGCTGCTCTAATAATAATAATAATAATAATAATAATAATAATAATATATTTTATTTATATAGCACCTTTACCATGCTCAAGGCACTTCGCAGAGTTTAAGAAAGAACGGCAGGGTATACAGTATATAGCATTGTACTAAACCAGATAAATAAATAAAGAAGATTAAGACAGTAAATTCAGAGAAAAGCCTAACAGACAACATAATTGATGGTCTAGCACACACACACAGGTTACATGAGCATTTTGACATAGAGGTAAACTGAAAGAAGGGTCCTTGAGTCATTCCAAGGTTGTTTTGGCCATTGTTTGGAACCACTGTCCCGTCCAAAGATGAACTTTTGCATGTGCTTAATTTTTTCAGCCGAAACAGATCTTCTTGTAATATATGCTTCTATTTTATACCATTCATGACTCCTTCAATTTGGACCAGAGGTCCAATCTCTGCTGATGAAATCGAGCCCCACAAATAAAGCAGCGGTAGAGAAACTCAAGAAGAGAGTGACTGGGCTGATTCCAGGATGGAGAGGTATGAGCAATGTGGAAAGAATGATGGAGCCAAACATTTTTATGTTAAGAAGACAGAGATTAAGACAGGACAAGACTTGCACAGTGGGTATCAGCTGTAACCTTAAGAACACGGTGACACAATTATAAACTTTCTAAAGACATATTTTGTACAAATTTTAGGAAGTTTTTCTTTGCACAAAGAACCGTAGACACAAAGAATATTGGACTGGTGAGCCTGTTGGGTGTGTTCTCATCATAATTGCTCTAATGTTCTGTTGTAGCTTAGAAGTGCATACCAACAAAATGCTACCACCACAATCTTGAAGATGAAGTTAGTGTTATATTTGTGCCACACACATCAGATTGTCATCCTGGTAGTGCTGCTGCTTTGCAGTAAGGAGACTGTGGAAGATTGTGGGTTCGCTTCCCAGTTCCTCCCTGTGTGGATAGCGCTTTGAGTACTGAGAAAAGCGCTATATAAATGTAATAAATTATTATTATTATTATTATTATTATTATTATTATTATTATTATTATTATCCAAATGAATTATCATTTATTGAAGTGTTTTGATCTGGACAATGTGGCAGTTATATAAACTTTAAACTTCCACAACACAGTTATTAAATACTTGTGGAAAAAAACATATTTCACTTTTTCCCACTTACTGTATAATATTTTATTACATAAACAGTGACACTCTAAAACACACTTCAGTGCTTTGAAATATAAAGTGTCACAATGGGATATGGTATTCAGCAAAATTAGAGAATTGTTCGAATTACCTAGCACTTTTGAAAGGCATGGTGCCTTTGTCCATTACTCCATCCATTTTTGTTTCCTAGTCATTCAGCTGAACCACGAATTTAAAAAAACACATGGTGGCACAGAAATTAGTGTTGTTGCCTCACATCTCCAGAGACCTAGGTTTGAATGCAGATGTTGACTCTGAGGCATTTGCTTGTTGATCCTGTGTCTCTGTGGATGTTTCACAGGGTACTTTATTCTTTTCTAGTATTTGACTAAAACTCTAAATTGGCTCAAGGAGTGACCTATGATGGACCAATGCTATATTTCACATGTGAGCAGTACTGCTGGGATAGGTACTGGTTACCTGTAACCAAGAACTGGATAAGTGGGTTAGAGAATGGTTAGATTGATGGACTCATTCAAGTGAGCTCAATTTAGAAAATAATAGATGAACTTTATTCTTTTTCTTTAGGAAATTCTTATGACTCAAGGTTAGTGTTAATGAATTTGCTTTGTGACTTTTACCCTTTTCACTACCTGCAAAAACATTGAGATAATAAGTGTCTAATACTGTCTCTGAAGCATGAACTTAAAAGTATTGTTGATCTTTGCTCTTCAGTTTTACTTTGCAGACAGTCAGAGTCTATTCATATGCTGGCAGATTATAAATGATTCAGTAAAAGATGATCAAAGGAAGGCCTACACAAATTCCAATGTCCTTTAGTAAGAAAGGAAATAATTCAGGATTGAATGTCACTTATAAGTAACACTCACTTATGCATGGCTAATTTACAATTTGAAATCAGTAGTAGTAGTAATAGTACTTGTAGTCATGTGTGAAGACTACACTGATATTGCACAATTCAAGAAGCGACCGTCTATATGTTAGGCTCTGCTCACTCTAAAAACCGAACTTGGAGTAGGCAGGTTTAGAAAATGTATTAATGGGTTAATAAATAAGTGTAATTGTGGATTAGTTTGGAGCACCATCAGGATCCAGAATAATTCAGATATTTCCAAAAAATGCAATTAGCTTCAAATTAGTAAACTATGAATGTGAAGAACATGGTGAATCATTCATTCATTTTTTAAAAGCATCTTAATTTCATACATGGTAGCCTGGAATTAGACAATCTTTATTTTATTTAATACTTTTCCAACTGAGCACCACAACAAATTACATTACAAAGCAATACCTTTGAAGTTATGGTCAGAGAGCCTGGAGAACTTCTTGCTTTTTTGTGCTTCGTTTTGTGTTCTTTCCGTGGTACAGTTTATCATTAATAAGTTGATTACTGTATATTGTATTACTTTTGTCATTATTCTCTCGAAGAGTGGACCTCTTACAAAAATTTGGTACATGTGTTCAGGCAGTGTGCAATGAGAAAAGAGATGTGGAGAATAATTAATGAGGAGTGAATAGGGAAATTTTATGGTCAAAAATAACCAGAGTTATTGTGAAAAATGGGGTGCAAAATTCAGTAATACTCACTGAAAGGGAAAAGGAGCACTGTAATGTGCAAGGAATAATGAATGTAAGAAAGTGATACTAATGTATGGAATCTTCTAAAAAAGTAAAGACAAGTTAAGGGATTACATGAAAAGGGGAAAAAGGAAGGTCAATCATGGGAGGTAATGTGGCCTAAAAAGAAAGTGTAGTTAATGGGAAAGAGGCCACCATAAGAATGAAAAAGGCAATAAAAGATAAGACTTGGCTTTAAAAATGTGATAATTTGGGATAAGGTGGTGGAAGCCTGGGGACGGGATGTTGTATTTATTACTGTGATCTCAACAGCTTTGTGAAAATATTCCATACTAATATTCCAATATTCCATACCATACCAAAACTATTTGCCCCCTTCCTGATTTCTTATTCTTTTGCATGTTTGTCACACAAAATGTTTCTGATCATCAAACACATTTAACCATTAGTCAAATATAACACAAGTAAACACAAAATGCAGTTTTTAAATGATGGTTTTTATTATTTAGGGAGAAAAAAAATCCAAACCTACATGGCCCTGTGTGAAAAAGTAATTGCCCCCTTGTTAAAAAATAACCTAACTGTGGTGTATCACACCTGAGTTCAATTTCCGTAGCCACCCCCAGGCCTGATTACTGCCACACCTGTTTCAATCAAGAAATCACTTAAATAGGAGCTGCCTGACACAGAGAAGTAGACCAAAAGCACCTGAAAAGCTAGACATCATGAAAAAAATCCAAAGAAATTCAGGAACAAATGAGAACAGAAGTAATTGAGATCTATCAGTCTGGTAAAGGTTATAAAGCCATTTCTAAAGCTTTGGGACTCCAGCGAACCACAGTGAGAGCCATTATCCACAAATGGCAAAAACATGGAACAGTGGTGAACCTTCCCAGGAGTGGCCGGCCGACCAAAATTACCCCAAGAGCGCAGAGACGACTCATCCGAGAGGTCACAAAAGACCCCAGGACAACGTCTAAAGAACTGCAGGCCTCACTTGCCTCAATTAAGGTCAGTGTTCACGACTCCACCATAAGAAAGAGACTGGGCAAAAACGGCCTGCATGGCAGATTTCCAAGACGCAAACCACTGTTAAGCAAAAAGAACATTAGGGCTCGTCTCAATTTTGCTAAGAAACATCTCAATGATTGCCAAGGCTTTTGGGAAAATACCTTGTGGACTGATGAGACAAAAGTTGAACTTTTTGGAAGGCAAATGTCCCGTTACATCTGGCGTAAAAGGAACACAGCATTTCAGAAAAAGAACATCATACCAACAGTAAAATATGGTGGTGGTAGTGTGATGGTCTGGGGTTGTTTTGCTGCTTCAGGACCTGGAAGGCTTGCTGTGATAGATGGAACCATGAATTCTACTGTCTACCAAAAAATCCTGAAGGAGAATGTCTGGCCATCTGTTCGTCAACTCAAGCTGAAGCGATCTTGGGTGCTGCAACAGGACAATGACCCAAAACACACCAGCAAATCCACCTCTGAATGGCTGAGGAAAAACAAAATGAAGACTTTGGAGTGGCCTAGTCAAAGTCCTGACCTGAATCCAATTGAGATGCTATGGCATGACCTTAAAAAGGCGGTTCATGCTAGAAAACCCTCAAATAAAGCTGAATTACAACAATTCTGCAAAGATGAGTGGGCCAAAATTCCTCCAGAGCACTGTAAAAGACTCATTGCAAGTTATTGCAAACGCTTGATTGCAGTTATTGCTGCTAAGGGTGGCCCAACCAGTTATTAGGTTCAGGGGGCAATGACTTTTTCACACAGGGCCATGTAGGTTTGGATTTTTTTTTCTCCCTAAATAATAAAAACCATCATTTAAAAACTGCATTTTGTGTTTACTTGTGTTATATTTGACTAATGGTTAAATGTGTTTGATGATCAGAAACATGTGTGACAAACATGCAAAAGAATAAGAAATCAGGAAGGGGGCAAATAGTTTTTCACACCACTGTAGATAGATAGATAGATAGATAGATAGATCCACAATCCTGCATCCTGTAGAATTCAAAAACGAGTGAATATAAATATTATTTTAATTCCCCAAATATTTATTATGACAGGCTTCATGCATGCAGGCTTCAACCTGTCAATAATCACCATAAACAAAACGTGATAACTGTTTTACTGTCTGCCATTGTGTTTGCGCTAACCAGCAACTCTGGACAGCTTGTAGATGAGTTTCTTTTCAAGTTCACACAGTCAAAAGCATCCCAGACGGAAGAAGATCTTATTTAGATAATAACATCCTAAAATATTCTAAAAGTTTCTTTTGAAATGTTTCCAGATTTGTAGATTTGTACCATTCTCAAACTCAGGAGCTCTGTTAACGTTTCCTTAGAGAATTATTCTGTTCTGCACAAAAGCTTCTGTTCAGAGTCTTTATGCAAATTAGTAGGTAGAAAGGATTTGTGGGTCATTAGAAGCAGCACTCTAAGGATTGCTTTTTTGCTGCTTTGCAGATTTATTTTGTTGCAGTGAATACTGCAGATGTTACAAGGGAAGGTTTTGGTTTTCATAAACATCTTTATTTTATGCATTTCAGAGCATCATTTTGGGCTTCATACTAGCACCACACAGAAGAGTACCTTCCTCTATCACCAATTCTGCCTTTATTGTGTACCTTAATCATGTGTAATGTGTGCTAAATGTAGAATGTGTGAGATTATGAAAGATGTGTATCTGTAAATTAGGTATTTATGTTAGTAATTTATTCATGGAAAATGTTGCTAAAGCAACATATTACATGTAGTACAGAATTATGATAAGAAATTGGAATCTGTTAATTCACTTATGTGTATCCTGGAAACAGTTACATGAGGTAATCGTCATTATTATATTTTTGATTTAATGCTATTATTACTGTGATGTATTTGGTAACTCAAAATATGGAGTCCTCTACTGGTTTCAGTGTGTATTATAGTTACTCTTCTGCCTTGAATGAGGCTTTGAAGTTTCAAAGGCTTTATTTTTACAAGCAGTAATTTATCTCATAAAAGCACTAGTATTCAGAGTAATATGTGCAAAATTTGTGCTTTTACATTTTTTCAATGCAGTAAGATTAAACATTTCTTAAAATATATGTCAAGAGCAGAATATGCAGACCAATTAAAACACAAAGTACTTTTTTGGTGGCATCCACCAACCCAAATCCAAAATGACAAGTGTTTTCGTTAACACGATTCCACCTGGTGACAATAAGAAGAAAGAATGGTTATTCATACTGAATTCCATTTGTTACTTCAATGACATGTAAAAATACAATTTTATTTTTGTAAAATATTGTGCTATACCTGTTTTTTAAAAAATGACAACCATTGCTCCTGAGCATGAAAATAGTGGCAACAGCTATTTTATCAACCCGTTAATGAAGCTGTTTAGTCTAGCATTAGTTTGTGTGGGGCAGGAACAGTGTGGGTACTAGGTTTTTTTCCGCCCTAGGCCAAGCTTATTAGGTCAAGCTTATTAGTGTGCCAACCAGCTGTTTGGTAGCTAATCCATGTGGCTTGGTTTTTACCCCCTTATGATCTGCAGCCTAGGCGAATGCCTAATTTTCCTTAATGGAGGCACCAGGCCTGGGCAGGAAATCATCTCATTGGCATCAGATGCAAAGCTGGAACCAAGACGCCCTGGATGAACACAACCCCATACATACACTCATTTACTGGTATGGGGCTGATTTAAGAGTCACTAATTAAGCTAATACACGCACCTTTTAGGATGTGCGATGAAAACGCACACAGATGCAGGGAGAACGTGCAAACACCTCAAGGAAAGTGTCCAGGCCTGGATTTGAACAGAGCATTCTACAGCCTAAGGCTCACATTGCAAGTAACACTAATCACTGCAATGGTAACAGTAACAATAATTGTAGTGGATCTTTTTGAAGTCTCGGAATCTTTCCCCCCTTAGAAACACTTTCAACGATCCCAAAAAAATGCCAATCGGATAGAGCCAACTATTGGGCAGCTGAGGTAGTACAACTCACTTCGGTTTTAATCTTTACACCGGTATTGCGCTGACGCACGTCGTCATGGAGAACACACACTCAACACCGCAATGTTCTTCGTTCTGACAGATAACATAATCTGCAAAATCTACTCCTTCTTTCTTACAACGTTGAGCAATGGGAGCAGGACAAAACGTTTTTCCTTGCGCTTCAGTATCAGAACTCGTTGGAGTCACCTTGCGCCTAATTTGACGAATTTCAGCTTTGTGTGCACAATTTCCTCTACTTTCCTTTCACCAATTTCAGTCTCCACCGACAGTGTACGAACGATTGTTGTAGGTAAATTCTTCAGTGTTGCCAACATTTTTCCGGACTGTCAGAAAGACTTGGCCTCCGAGCGCGAGACTCATTCACAACACGATCTCGTCAGTCTCTAAATGTTTTTTGGCCAACACTGAGACAAAAGTTCTTTGCCAAATTGAGTTTTAAAGCTTGGTAAAAATTTACGGAAGAAATGTCCCTTCCTCTAATTTTAGAATTTTTAAGATCTGCTAAACGTCTATGTACTTCTTGCTCTGATTCTTTCTGATGGACTAGAAAGCTGAGGGGTCGTTATGAAGGTAACGTTGTCTCAGGGAAGTAAGTTCCGTCTTCGATCTAGCGCGCCTCTACTTGTCCATGAAAGCTGATGATTTGAGCTCTGTGATCTCATTTTTATTTGAATGTCCCCTAGGCAGGTAACGATGGGACTCTTCTCATCAGTTCTGAGCATGATCCGAAATTTTCAAAAGCATGTGCTGAGATTTTAGAGTTGATATAGAATACTCACGAGAAGTATTTGTTTACAAAATATTTCGAATCAGTATATTAAAGCTGTGACAATTCCACGTGATGATAGAATGTCTACGGAACCAGAATTGATAAAAAGTCAGCAGAATAGTGCCATTAGAAATCACATAAAATGAAGATCTATCAGCATATTACTTGCTCATACAGTACAATCACAAGTGCTCAGTATGAAAAGATATCTTTACAACAATATCAAATACTCAATACCGAAAACAGAAATAGGAATGAATATTAATAAATCTAATAAAGTTCCGACTGTGGCTATTTTTCGCAGTGCTGAAAAAAATCACTTTCATAGTCCTAACACACCAGTTTAGTAGAAGTTCACAAGTACTTGATTTTGATATCTTTCTGGTGAAGTGCTTGGTGCGCGATAACGTGCTGAACCTGAAATTCAAAAATTAGCCAGCAGAGGGCAGTCTTGCCCTATTCAGATAGCCCAGAAGTGAACAAGGGTTGGTAGGTGGGGCGCGTTGATCGAGAAGGAACAGGTGATTGGCTGAAGGAAAATGACTGACGTGGTGTTTTGAACCTGTACTGCGCAATACAGTAGTGACCCGAGCGGGCTCCTGTAGGGGGCAGTACGAAATTTTAGATTGCGTGTAATAGGCGGAAGTGAAGAATGCCTGCATCGCGTTATTTTAGATATTACGGGCATAACGAAATTTACTATTTATTTTGGATGCAGCAGCAGTGGTAACTGGAAGGTCAAAAATAAAATCGAGTTGCTAAACGACTTTTTCTATCGATCAAATTTTATATTATATAGCATATCCTCTAAAGGTTCATTACAAAGCTGACTGAATTATAATTATAATAAGACGATACATGGGGACAAAATAAGGTAATTGTTGACTAAACGCATTATTTAAAATAATTTCTTAAGCAGCATATTTTACACGGTACTTTACAAAGCAGACAACATAATTCAACACAACATTGCAAACTGCAACACATCACAGACTACGTGAAATTCTTTAACAGTAAAAGGACATTTGTGTGGTAAATATTAGAAATTAGCACATTTTTGGAACCAGCAATGACCCAACCTCTTCACTTCAGCCGGAGCTAGCTAAGAAGCAAGGGTTCATGTGGGGTGAGCAGCAGAAGGGGTCCTCAGCTAGGGCCAGATGGGAAAGGTGTTTTTGTGTGTAGATGTGACAGAGGACAGGCTAATTTTGCTAGTCCCAAGAATAGGTACCGTTGCCATCTCCCATTTTCCAGCCATTTAAGTACTTGAGCAGCTTTATGTCAAGAGTAGTTATTGTCACCTCTTTACCCTCCAGAGGATTCAGCTTTGACAAGAACAGAGGGAGGGATGGATGGAATGACCTATAACAGAAAAAAGGAGATGGACAAGCTTGAATCATTATCAGGAGGACAGTGTGGCATTGGGAGTATGGGGTAAAAAATGAATACATGGGCACTCAGAAAGGCAATTTGCTATGATTACTCTATGGCAGGTGTGGTGGGCAAATGGTGAGGTCCACACTGGCAACAAAGCAAACACATATGAGAAGAAAATACAAATTAGAGAATAGATGTACAGAGCCTGCTGAGTGTACACATTGACAATAAAACTACAGAGTACAAAGAAAGATTGGTGTGAGTGGCAAGTATATTTAGTTGGCCAGACAGACAAAAAAAGTGTATGTGAAGTCTTAGGCAGGATGTGGAGGAACCAGAAAGATGTCAGCATAACATGGAGGTGGAGGCTGATAACAAGCTGAATCTGCAACATATATATGGGGTGACAAGTAGTTAGGCAATTAAGTTCTAAATGAATCCATCTTTATTTTGTATAGTGCGCTTCACAGGGTATCTCCCAAAATTAACTCGAAAACATTTCCACTTAACAATATATAATATAAGAATTTCAAATGGAGTTAAAAGGAGGACTTTTAGAAATGATGAGTTGATGGGCAATCAAAGTAGACCAAAGAGACAAATGGGAAGCCAGCCAGCCAAAGATCTGCAGAAGGGTAGTATAATGAAGATGGTTGGTACATTGGGATGAGACAAGCGACATAACTTAAGCTAACTGGTATGATGTAGATATGCAGAGTACATTATATTATCTTGTCCTTATACAGTGTGTGCTGTGTATGGCACAATAAAAAAAGAAATGGTTAAATAAGATCGACAGTAAATAGGTGCAAGATATCGTTGAGAATAAGAAAGATAATCAAATAGAACAGCTAACATTCTGGCCAGCTCACAGACCCTCGTTTATTCCTAGAACCCAACGCTGTTAAACACCCTCCAGGATGAGGGTTCTAGTGCTGCCCTCCATTATTAACTGCCTTCATTGATTTGGATTATTATGTAGGAGGGTATTTCATGGGTACATAATCATTGCTGTCAAATAGATAGAGTACAGTAAAATTCTTACTTTCATGTACTAATCAGCATGCAACAAGTTGCAACTTCCTAACACCATGATTAGTGAGTATTCCTGGCCTCAAAACTTCTTCCTTTCTGATCTGAAATAAGTAACATACAGTGAAGTTGCAATAATAATAGAATTTTATGTGAATACTTTTCTTTTTTATTTTAACTGTATTTATTCAGGGCTGTCTAGCTCCTACAGAAGCATTCCTCGATTTCAATGATAGGGCAGGCTGCTATGCTCAACTTGTAGAAGAATACATAAGGGTCAGGTCAGCTGCTTCTTCTCTGATAGCTTGCTATGGAAGTTCTACATAGAAGAAAGTGCATTGAAGTGCAGCATGGCATTTCATGCACTTTGAACTCAGACTAATGCCATCACAGGTTGGTGTTATGCCCTTGCTATGATATTAGGTCCAATACAAACAAGAGCTGCTCATTATGAATTTCCCTCGGGATCAATAAAGTCTATCTATCTATCTATCTATCTATCTATCTATCTATCTATCTATCTATC
>JANRMT010062793.1:6971296-7007079 GCA_026402145.1 Polypterus bichir lapradei
ATCTATCTATCTATCTATCTATCTATCTATCTATCTATCTATCTATCATGGGTGATATCTTTGTGTCCTAGGAAGTATGCATAAGCTTCAGTTTTATGGTTAGTGCTGCAATTTGCCAGAAGAAGGTAAGCGATGTTACTGTGATGCTACTGACCAACTGAATATCTATCTTGCCCTTAAGGAGTATCTGGCAAGTCTCCTTGGGTTCTAGTGGTCTGTAAGCAGGTGATTACCAGGCTGACTGATTTACTGTGACAGGAGGCATTAAATTGGAGATGCGCTGACAGCTCGTATGGCTTGTTTTAGCCTCTTCTAATCTGGATTAGAGTGCTAGTGTGTCAGCATGATACTGGCCTGCACTCACTCAAGCAAAGGTGTCCTGAAGGACATAACAAGCCCTTCACAACTGCACCCCTTAAAGAGATATGTAACATACATCCCATCTCATTTAAATGTGACCAAGACCTCCTATGGCTGCACTGTCCTCCAGTTGTATTACTGTTAAACTGAGAGAGGCTAGTATGTGCATCCACACTAGCAGAATTTCCATTTACAGAATGAGGCCTCATGGTTTTTGACGTTAAGGTGTAGTCAATTTGGATGTTGTGCAATTTAGATGATGGTGTCCAGTTCACATCCATTCTACTCAAAAAGAGTAAAAGAGTACAGACGCTAAACCAGTCTGTAGTGCAGCTCAACTAAGGTGCAATGCTTCCATTTTATGTGTGAAAGTTATACAAAACTCAGACTTAGTATCTGTATAAATGTTAATGATGTGTGTTAAGTACCACATGAATTTAACCTAAAGCAAAGAATAATGGCATAATGAACTGTATTTCACACTGGACAAGAGCACCATTACACGTTGGAGTCCTCTAAACCACTCCTTTTGGTTTACATGGATGACTTCACTTAAGCCTTCCAGCCCCAGTCTCCATGGACCAATTTGCTCCAAATGAGTACTTAATCATAAACAAACACCTTTAGGGCTGGAATCAGTGAGCCCTGTCTATTGCTGAATGAATGAAAATCTTTACATGTGACTTCCACATTTTGGTGTCTGAACTTTATCATGGCAGTTCTGGGGCTCAAGGCATATTCAACATATTCATATTCAACACTCACATAGGTCCAATTTGGAATTGTCAAATGTTGCTTCTGAAATCTTGAGCACTGACAGTCACATTCCTAAAAGAAATGTGGGAGGACAACTAAAGCACCAGGGTAAATATTAAAATAACATAACTAGAACTAGAAAGTATTAAACATAATTTAAACATGACTAAAAGGAAATTCGGGGTTGGAGTAATTGTTCAAAGAAATGCCTGATTGTAAAATGGCGTGTCAAACTCAAATCCTGGAATAACTGCAGGTTTTCAGTCCAGTCATATCCTTAATTAGTAACCCATTGCTTCTAATGATGAAGCACTCATTTTTGTTTTTCTTTTGAGATGCAAAATATGCCAACAGATGACTGACTAACTCAGGGGTTGCAAAACAACGTCCTGAGCTACATTCACTTTCTTAATAAAAAACTAATTCTTGCTGTTAATAAAGCATTCTTATTTGATTTTATGGCTTGTTAGTGATGCTATTCTAGCACATCAGACATTTACAAAACTTTGGATTTTCTTTTTTTCTGAGAACAGCATCCAAATATTCTGTGGAGCAGTGTAGATCAACATTTTTCAGACCTTCACATTTTTTTCCTTTTAAATATTTTATGGAAGTATTCATTGTATATTGAAGACATAGCTGCAAATGGAATTATAGTAATCTTGTTGTCTGTTGGCTAGATTTGTATGTCACAATTGTTTGGTTGCAGTTTATGGAAAAAAGAACCAAATAAGGTTAGTGAATCTTAAAAATCATATGAGTTAAAATTAGAGCAAAAGATGCAGTAGTTGATTATTACAAAGGTGGCTGAAATGAAAATCAACATGTACTGCAGTTCTTCCTGGTTCTGAGTTTGATCAGCTGCAGTAAGGCCATGGCCTTTACCATAGAAAAAGGGCAGCGAGCCATAAAGAATGTCTAGAGCAGTGGTCCTCTGCTTTTTGGCCCCAGGACACAGTTTTATCTATTTTTGTTCAGTGTATTAAACCCTTTAATAACAGCAATTTTAATGTAAATTAAGCAACCTTTTCCCCTGTATGGTGCACATTACCAGATAAGAGTAAATAAATATTTAACATTTAAATACAGTGTACATAATAGATGAAATATGCACAGTACACTTTAAAAATAAAGGTTTTAAAATGGCAGCATCTTTCTTATTTTTGTGAAACTTAGTGGGAGACCTTTTCAACTGAATATTGATGTATGCCCAAGCTCAAAGCTTCATGAGGAATATTGCTTAATTGAATGTCACTGTATCACCATTAAAAAAATAATGCCAGTAATGGTTTCCACTTCTAGCACTGGATATTATGTGTCTAAATATGCATTTTGTAAAAGGCAAGGAGTTAAATACAAACTAAAGACAAGGTAGGGTTACAGATTCTTAAAATCAACTTATGAAGGGTTCACTATAAAAGCTGGTATTATGGTATATAAAGTACAGAGGTACAATTGACTTGTTACTTAGCCCATCTTCGTTTACGATTTCAGAAACTCTTGTGAGAATATTTATCTGATGTGAAAAGGAAAAGAATTCCTGAATATTGGAACATTCTGCAGTAGCTAAAATAATAATGTTCAAAAAACCATACATGTGGGGAATACCAAGGTGTCAAATCTTTGCATTAATGTTGATGGTGTGATTGTAAATCCTTCACAAACTGTTCTTAATCTTCGTGCATTATTGCATGCATCACTTACCTTTGTGCCTCATATAAGCTCACTTACTAAACTGCATTTTTCCATTTTGGCTATATTTCTCACCTTCATCCTTTACTAAACAAGAAAGATGCTAAAATGCTGGTTCATGCTTTTGTTACTTCCCAGTTTGATTATTGCAATTCCCTGCTCAGTAGTCTTAAAGCTGAAACACTCAATAGACTACAATTTATTCAGAACTCAGCTACAAGAGGTCTTACTTAGACTAAGCACACAGAGCCCATCACCTCTGTTCTTTTACATTGGTTACTCATTTCTTTGGGTATACAATATAAACCACTATTTACTGCCTTATGAATTTTTCATGATCTTACCCCCACTTATCTAGCTGAGCACCTTTTACCCTTACAACCTTTCCACTTGTGCTCATTTCCTTTGGCATTGACAAACGAAAGGAGACCATTCAGTACATTAAGCCTGTTTGTTTAGCTAATGACTAAGCTGTCCCAATATCTCATCTAGATATTCCTTAAAGGTTGTCAAGGTTTCTGGAACTTTCTGCGTCAACTAAATGTCTCGGTAGTTTGCTCCAGAGAACCACAATTTGTGTAAAGAAGTGCACCCTGGCTTCAGTCTTAAATGTACTTCACCTTAGTTTCTATTGGTGTCCTTGAGTACGTGATTCACCGTTAAGCTGAAAGAATATTGTTGGATCAGCTTTATCAATGGCTTTGAGAATTTTTAATTACCTGGATTAGTTCCTCATGTAGTCTCCTCTAGTCAAGACTATACAGGTTTAATTCTCTGGGTGTGTCAGAGTAGGACATGTCCTTAAGTCCTGGGATGCACTTGGGTGCTCTCCTCTGCACAGCTTCGAGTGCTGCTATGTCTTTCTTGTACCATAGTGACCAGAACTACACACAATACTCCAGATGTGGTCTTACTAGTGCAGTTTATAGTTTGAGTATAACATCCCCCAATTTACATTCAGCAGTTTAACCTAAGATTTTCTTCACCTTTTTAATTGTTTCTCTGCATTGCTTAGTCAATGAAAACGTTGTCTCAACATAAACGCCTTTTCAGAGGTTGCTTCTTGTATGAAAGCATCTCTCATCTTGTATAATCCTTTTGCCCATGTGTAGCACTTTGCACTTTTCTACATTGAACTGCATTTTCCAGATGTTTGCCCTGTTCTGAAGATTGTCCAGGTCTTTTTGATTTTTTTTTCTGCTTCCTCAATGTTTGCCATCACTCTAATATGAGTGCCATCTGTGAATTTCACAAGTTTACTCACTATACCAGAATCAATATCATTAATATAAATCAGAAAAAGTAATGGTCCAAGTACATACCCCTGAGGGACTTGTCTGATGAGCTTGCTCCATGTGAAGCATCCTCCCCTTATCTGTACTCTTTGTCCCCTACCAGTTAGCCAACTAGAGATCCAGTTTTGGAGGTTACCTCTGATGCCTTTTGAAGAATATTAGAAGTAGCAGCATGAAAACTTTAAAGTGTCTTAGGAATTTAATGCATATCAGGAAATTAATTAACAACAGTATGTAACAATAGAGAACTGCCAGGAATGCATGCATATTTAATTTTTGGTACTTTTGTTTTGTTTGGATATTGTTATAATCTATAATTTCTTTTTATTTTTTTTACCTGTAATTAATACATTATTAAAAACCTATATATTGAACAAGGATTCTGAGTTTGAAGTCAATTTTGCTGTATATTGCTTCTATCAGCTGATGATTTTTGTTTTCATTTTGTTGCAATACCATTTTTTTTATTGACAGTTGTCTTGAGGCATTCTGTTTCACTCATTGACATGGAAACAACTTCCAGAATTCTCCATGATTTGCTCATTTTTACATCATTTGAGCAATGGTATAAAGATTACCCACATTAGCCTTTTAGTTCCCAAACTTGACAGATTAATTTTCTAATCACTTTGCTAAAAATGCTTATTTTGATTTTCTCCCAATAAATTGTTGCTTTGAACCTTAGCATTGACATTTTGATTGCACTCTTGTGTGATGCAAAGTCACTGATTCATATCTACAGTACATCCGGAAAGTATTCACAGCGCATCACTTTTTCCACATTTTGTTATGTTGCAGCCTTATTTCAAATATTATTTTTAATATTTTTAATAAATTTTTAAAAACCTCAAGTAAACTTTTTTCATGTTGTCATTATGGGGTGTTGTGTGTAGAATTCCAAGGAAAAAAATGAATTTAATCCATTTTGGAATAAGGCTGTAACATAACAAAATGTGGAAAAAGTGATGAGCTGTGAATACTTTCCAGATGCACTGTATGTATTTGTTTGCATGTTGTTTTTTCTATCAGTATTTCAATGTTGTTTTTGTTGCCATGTTGTGTTTTTTCAAACAGTATAGTATTTGTAATTATTACACTTGTCTTTTCAATGGAAAGGTATTTTATAAGAATAAACTGAACTGAATTCCTTTATTCTAAATAGTATTTTGAGTGAATAGAGCCATCCTGGCAACACTGGATACAAGGCAGAAACCAGCCAAGGACAGGGCACCAAGCAATCACAAGTCACATTCATACCCATATGGTGAATTGCCAATTATATGCATGTCTTTGGATTGTGAAGGGAAACTTTAGTAACCAGATGAAACCTACAGGCACTCTAGTGTTTAATAGCCTAAGTTAGCTCCAATGGAACTGTGGGTGAATGTGTGCCCAGTGATGGCTTAGTACCCTGTCCACAATTGTTTTCCATCTTGCACCAATGCTGCCAGAATAGCATTTATTTAGCCTACTGACAAACGTAAATTGGACTAAGTGGGTTTGAAGATATATGGCTGTATTTCTGTGGAGTTCAGTTGCCTCCAGACCTTAATGGATAATAAAAAGACCAATGAGCAGTAAAGAAAAACAGCTCTGTTTTGTTATTGTCACAATGGTGCTCATTGGCAAGTGATGACTCCATTAACCAAAATTAAAAAGGATATCAAATTCTAATGTAAAGTATCAGAACAAAAGTGTCTGGCATGGGCAAAAACACAAGTATATGCTAAAAGACTATAAAAATTAAACAAATGTTCCAATGTTAGGAATTTTAGTTTTTTTTTAAGTGAGAAAGGGCTGTATATTTAATGAAGGCGAGTTCATTTTAAAAAACAGGGTTTAGTTTGAATGAAAAACTTAAGTTCCATTGGTCACTCAGGACCAGTATAAAGTCTGTCAAATATTTCACACTAAACATTGGATTTGAAATCTCTTAATAACCAACAGTTCAGGCAACATCTGTTCAAATGTTGTGATCAAGTTTATTGACACCTTTGCAGCTTTTAATCGCACTTTTTCAAATACAAAAGAAAATCTCAGCATTTTTGCTTTTATGTGTTTTGCTAATAAATGCTTTTGTCCAAACTGATTTTTCACACCTTGTACACATAGTATACAGTATGTATGCAAGCAGATACGTATCACAAATAGGGCAAAAACAAACTATGAGAAAATGTAGACCTCTTGGGTTTATACCAGACAAATTACACTTCCAATGGACAACTAATTGTACTCATACTGCTGCAGCTTCTTTGGGGGTTTGATTGGCACAATGTGGTTGGCAGTTCTGACTTTGGACTGCAGCTTTTTGTACAGTGCTGCTGTATCTTTTTCAGGTGTGTGATTGACCCAATCAGCTAGTGTAGCTCTGTGATACTTTCAGCAATTTGAAACAATGCTCTTGTGTTTTTGATAGTTTTATTTGTTCATCTTTGCTGACACATTGTAAATGTGTAGGAGTGCAGTTTATTAGACATATTAGAGTATGTGGAGCAACATGGAGGAAGCCATGGAAGATTGGGATGGCAGCGGAGTGTGGCTGAGGAAGGAGACAGTTGTTTTGGCCATAGAATAACCCCTAGTGAGTAACTTGCTTTCCACTCAATAAAAACTTAAAAAAAAACACTGAAAACCTCATTTTAGTGAATTCCACAATTGTGAAATCACAGGCAAAACTAAGTTTAATGTCAAATTCATGAAACTGTATGTGAAATGAAACTTTTCTGTTTTACTCGTCACTATTCATGAATAGCCATAGCCTATACTGGAAAAAGAGGGTGCAGAGCAGGAAGTCAACCAGAATGGGATGTCCTTCCATTGGATAGCACACTCAGGCACACACCTACACAAAGAGCCACTTTTCAGTCAGTAATCAGTTCAAGCAATAAATGTGACAATATCCCTATAGCATTGAAAAAACTTCACAAAGTCTGTGAGTGAAATGGGACTTCATCTGCAGCTCCTGAAGCTGTGAGGCAGCAGAACTAACTACTGCTATTGAGTAATCCTTGGCAACAGCTTATGTAATTCCTTAAAATCATTAGCAGTTGTGGGGAACAGCCCGGACCCAAAAAAGTAGACATTGTTGCAAAGCACCACACACGTTTATTTACAATAAAGTGAAGCACACAACCCAGTGGCGCTGCACCAATCACCCTCAGTCCAGGCCCTTCCAATGCCTCTCTTTCTCCTCAGGTTTGCCTCCACTCCTCTCCTCTCCTACGAGCTCTGTCGTCTTCCACCCGACTCCAGCCATTGAATGCTCCAGGTGCCTCCCGATAACCTTCCGCTGGCCCTCCCAGGTGTGGCGAAAGTGCTGGCTGTGCACCCGGAAGCACTCCGAGTGTCCCTGGTCTTCTTCCCCCCAGCACTTCTGGGTGTGGCAGAAGTGCTGAGGGCCAGGGCTCCAAAGGCATCGGGGCTCCCCCTGGCGGTGACCATGGGCCCTTATAGGGTTGAGCTTCTAAGCTCTGTTCCCATTGTCCCCAAAGCCACCAGGGCGGTCACCCCCTTGTTGTCTGGAGGAGGCGTAAGCCTTCCTCTGGTCCTTCTGGGCATCCCAGCTGGGTACTACCCCCAGCCACTTGCCACACAATATTAAAGGTTAAATTCACATGCACTCTAGAGTCACTGCTGAAGCAGCCAATAAGACATATCACAAGTATGAAAGAACCATACTCATGGCAGTGGCTTGAACGTATGTATTCATTCAGATAGAAGAGAAGTTCCTTGTATTTACTAGCTCATTTGACACAGTTGATTGTCATTTTGTAGTAGAGAGTTATCTTTCTGGTTATGTTTTTCGTTCATGAATAACAATTGATTGTGCTAATCTTCTGGTTCCTGATCTAAGCTTGATGCTTTCACCCTATAATGAAAGAGCAAGGGAAATTAAACAATCAAGTAATAGGGTTCAAGTTATACAATAGCCTCCTCCTTGACACCCCTTGAGGGTGGTTAACCACCCTCTTTAATAGTTAATATTTTTTAGATTTGTTAATTGAAAGAAAGCAAAACAAAATGAAAGAAAGTAAAACAAAATGAAGGTAAAGTATAGTAATGTTATTACAGAACTTTCAAACATTTTAAGAGCCAACCACATGAATTTCAAATCAGAGAGACAACTGGCTACTAAATCTTAACCAGGCACGAATGTTGATCATTTGACTAATGCAAAAGGGAGAAAAAGGTACATGTAACAATTAATTATCATATCTTCAGTAGTATCAATATGGAAGATAAAATCATTAATTGTTCACTTCTCATCTGCCCATCCAGAGGTGGTTCCTTCTATGTACTGTAAGCTGCCATGACAGATACCAGCTCCTGTAACCCTGAAGTGGATATCCAGGTGAGAAGATGAATGGATTGATAGATACATGAGTGGATGAGCAAATGGATGGAAGGATAGTGTTGCTGACTGCACTATACCATTGATTTTTACCATCAATCAAAATTTATTTGAGTTCAGATCATCTGTTATATGTTTTGGGTCCTTGCCAGGATATTTACAGGCTTTGTCCCATGTCTTAGTGATTTGCATGCCATCTAACCTGACTGATGTGTTTTTTCTGTGTGTGGTATTCTTCTTTGTTAAGCACTACAGTAAAAGGTGTTAACAGTACATGCTTCATCGACAGACACTTCCACACAATGTCATTTGCAAATGATGAGATATTTTCAGGTAGCTATTACCTGGGCAGGAAAATAGTTTTGAAGCAAAGAAAAATCCTTGATTGCTGCACGAGGGTTTGATGCTACAAGCTTTCTTTCCTATTTGATTTAAGAAATCTGAATATAAGGGCATTTGGAGAATCTTAACATTTTACTTGGGTTTTGTTTGTATCGGAATGTAAGCTGTTTCAGCTTACCCAGTCCAAAGCAATATGAAAGCACTAATAATCTGCTTGCAGGTTCCACTTTCATATAATTTAGGGTCATTAGTTTGAGTCTGATATTCCTATGTAAGGATATCAGTGCTACTGCAATGTAGACCCAAACATCCACAATACATGTTCATGCACTGAAGCACACAATCAGATTTAGATTTGACACTCATCCTGACCTGCTCACCATTGGAATTGAGATAAAGCCACTTAGACACAAAGGCAGATTGGGCATCAGTCCAGGGTCCCCTGGCATTGTGAGCAGAAGGGCTAAAAATATGAAAAGCTAAAATGAAACAAAAATTTGCCAATAGAACTATAGGGACACTGCAGATTATGCATCTAGACCTGGTATAAAGAGCTGTAGCAGAATATTAAGATATTCAGTATGATATTTATATATATATATATATATCACATGCTGGATAGGAACCCTCACACCTTCATAATCTTAGTCTGAACATGTGTCAAACACAAGCAGCTGATTTTTTAAACATTACCAGAATTTACCTACATGCATGTAGAATTTTCATACAACAAACACTTCTGAGTGGAAACCCACTCAAGAAAGAGACAAACAGTCATTATGCTTGCCGACATTATGCTTTCATCCTGACAGTTCAAGGAGGCCAGGCTTCTTGCTTTTCAGCTAGTCTTTTATCGCAAATGGTCCACATTTTTAGTTGTGTACACACATAGGTTCATAGTGACTGGATGGAACTAATTTAATAACTTAATGTTACAACAAACTCTGTTTTGTTTAGTACTCTTTTGCCTAGATGCTCTTAATAGAGACACAGTTGTATGTTTCTTTTCATATTTATAGAGTTAGAACTCTAGAAATATTGGGTTTAGTATTATACAGAGTCGAGCAAAAGTGGTGATTTAACAAGAAATTTTTTAAATTATAGTGTGAAACAAAAAGCAAGTCTACCAAGATTCTGGACACTAGAGATTTAATTCAATGGCAGTTATTATGAAGTGTTGTATGATTATGGAAAAGGGCCTGGAATTTGTTGATCAAAACTGATGTACGAGTATCTTGTGAGGTCTAACAACAGAAAGTCAAAAATTGAAAATGAAAGTCTAAAACCAAATACACACACATGGAATTTTAATTTTTTGTTTTCCATCATCATATTGCCCATAGAGCATTTTTTGTGTTACTAGATATTTTTCAAGGCAAGTTTGATAACATTGGTCTACACATATTTTTTTCAGTATTCTTTATAGATCTGAGGGTTCTATATCCAAATTGCAACAGAATTACTCTATCTCTCTATCATAAAAAAAAATCCTGGAAAGGAAAAGCAGGGCGATGAGACGTGATCTTCTCGGAAGACACTTAAAAGACCCACGAGACGCAAACAATATCAAATAAGAGCACGGCCAGCAAAACACTCAGTTGTGTAAAGGCACAATGCACACACAGATCCTGTGCTCTCAGCACATATAAAGCGTATAAGGACAATACGTTCTAGATGAAATGTCAAAGACTAAGCAAAGAAGAAAGAACAGTGCAGAGAAAAGAGACCCAAAAGCGTTGGAAAGAAAAAAAGACAGATAAGAGATTATGAAAGCAATGGAATTCGAAAGGCTCAAACAAACGATGGCGCGATACACATGCAGAGAAAGGTAACGAATCTGAAAGCAATAAAATTCGAAAGTATTGTAGTGCCCCAGCCAGGTTGAAGTCTTTTTTGTTTTAAGTGACTGTTATATCCGATTGAGGGAGGGTGGAGTACAACACGGAAGACTGATAGCGGGGAATTGACCCAGGGGATTAGGGGTTGGAGAAGGTGCTAGAAAGTTGTGTTTGAGGTTACAAAATCTTCGATTGTTCAAGTAAATCTTTTGTGACACTTTATTACGTCAGTCGCTACAGTATCAAATAAAAAGATAGTTAAGAGCACATTAGCGCAGACAAAATGAAATTAATCATCAGGATCAGGTGTAATTGAAAAAATAGTAGGACAAAGCAAGGTCAGAAATAAAAGGCAAAGAGCAGGCACCTTCGCATCATTCAATGCACAAAACGTAGATTTACACAGTAATGGACCATACGCTATGAGAATCTGTGGTCCCGCAACAGTTAAAGCAACAACAAGTTTAACTTCAAAATAAAACACGATTTGGTCAGGTGTATATTTATGATCATGGAGAAGCGATGCAAATTTCAACAGGCAACACGAAAGGTAATGTATATTTTCTGCGAATAACATTAGACACCAAAGGAGATCTTGATATGCCATTCGTATTAAAATGTTTACAATTTCCCGTGAGAATACCTTTTGCTATGACAATGAACAAATCACAGGGACAAACATTAGAAAAAGTCGCATTATTTATTAGAGAAACAGAAACAATAGTCACTCACGGGCAGTTATACGTTGCGTTGTCACAATGTGTCTCCAAAAAAGGAATCAAAATTCAATGCGATCTTGAAGAAAAGGTAATTTCAAATATTGTTTTTAATGAAGCTTTAAAGTAAAAGTGCAAATAATGAAATTGAAACAATTCCAAAGAAAAAAAAAACATTTTAAAATTGTATATCCGATTAACCAAACACAGGGGTTGGCGAGTGAAGCGAGCAGGGGGCAGAGCCCCCTAGTGTCATATAGTTTTTAATGGATGAAAAATAAACCCAGCTTTAGACAAAAAAATATGTTTTTAAAACTAATTACTTAGATTTGAAAAAATTACAAATTATAATTGTTTTAATTATAACTAGGGAGCTTCACCCCCTGCTCGCTTCGCTTGCCAACCACCATGTTTGGTTTTCCTGATACACACTTTTAAGATTTTTTTTTTCTTTGAATTGTTGCTGTTTCATTAGTTTCACTTTTATGTCAGAACTTTCTTAAAAACAATATTTGGAATCTTTCGAGTCCCAACATGCTGAATCTTTTAAATGAGGTCCATGAGATACGTGTTTAATGACTTTGTACCATAATTCAGGATAGGTTTCTCTGTTTGGAATTTCAGCACAGACAAAACGATCTACTGTACATCTTCAGTAGTTAATCATTTTTTTTGCCAAGTAACCAATAAATGCATGTGAGGTAAACCCCATTTTTGAAATTCTCTGACTTAAACTTCAAAGCCTTACAATATTTATATACTTCTGACATATCACATATGTCCATATATTCGATCTCTATTCATCTTTTCGTTATTTCTCCAAGTAATAATTTCTCTTTGTTTGTGCTAATGTGATGTTTACTTTCTTTGTTTTGACACTTTAGTTTTTTTCTGCTTTCATTATCTCTAACCTGCTCTGCATGTGTTTGCCCCCCTTGTTTTTTTAACCTCTTTATGACGTTTTACTTTGTTTTCTACTCTTTGTCTTCTATTTCTAACCTCGCTTTGTCCTGCTCTTTTTTCAATGACACCTGGTCCGTGGTAAATATTTTCCCTTTTTCGAGTAATAATTTCCATTTGTTTGCGCTAATGTGATCTTTACTTTCTTTTTTTTATATTTTCTAATTTTCCTGCTTTCATATTCTTTAACTTTCTCTGCATTTGTATCGCGCCATTTTTTTGAGCCTTTCAAATTCCACTGCTTTCATAATCTCTAACCTGCTTTGCATGTGTATAGTGCCAAAGTTTTTGAACGTCTTTATGAAGTTCTACTTTGTCTTTTACTCTTTTTCTTTTAATTCTGAACCCGATTGGACCTGTTTTTTTTTTCAATTCCAATCGTTCTAGGCTGATTATGTTATTTTCTGAATTTGCACCTAGATTTTTCTTTTTCTTTTTTGCATTTTTCTCTCCTATGCTTTTGAGTCTCTTTTCTCCACGCTGCTCTTTCTTCTTTGCTAAGTCATCAACACTTCATCTATAACATATTGTCCTTATATTTTTATAATAGATTATTACATACAAATAGTAGTCAGTTGGTAGGTTTTTCCTCTTATGATTCTCTGAAGGTATTTGTTTCACAGCGTGAATGACCAATAGATGTCCACTAACATAGACTCATAGTGCTTTCCACTATCAAGTCTCTGTATTTGAGTGGTGGAATCTATTCCAAAGTTCATCAAAGACCACTCCAATATTCTTAGGGAAAAAACCTAAATGAGTGTAGGAAATGGATTTTTAAAGAAAAGTTGCACCTAATGATAGGTGGGAAGAGAAAAAATCCTCAACTAGTTCTTCACAGTTTTCTGGCTTTGTATTCTGAAAATTTTGACACACTTTATTTTCACAAAAGGAAGGAGGTGTATTCTTTAATGTTTGCTTATCTGGTCAAGACAATGGATGAATGAACCCTACCTTGCAAATTTCTGTAAAAAGCATTCAAGCAACTTTCTCTCTTCTGGAGGATACAAAGACATCTTTCTAAACTTCTAAAGATAAATTATTGGTCATTCTGAAGGAATAAGAAGACAGAAAAAAGAATACTGATGGCAAAAAATATGTAGCAAATACTTGATCCTGAATTGTTTGCACCTCAACTAGCATTTAGAATGACTTAGACTAACATTTTTAAGTTCAAAATGTACTTTGAATAATATTCTCACCATGAAAAATACTTTTGCAATTAGTCAAATGTAACCTATTTAAAAAAAATATATATTTTTTTCAAAACTGATTTTTTTACCGAATCTCATGTATTGTGGAAAGTTGTGGAAGTTTATGGTAAAGAAATTCCAATTTCAGAAATTAATTCGGCACACTTAAATCTGAATGTATAAAGCACATTGATTTTTTGTGAGAATATTTTGGTGCAGACCAGTATAATCATGGTGACCTGTTGCATGTTGATTAGCACACACAGGTAAGCATTTAATTGTGCTCTGTACAGTGACAATGATGATCCTATAAACCTATTTCATCCACGATCTGTGGGAATTCTGCTCTACCCACACAGTTTTTGAATGTTAGTAGTTAAACCTTTGGTCTGAAAGTACAAGTGAGTTTCCCACATTTATTCTTTTTTTTTTCCAAAATGATCTCCAGCCCTACTTGAATTGTGTCATTACAATGCACCCTAAGGGAATAAAGACAATCCCTTCAAATATCCACACCCGGTCTCCTCCCAAGGCTTCTAAGGGAGGCCCAGACAGCTTCATGGGAGGAATGTTCACTGTCTGTCAGCTGGTGAAATGTGTTTACTCATTCAATCAAAACTTCCACGCCCACCAATGAAGCTAAAGGTGCATCATGACATGAATAAAGATCTTGACAAAAATAAGACAGAGGATATTGGTGTTGTTTTGTTGGACATGGCACATTAAAATGATCTGAGATCCGCCTATTTATTTATACAGTTTTACAAATGCTTGGTAGTAAATAAATTTAGCCTGCACTTCAAAATAAAGGAAAATGTAACCTAAACTGAGCCCAAGTGAAAATATATTTAGAAATTAAATCTATAAAAGTTTAGCACTTTTAAATAAAGTGTGCATGGTCAAATGGTTTTAAGTCACCAGTGATGGTTAGCAGGTAAATCTGCTTATTTATTCATTAAATCAATCAATAAAACAAGCACAAAGTCCATTAAGCAACTAATCAATTAGTCAATCAACTAGGTAACTAAACTTCACTGAAGTGATTTCAGAAAATTAATTAATGAATGAATGACACCTCAAGAATTTCTTTTAAATGCTAGAGGCCACATATGAAAATACAGTCATATGAAAAAGTTTGGGAACTCCTCTTAATTCTTTGGATTTTTGTTTATCATTGGCTCAGCTTTCAAAGTAGCAACTTCCTTTTAATATATGACATGCCTTATGGAAACAGTAGTATTTCAGCAGTGACATTAAGTTTATTGGATTAACAGAAAATATGCAATATGCATCATAACAAAATTAGACAGATGCATAAATTTGGGCACCCCAACAGAGATATTACATCAATACTTAGTTGAGCCTCCTTTTGTAAATATAACAGCCTCTAGATGCCTTCTATAGCCTTTGATGAGTGTCTAGATTCTGGATGGAGGTATTTTTGACAATTCTTCCATACAAAATCTCTCCAGTTCAGTTAAATTTGATGGCTGCCGAGCATGGACAGCCTGCTTTAAATCATCCCATAGATTTTTGATGATATTCAAGTCAGGGGACTGTGATGGCCATTCTAGAACATTGTACTTGTCCCTCTGCATGAATGCCTTTGTAGATTTTGAACTGTGTTTTGGGTTATTGTCTTGTTGGAATATCCAACCTCTGCGTAACTTCAACTTTATGACAGATGCTTGAACATTATCCTGAATAATTTGTTGATATTGGGTTGAATGCATCCGACCCTCGACTTTAACAAGGGTCTCATTCCCTGAACTAGCCACACAGCCCCACAGCATGATGGAACCTCCACCAAATTTGATAGTAGGTAGCAGGTGTTTTTCTTGGAATGCGGTGTTCTTCTTCTGCCATGCAAAGCACTTTTTGTTTTGACCAAATAACTCAATTTTTGTCTCATCAGTCCAAAGCAATTTGTTCCAAAATGAATCTGGCTTGTTTAAATGAGCATTTGCATACAACAAGGGACTCTGTTTGTGGCGTGAGTGCAGAAGGAGCTTCTTTCTCATCACCCTGCCATACAGAAGTTCTTTGTGCAAACTGCGCTGAATTGTAGAACGATGTACAGATACACCATCTGCAGCAAGATGTTCTTGAAGGTCTCTGGAGGTGATCTATAGGTTGTCTGTAACCATTCTCACAATCCCCATATGCTGCTCCTGTATTTTTCTTAGCCTGCCAGACCTGGGTTTAACAGCAACTGTGCCTGTGGCCTTCTATTTCCTGATTACATTCCTTACAGTTGAAACTGACAGTTTAAACCTCTGAAATAGCTTTTTGTAGCCTTCCTCTAAACCATGATACTGAACAATGTTTGCTTTCAGGTCTTTTGAGAGCTGCTTGGAGGATCCCATGCTGTCACTCTTGAGAGGAGAGTCAAAGGGAAGCACAACTTGCAATTGACCACCTTAAATTCCTTTTTTAATAATTGAACACACCTGTCTATGAAGTTCACCCCAGTACTCAGATGTTCCTAGGAAAAGACATACCACTGTTATCTTTTTTGTTGAAAGTAGAGTAAATTGTTATGCAGGCTGAGATTGGTTCCCGAACTTTTTCATATGACTGTATATCCACCAATTCAACCACTTTTCAGCAGGTGACATGCTACTTGGGGATTGATGCATATTCTGTAGTTACACTCCAAAAACATTTTAAAATTCCTAAGAGGTGAAGGGAGACCAGTTAGCTCAGACAAGCAGGGCTATGATTTCACTTGTTACAAAGGATTATGCACCGCTATGGGGTTTATTTTCTCAAGGAATGATGCAATGCAAAACACTGATAGCTTGATTTTGGTTCCAATTTAGGACAACTTTACATATTTTTCTAAATACGGAATGTTTGTGCTTATTACTATATGTAAATAGAAAATGGCTATATATATTTCTATGATGCTTTGTATATCCAATTAGAACCTGGCTTCACTTAAGAGCACAATATATGAATTCATTGAAGTAAATTATTAATCACTTAGCATCTTTAGAAATAATTTGGATACATTTTTAAATAACTTCCATTTATACTTTTTCAAACCCACGCAATCCAATTCAGAACCTTTTGAAATAGATCCTGTCCTGGCACCTTTAATTGGAAAGCAAGATGCAACCCTGGATTGGGTGTCAGTAAACTCTGTTGACCAATTTAAAACTGTCCTCTACACAACACAAAGTATCCAGAGGATAACCGCATGCAGACACAAGAAGAAAACAGTACCCACTTAGAAAAAGTAGGTAGGGGATTTGAACCCAGGACTCACTATCTGTGTGAGAGTAACTAACCAATGCTAACCATTGCCTCATCTCCTCTGTTCTATCTATTTATTTTTTTTACTTGTGTTGACTTTCCCTATTTATTTCCATGTGATTTCTCAGATTTTGAATGGCCACTTACTCTACTTTATGTTATTACTTTGAATGGTACTTTTTAATAATGGTGATCTGTTTGAATGGTACTTCATATAATAAATAATGATTGATTAATTGACTTAAGATGGCACGGTGGTGCAGTGGTAGCACTGCTGCCTCACAGTAAGGAGACCTGGGTTTGCTTCCTGGGTTCTCCCTGTGTGGAGTTTGTTCTCCCTGTGTCTGCGTGGGTTTCCTCCGGGTGCTCCGGTTTCCTCCCACAGTCCAAAGACATGCAGATTAGGTGCATTGCCGATCCTAAAAAATTGCCCCTAGTGTATGTGCTTGGTGTGTGGGTGTGTGTGTGTGCCCTTTGGTGGGATAGCTCCATGCTTGGGATTTGTTCCTGCCTTGCACCTTGTGCTGGCTGGGATTGGCTCCAGCAGAACCCTGCGACCCTGTGTTAGGATATAGCAGGTTGGCTGATGACTGACTGACTAATTGACCTAATATACACATCTCTACAATCTTATTTAGAGATGTACAAATGTTTTTCTCCTCTCTAAATATAGCCTGTTACATTTTTCAGGATGTAAGCTATATGACCCTATTTTAATATAAGAAGTTTCAGAAATCAAATCGATAAACTAAAATGATCCACAATGTGGTTTTGCTGGCTTAAAATTTGTAAATTATTGCAGATTTTAAAATTTCAGACTATATTAATATAGAACCCTTATCAATGACAAAATCAAAATGCTGCACATATAACTGGGCTCAAACTCTAACTATATATTTGTCATTGAAGTTTAGGAAATAAGGACAAGTGTTTATTTTTATGTATAGTATGAGGAGAAGCTGATGTGGTTGTTAAGTTAGTGTAAGAGTAAAATGAGACCACTGAAGGGTGCAACAGAGAGTGGGATTTATGGAGGAAATGTTGTGGTGAATTATATGGACTGTAGCTGCTAACTTACTTTTTATTCCCATTTACTATGACTTGGCCTACCAGGGCATCTCCTTGACTTACGGAGCAAGTTGCAACATTTAGTGTTCATTTCTATTTGCATTTGGGGGCCATTTCTGGATTATCAGTATTAGCTTGACTGCCAGAAAAAATAAAACAGGCCTCTCTAGAAGCAAAATGTGAAAAGATTAGTTGCAGTCATGTGCAGGCAGGCTGGCAGCCAAGAAGTCCTCTCACATAAGATCCAAGAGCCACTTCTTTATTCACCCTTTTTAAAATTTTCTCCTGTTTTGCCATTTTGATTTCTTCAGTGTTCTGTTATCTCATGAAGCACAATTGAGGAGCAAGAGGAGTAACAGGTGTCATGAGGACTCTGGGGGACAGAAAGAGAGTGTTTGGAGAGAGTGCTTAACACAAATAAAATGAAGGGTGCAATGAGTGATGAAAACGATGTAGAAGTTTGTAGGGTGCAAAAAGGAAAGTGAGAACTTGGTGAAATATGAGGTAGGTCTGGTTATATTCAGATACCTCGATGGTTTGAGTGATAAAGGACACTGAGGAAGTCACTTGAGTAGGACATGAGCTATTGGAGGACTTGTTTGTTTAGAGATTACCAGGCCATGCTTTGGGACTCTGTATTATGACAATGAGGACTGATAACAGCAATATGAAGTGCAAAAGAAACAAAATACATAAATGATGATCATTTGGAGACAGCCAAAAAAGTAAGTGTCATTAGACAAGAAGAGAAGCTTGAACAGTTGTACACATTCGTTAATTGTTTCATTCATTTTAGAAAACAGGAGGTGCAAAGATGAAATCCAGGTCAGATGCTTAATAAATAAGAAATGAGACATGAAGAATTTGGTGGGGAGAATTTAATTACTAAGTCAGAGAACTGAAGGTCTGTGGTTGACTGATGCACTGCCCAGAGTTGGTTCCTGCCTTGTCCCAATGTCTATATAGGATCTGGTGGTACCATGACTGGATTAAGCAGTTCTGAGATTGGTATGTCACGGAGATCTCAAGGTCATAAAAAGCAGAGCCATAAGGGTCTGAGACATGGAGGATGAAGAAGAAAAAAACGTAGGTTTTTGTAAGGTGGGTATGAAAAATCATGCATGGAATCAAGTGGCAAGATTGTATGAGGAATGAATATATCTTGCAGATAATAGGAGAAAACAGAATGCTTTTAGATAGCACCCTCTAACTAAAATTGTGCTTGTATGTTCATTCATTAATTAGTTAAGTTGGCTTTCCAATAAAAGGTCACAAGGCACCAAGGACCAACTTGGGAGTTGCTGTTAGGCAGTAAATACCTGTGAAATGTCCATGTTAATCAGGGAGTCCCATTACTGTTCCAGTGTTGAATGAACACTGAAATTTTACTCTGGTATTTTGGAGTACACAATAAATTTGTAATGTGGAATTATCTTATTCTGGTGCTTTGGATAAAGCAAATGAATCACATCATACTCAGATACTCAATCTTTAAACAAAATCCACATCCCTTTGTATTTCTGAACAGCATCACACATAAATATAAACATGTAGACACTGCGTGTGCAGCACTGAAGTGGATAGTTCATTATGTAGATTAAAATAATTGCATGCTACTCTACAGACCAGCACTCCAATTCTAGATAGTTAAATGAATGTAAAGCTGAATCAACCCATTTTTTTGGGTAGAGCAATGGTCCCCTTCAAAATGAGCACTTCATCAGCAATCTCCGTCACTCTCTGTTATTCACCATTACACTCTTCAATATCCTCTCTGGGACCAAGAAAAACACCAATGGCTTTGTCGGGCTTTTATTTATGCTTTTTGTCTAAACATCTTTACACTGTTTAATGAATCCTCAAAGGACAGGTTTGTGGCCAGCCACAAATTGAACTCCATCCAACTTTTGAGGTGCTCACAGACAGCTGTCTTTCTGCTTAGACATCCACTGGTTACCAAAATACTTTCTTATAAATCCAGTAGTGGGCACTGAGTAATTTCTAACAACATAGAATGATTTAAAATGTATTGGAAACCCCCCACAATTTGGATTTTCAGGCTTTCATGGCCTCCAAATGTTAATTAGGAGGTTCCAGGTCCCAATATTTTTTACATCTTTGCATTAGATGTGTCAGGCAGCGGAAAGAGTTTTAATGCTTATTTGGAAGACAATATGTGTGACTAATACTTCTCATGATGGCATAGCCATGTGAACCAACAACCATTTTTTCTCCAAAAACAAAAACAGGGTTAAAAATCATGGAAAGATGTCAGCACTTATTAGCTTTCTCGAAAGCAAGACTCTGATATTATTTGTTGCTTTTTAGAATTGTATTCTCTATTTGCTTGCGTATTTAAATCTATATGCACTGGTTTTGATGCTTTATTTTTGTTGTTAAATTTCAATACAATGATACATCTTGTGTGGGCCTTGGCAACTAGTTTAAATAGGCAGTCATTCACCTAATGATGCTGGATAATTTCAAAGTTGTGGGCTTAATAAAAGGCCATTGTTTATTGCATATTTATTTATTTGCTAGGGGGCTTTGCCCCCTGCTCGCTTCGCTCACAAAAAGTCACCCCCCGCCTGCCAGCCTGCACTACGTGCCAGCCTCTTCACGTCTCTGCCACTCATGTTGTGAAGAGGGGGGCTAAATGCACCCCAAGGAGACGCAGTCGCTCCTCCGAAACCCCCAAACAACAGATCTTTGAATTCTTGGGGATACACCTATTCTTCAGGAAGAAACACTACTTTTTTTTCCCTGATGGCAAAACGAATTAGATGATCTACAAGTCTCTGACTGAAAGTTTAAATCTGAACAATATATTCGATCTCTTTTTGCTGTTCCGTTATCTCACCGAGTAATAATTTCCATTTGTTTTGCGCCAGTTCAATTTTTACTATCCTTTTTTTGAGTGTTTTTGAATTTTTGTACTTACATTATCTCTAACCTGCTCTGCATGTGTACCGTGGTAATGTTTTTGAATTCTTTACGATGTTCTACTTTATCATCTATTCATATTTCTGGCCCTGGGCATGGTTAAATCTCTTGGCACAAAGAGTCGCCTCGCAGGATGTGAAAGTGTCTCTCTGAGAAAATCATGCCTCATCTCCTTCCTTCCAAGATTTTTTTTTTATAATAGATTTATTTATTTATGTATTCATTTCTGCCTTCCTGGTTGTGATTACACCAAATACCTTGATCTGCATATCTTCGGCTTGTTGAAGGAAAATGAAAAAAAAAAACAGAAATACTAGTGGTTTAGTTTCGTAAAATTTCCTGAACTGTCATAATTTGTTTCAACTTGAATCACAAGGAAATTTTTCTATTAGAAATATCCCAGCTTCCTCTGACTGTTATGTGTTCTTCTTTCCTGTCAGTTGAGCATTGATGAACTGAGTGGCTATAATCTATTGTAAAAACAGAAACCAATGCAACATTCAGGACACCATACGGATAAATTGGTTCAGATTTGTTTTCATGTTGTTTGAAATGAACTCCAACCACCCAAAAAGATTTAAAATGAAATAGTGATCAAACTCAACCAGGCCTGAACCCACTCCATTAGAATTTGCGTCCAATGATACTTGAACATTAATTTCATCCACAATCTTTGAAACAGTATATCCAGATTTCTTTCTTTAAACCGTCTAATGCAGCCAATTGTATTAGACTAAGTAACATATTATTGTAATGAAGCAATAGGATAAAATCTGTTAAAGTTTTCGCTTTGAGATTTTTAAAACAGAAACAAGAAAAACATTTAAGATTAGTCTTATCTCTCACCATCCTTAGCCTTCCAGTTGCATCAGTTGTTAGTGTCTTAAAATTGGAAATTGTCCTAGCCTTTCTTTCAATAGCCTAAACAGCTTCAGCACATTTAATGTGAGCTTTCAGAAGCTTTGTAGATGAATAAAGTTATAGGTTATTTCCAGGCTATTCCTATGCTATATCAGGACTCAGTTGTTCTGTGTTGTTCCATCCTGTTTCTATAACACAACTACCTCACTGAAATAGCACTCACTACTAGCACTACTGCTTGGATGTGAAGAATTGTCTTTGTACTGATGAGCTCAATAAACATTTCCTACAACTGGCTATTGCATCCCTATATTTTCTTTATTTTAAGCTTACTGTTTCATAGCCTGAAGTGATTTAATAAGTGTTGTGAAACAACCAATCAGAGCTTACCTGCAGTTAAACATCAATTATTTTATTTCAAAATATAAATGATCAATTGGTTTGCCACAATATTCGCTTTTGGTACTTATGAATTTTTTTCAGAGTTTAATAAACATTTTGGGGGCACTTGTTATTTTGTTTTTAGGGTTTTGTAACTTGTTGAACTTTTGTTTTACTTTTGTTTTGAGTGGAGTCTTTTTATTATCTTTACCATTCCGTTTTGGATTTGACCCATCACAATTTTGTTTTGGTTATGGGTCACACCATTTTGTGTACCTTTCTCCTAGACATGGCTCTGTCTGTTGTCAATGCTGTACTATTTAAGTTGGCTTTGCTGGTCAAACAATCTAAGACTGGTGAAAACAAAATGCCAGCCTGCACATTCCCAACCCAATCTAAATTCTTTTTGTTTTAACAAAAGTTTGTCCAAATCATTATAAACTTTCACAAGCCTGTGGGTGTGATATGACCTGCACATCACTACTACACAAGCAGCCACAGCCCTCTAGCTTTCCTGGAAAATGGTGCTTAATATATTGTGCACAGTTATACCTTGATTTACGTTTAGTTATTTGGCTGACACCTTTACCAAGGTGACTTCAACATTTATGACAAAATTGCTTACATTTCCTTTTGGTTTTCCAAATGGATCATAGGCAGGTCAAGTGACTTGCTCATGATCACACAGTTTCAGTATCAGGATTTGAACCCATAACCTCAGTGATTGGAGTCCAAAACCTTAACCACTATGCCACACTGCATGTAATTAGATTGTAAAATTTGATTTGATTGTAAAAAAGTACCATTTGATCAAGCAGAATATTTAGCAGTTACAAAAAAAATGACACACATATCCTGTCTAGTGCTAGTTATTATTGCTTTGTACCTGATGCTAATGGAAAAAGACTATGGCCTTTTGTGAATTGGTGTGAGCAGGTTCGGAAAATGGAAAGATGTTAAATGTGACTATGGAGGCATGCCATATAGGGCTGGCCCAGACACAGCATTACCTCCAAAGGAATCCATGTCATTGTTGGGTTTTTAAAGTTAAAAATTGTACTTCTCTGGGTGCCACAGTGGTTGAAAGTATATTTCTTGAGAGAAGACAGTGAAAGTTCAAGAATAAAGAAGTGTTCCCGTCAGATTATCTCTGAAAGAGTTGTAAGGTAAAGAAGAATGAAAAAATGAAAGCAGTTCTCAGTTACCAGAGAAATATGTAGGTGGTAAAGAAAGTTGAGTGACGGTAAGCTGAAAAAAATGGAGAGGCAGAAAAATGAACCCCAAGTGGTAATGATGTACATTTTACATACAAACACTTTGTGTCTGTTATGTCCTGGAGAGGTTCAGCCTATTGGATCCCTTAAGAATTTGCTTGTCCATACTTTTTCACCCTAACCCTCCATCCCCCATCCAGTCATCCATACCATTCCTTCTCCATCAAGATTAGAGCTGACTCCTCAGCAACTTGCTGATTAGTACACAGTTAATTAGTGAGTCAGCTCTGGCTGGTGGGGGTCATGTGGTCAACTTGACCCCCCCGCCCCATTGGTGTGGAGCCAGGGGCGCGTTCCCCATCACTGGTGACTTGAATCCTTGCCCCAGTCCTCTTTATATAAGCCCTTGTTAGAGAAACAACACTCTGCTTTGTTCTTTGTTGCCGAGGCTCACGGCAACGCGTTTGTGGCCATGTCACATGGCACTAGTGGATGGGGGTGCACAGGGATTAGCACAGGGAGGATTAGCGCAATGCGCGGACGTGCGCCGGGCAGGCGGGCCTTCTTTTGTTTTGCTATTAAGGACAGTCTCTAATTGAAATTGTTCTCAAGCTGCTGGGGACCTTGCTTACCATCGATATGCCATTGCCAGTGGGGGGTGCCAGCAGAAGTTGGCCAATATGGAGACTGTAGTACCCACCCCTTCATCTGCCACCTTCTGTGCTTAATCATGCTATATCAGTAGGCTTCTGTCTCCATGCAAAAGACTGATGCTGTTAGATGACGGCCCTCGCTCACCAGCAGGGTGCTTGGTTACACTTGTCATTTTAAAAATGAGGAAGTTAAGCAAGAGAAAATTTAACCAAATCAAACACAGCATAGTAAGCTAGTGAACTTCACTCAGCCCACCCTAGGTCTTCATTTGACTTTCCTGTCTCTTTTGAGGTGCTCATGTGCCACCAGAGGTCAAATGCTGGTAGTATGGAAATGCCAGGCATCCAGCTTGAGGCTTTGTGAAACAAAATGCCAATGTTCTGATTTGTGATGGGAAACTCTAATCTGGCTCTCATGTTGTGGTAGTGAATTGCGCCCAAGATGGTAAATGGCTCCTTTAACTTTTAAAGAGTGAAGCCATTTCCTTCACATACTGATGATGTTGGTTATGTATGTTAGAGAAGTGATGGCTCAGGAGACAATCACTTAAGATAAAGCAAGCTAAAACAAGTAGTAGGAAACCTTGGCAGCTTGGCATAGTGTTTACTAGGTAATAGAAGTTCTAATATCTCTTTTTGGTACGAAAGGCTATGCCTGGCAGTACGGAGTCTGTGCCAGTGTGCCTGATGCATGTTTCATTAGTTTTATTGCTCCATTGGGGTGTTGCAGGTGTTATTGCTATAGAAGCAGCTGTGCCTTATTGTTTTGGACATTATGAAAGTGTGGCAGAGATGTTGCAATGAAAGTTATGCCAGCATGAGATAGGCTTGTCTTATTGCAACAGAGGCCTTTACCGTGTGGCATGGGTGCACCCCTATTACCATGGAGGCTAAACATTATTCAGAAAATAACATAAGTGTGACACTGTGGTCTCATATACTGTTGATAAGAAGGTAAACTTCACAGAGTTTCTTTATTGAATCATAAAGTATCACATTGATAAGGAGAGGGCAAGGAGCCCTGCAAAGAAATTCTGAATTCTTACTGGATTTTGTAATTGATACACCACAATCTTACAGCTCTGGCAGTTTGGAAACTTATTGTAAGGAAGAGCTACTGTGGAACATGTCAGTATAGGTATGTTTCCATGGTATGGCTCCTAGAGTTATTCTAGTGAGTTGAGGTGGTCTATTGCTGTTGGTAAAATGCCCTTTTGATCCTTTTATCATGTTATTAAAGTGGGCATAAAGGTCATCAACAACAAGAACCCCTGCTAGAGAATTAATCTTAATAGCAATATAATGGTTATATTGGGATCTCTAACTTATACCTGGTCTACATAGCTGTGTCACATGGATGTCTTATTTAAATGAGTTAGAGAAATGTTTTATGGGCCTGTACCTGCAAAAGAAAAAAGTCCAAGGTTATTTATGTCCTTAAAAGAGAAGAAGTAAGAGACACAACATTGTGGCTTTATAGAGAAGGTTGTCTCTTACCTTGGAAATAGCCTTTAACCTGTTTGAATCCTCATAAATGGCTCCCTATTCCCTCCCAGTGTATTTTCAGAGTTTAAATTGATACAGAAAATATACACAGTTGTTTTACTGGTGAGGATGTGCTTATACCTAAATGACACAGACACCTCAAATCAGATAGGAAGGAGATATAAAACTTACTAGTGCTGAGGTTGAAAATGAGCTCCAACAATATGGAGATCACGGAGTAGTCATAGTGGTATAGAATGTTTACCATAATGGAATACCATCTATGTAAGGGGCTGTGGAGAACAGACTTGTACTAATGCTAAAACAATGTACAGCCTCACCTGCGATTCTCAAAGTAATAGAGGAAGGGTACTAAAACACAGGCAAATCAGAGCTCCCTCCTGTTGATAAGGAAGTGCCACAGAATCCTACTTGTGTGACTAATGAAGTTCATAAGGATGGGGAAGTGGAAGGGAACTTGATTAGTGGACCCTTTTGATGCTTAATGGCGTAAACCTTATTTACTGTGGTACAAGTAATGTCATTTTGGGATCGGAGTGCACATTCCTGCAGCCTTCCTCATCTCAGCAGGGCTGTATGAAGTCTCCATCTCTCTGCCATGCCACATAGCAGAAGATGATACCTGATGAGGAGGATGAATGCTGCAAATAAAGCCGTGCTGTGATGCCCATACCACTAAGGTGAAGGTGAACTCTGTCCTCTATGATTTGTGTATTCATGTGTCTGAACTCCATTTACTGATCTTTAGTAATGAATTCCAGAATAAGGTGGGTATTGACACTGTCACCGCAGATGTACTGCCTTACTAATCTCCAGGATCTCAATGAACAGAGGAATCCTGGGAGGTCGCTTTGATCTGTAGAAGAAACTGCATAAGCAGTATTGGCCTTCCAGCTTTTCCATCCTTTGTCCTTCTCTCCCTGACCCTTTCTGATTCTAACTGCACTGCTCTGCATGCAGAAGTGGTATGAAAATGGCATCAGACCCTTTTTTAAGAATCTTCCAGCTTACAGTATAAAAGTGTAAAGAGGGAGACACACAGACTGTAGTGCATCTACCTGCAAGTATTTCACCTATCAAGCTCTCAGAACCCTTGGGGGAATGCTTGTTCTCCATTACAGACCTCAGTTTTAACATAATCAGTGGTGAAAGAGCCCAGTATGGCCAGCCTGCTGCCCCCAGCAGGGAGTCATGAGCTGCTGTCACTGCAGGGGGGATTTGGTATCCTCAGCCTGGATTAGTGGGGTCCTGCCAGAGGGTCATTATTCTGCCATCATACTAACAGTAGACAACCCCTGAGACTCAAAATCATAAGACTTAAGGATGTTTATAAACCCACCCTGGAGAAGCTCAGCAACACTCCAAAGGTAAGCAATGCAGCAGAGTAGTCATTGGATGCACTGTGCCAAGATATTTATGTCCAGCTGTAGAACCAGTGGCTATGAGCTGTGGGTGTGTCTGGTGTGCCATATACTGTTTGCAGAGCTTATTAGGGCAGATCCCAGGCCACCACACCTCCAGGATAGTGTTTCTATAATCCCGGGCCAAAATGAGGAGTACAAAAGATTGACGCAGGCCAAGAGGCAAAAGCTTCAGTACTTTAGTGAGAAGTTGAGTTGTTCAGAATGGCCTGTTCTCCCCAAATGAGTTAAACAGGTGTAGCCTGTTGTCTTAAAAGTGTGTATGTGTGTGTGGGGGTGAATGGGCTGGAATGGCGTATTTCCCAATGACAGGTGTACGTCATCTTTTAGAGCACTCAGTAAACCTATGGGATGTTTACCATTAGGGCACCTCTGAGCTCACTGCCTGGCACTGTACTTTTTGAACTCTCTTAGTAGGAATTACTGGGAAAGGTGCTACATCAAATAAAGACAACTGTACTTCATTTCAAGCTTTATCTTGAACCCACACTTTGTGGAATGCAGGAGGCTTTGCAAATGTAGTTTTCTATTTCCTTTCTTTTCCTCCCTGCTTGCGAACATGTAGCTCGCTCACCAACATAAGACTTGCCACGTAACAGCCCGGCACGTGGCCCTGCTTGCTGAGTACCCAGGATTAGTGCAGCCTGATGTCTTTGTTTGTTCCACTTTGATTAATTACGATTCCCCCTCCATTCCTACCATATGTGCCTTGATTTGACTTTCTTCAGAGCTGAAGCAGGACATTCCAGTTGAGTATGATGGCAACATTCTGGGGTGTCCACATTATTGTGGGTGGCAAATAAACTGGTGGAGATATGATTGTATTTACTAATACAAACTAAATTGAGTGGATAATTGTGCGAGAAGCTAGAGAGCTCTGGAGCGGCTGACATTCTGAAATAGAGGGGGGCCAAGTAGTAGGGAAAAGTACTAGCTGATTGTCTGGAGTGATTACCGAGTACAGGTGGCATCTTGAAGAGGACTCCTACTGATTAAATGTATTACATTAGTTATTTGGGCCCATGGTTGACTGACTGTCTAACACAAAATGCTGTTTGTGAACTATGGGAAGAAATCAGGTGAGCTGAAGGTGGGATGGTAGAGAGTGGCATTGAACAGGGGAGAAATAACGTGCTGAACCACTGTATTCACCAGCAAACATATTCTATAACGGCTGACAGTCCTGGGGGGCATCCATGGCTGCAGATTTTTATTCAATCAGTGTGTCATTTTTACTTTAATTCAGGAGTCTGAAAAGTCAGTCTTGGATGGCCATAGTGGCTGAAGGTTTTTGTTCCAGCCCGATTTCTTAATTAGAAACAAATCCTTGCCAATAACCAATCTAATTTAATTTAGTGGCTTGTTAGTGTTAGTTTATTCTGTCATGTCAGGTAATTTTTTATATCGTAGATTTTTTCCTTTCCAAGGATATCATTCAAATGATTTATAACTTGAAGCTGAGGAGTAATTCTCAGTCTTTCATTTTTTTCTTTGTGAAGTTTCCAAAGGTGGCACGGTGGCGCAGTGGTAGCGCTGCTGCCTCGCAGTTCGGAGACCCGGGTTCGCTTCACGGGTCCTCCCTGCATGGAGTTTGCATGTTCTCCCCGTGTCTGCGTGGGTTTCCTCCGGGTGCTCCGGTTTCCTCCCAAAGACATGCAGGTTAGGTGGATTGGCGATTCTAAATTGGCCCTAGTGTGTGTTTGTGTGTGTCCTGCGGTGAGTTGGCACCCTGCCCGGGATTGATTTCCTGCCTTGCGCTCTGTGTTGGCTGGGACTGGCTCCAGCAGACCCCTGTGTTCGGATTCAGTGGGTTGAAAAATGGATGGATAATTTTCCAAACAAATATTTTATTGAACTAGAAAGTTCATGATGAATACACAAAGATGTAAATGGAAACTAGTTAGATGGAGAAGTTCTGATTCCTTTGTTATTTTTGTCTTATTGCTAATAATGAGCAATTAAAATCAATGAATGAGCTGTTTAAGACTACAATAAAAAATTAAGGGTGGAGAAACTTTAAAAAAAAAACCAAATAAAATTATTGCTTGCAATAAAAGCAATATTCAACTTCTCATTAAGAAATTAGTTTGGAACACAAACCTACAGCCACTACAGCTCCCCAAAATCAACTTTTTAGACCTTCTGCATTGGTCTTATCATTTAATTCTTAGGCCTACAAATCCACCTTAATAAAAGGATAAGTGTCTGCCTGTCTGTGTGTCCATCTAGTTGCTCAGGCTCTGTCATTCCAAAATTTGGTACATCACAAACTTTTTAATAAATTGCATTTCATGTGTCATTCCAACATATAACGCATCACAAATATTAATTCTGCTTTTAAAACAGAGACATATGCATTTCATGGTGCACTATAATGCTGAGGTCTGTGTTGATTACTTGGATTTCAACCCATTTCAGACAGGTAGCACAGATGGTATTTGTAAAAAAATCTTAAGTATTTATATTCTTTGCAATGAGTACAATTTCTTACGCTTCATTTACTAGTTTTTTTCTAAATTACCCTTTTCTGCAGAGTTTACTCTTTAATTGTATCCAAATGCTGATGACTAACAATGAGCAGTGCAGGCACAGCTACAAACATGGAATGATAAAAGGGAAGCAATGGCTTTACTGCCATGTTCACTTGGGTATTTATTAAGAAATGGTACTTACAAATAAGCAGACAATTGAATATGACGCTGAAGTAATTGCTCATGTTTAGCATGCCATGTTAGCAGCATTTATACCATTATGGGAGCAAATTCTGTACTAGAAGTTAATTAAAATTGCAAAGAAACCAAAATTCTGAATTTCTTAGAACCAGAATAAATAGAACAGTTCACTAAAGGTCAATTAAAAGTAAGAATGATAGACTGTGAAATGGGTTACAATAAAAATACGCAGCCATAGGAGTCCCTTAGGACTTGCCAACCCCTGTTGTACAATTACAGTTGGGTGGTCTGTGTAGCCTAGTGTTGGGCACAATAAAACTAAAAGTCCTAGGTCCAGTTCCCAGAATAACTTATTGATTGTGCCCAGGTTCATGATGCACAAAACCTGTGAATTACTTGTGCTGGCAATGTTTTTCTTTTTTTTTTTTTTTTTTTTTGCAATGGGAAAAGCTGTGTAAGCAAAGAAAGTCTGCAGATTCAACCTGACCCCAAAACCCAACATGACATGACAAGTAATCCCAAATTTGTTACTCTATCTATCACAGATTTATTTGTTTAGAACATTATGTATCATTGTCCAGATTTTGCTGTCAGCTGGTTTGGGAAGGCATTTTAAGACTGGACTGAAATGTTGCAGGTGCCACTCCCAACACAAACAACTTGTGTAATCCTGAGCAAGTTACCTGTGTTTAATGGAGTTCGGATGTTTCTCTGCTCTGTATCTCTTTACATCACAGTGTGGGATGTGTTTTATATGAAAATACTATATACAGTAATCCATTATTTATTTTAATTTAGTATTTGATTAAATTTTGACTCCGTAATCAATGGAGGCTCTGATCAGGGCTCTCAAGAGACGGAGTGAGGACTCTGTGTATCTGGATTTATGCATGTCCTGGATAAAAAGCCAGATCCAGGCTTTTAATGACCTCTTGGGCACAACCATCAGTAGTGTGTCTGTCTGCAGAGACGGTGTTTTCCTTGTCAAGAGGTGTACTTACCTCGGCAGTAACATTCATGTCTCTGGTGACTCTTCCTATGAATTCAGTAGATGGAATGGGAGAGCATGGGGGGGTCATGAGATCGCTGGAAAGGGGTGTGTGGTGCTCCTGATATCTTTGCAAAAGGACAAAAGTCCAAGTATTTAAAGTCCTGGTGCTTCCTGTTTTGCTAAATGGTTGCGAGACATGGACGCTATCCAGTGACCTGAGACAAAGGCTGAAATCGTCCGGTACTGTGTCTCTTCGGAGAATCCTTGGGTACTGCTGGTTTGACTTTGTGTCGAATTAGCAGTTGCTTATGGAGTTCCAAATGAGGCACATTACCTGCATTGTGAAGGAGAGTCAGTTACGACACTATGGCCATGTGACGTGATTCCCTGAGAGTGATCTGTTTCACAGGATCCTCATTGCTGAGGACCCTAGCGGATGGACCAGGCCAAGGGGATGCCCACATAACACCCAGCTGTGGCAGATAGATGTTCATTTCTAGAGGTTAGGACTGGACTGTGTGTCTGCCTGGGGATTGCCAACTGGGATTCTGAACTGTTTTGTCATGTGGTGGGTGGAGCAATGCGCTGTACCAGTGCATGTTCCCTCAACTTGACCTAACTGGAACTCCATTATATCATCTTAATTAACTTGACCTGATTACATATATATATATGTATGTATATATATGTTTGTGTTCACTTGAATTAAACATCATTTATTTTAATATAATATTTTATTACATATATATGTTTGGACACTCTTGATTGAATGTTTGTTTTGCATATTCTTAAGTAAAAGTCTTATACTTGTAATTTGTGTCTAAGACAACATAAATAAATACTTCATGCATATGCTTTTGAATTTCAATTGGAAACAAAAATGATAAACTATTGTTTTAAATGTCTAACCTTACTCCCGATCGAATAGTTTTCATTTCAAACGGAAACACATTCATTATATCATCCTTAATTAATGTGTGTACTTCTTTAAAACTTCATTTGTGGAATTTAATTCCTCATAAATGGGTCTGAGATAGTTTGCTGTGTTATGACAAGAAAGTGTTTTTATAGTCATATTTGGTAGAAGACCATTATGTCTGGTTATAGTAGTCTGTAATATAGAACGAATGTCTCAGGTTAGCAAAGAGAAACAACAGTCTATCATTTCTGTAAAAAGTGAAGGTCAGTTAATTTGAAAATTTTCAAGAACTTTGAAAATTTTATCATTCGGTTATAAGAACTGTCAACTTTTATGACGAAACAGGCTTTCACAGGCAGAAACAAGAAATACCAACCAAGAATTACCTCTGCAGAGTGGCCAGCGTCAGAAACTGGCAGTTACCTGCACCTCACATTTCATCAGAAATTAATGCTTCACCCAATTGAAGCAACAGACACATCTTAACATCCATCATTCAGAACAGACTGAAAAGAAACCAATACTAAAAAAGGCAAAGAAAACAAAGAGATTTGTTTCAGCCAAGAAATTTAGGCAGAGGACATCAAACCAGTGAAAATCTCTCCTTTGGTCTGATGAATCCAAATTTGAAATTATTGGTTCCAACCACCATATCTTCGTAAGATGCAGAGAAGGTGAACACATAATGCCTACATTTGTGGTTCCCACTATAAAGCATGGAAAGGAGATGTAATTGTTTTGTGAGTGATTTTTTTTGGTGACAGTATCATTAATTTATTTAGAAGTGAAGGTACACTTTGATAGTAAAGCTACTACAGCATTCTGAGCAAGGTTTGTGCTTAGCTGGGCCATCATTTGTTTTTTAAGAGGATAATTGTCCAAAACACCCTTCTATACTATGTAAGAGCTATAGCAAAGAAGAAAAGTGATGACATGCTGTAGCAGATGACCTGGCTTCTTCAATCACCTGATCTACACCCAACAGAAACACTTTTGAAAGAGTTGGACTGAAGGGTGAAGGAGTAGCAGCCAGCAATTGCTCAGCATGTGTGGGATCTCCTTCAACACTGTTGGAAAAGTGCCAAGGATGGCTACCTGATGCTGGCTGAAATAATGCCAAGAGCATGCAGACTGTCAAGGAAGAGGGGTGGCTACTTTGAAAGGTCTAGAATAAATAATAATTTTCATTTTTAAACACTTTTCTGGTCACTGCATCATTACATATGTGTTATTTCAAAGTTTGCTCTTCATCACGATTATTAAGAAAAATGCTTTTCTGAGACATGTGTCCAAACATTTAACTGGTACTGTATATTGAAATTTCATTGGTGTGATTACTGTGGCATTGTTATCATCATTAGACAATCACAAAGTTAGCCATACAAACTCCTGAGGCAACAGTCTCACCTAGGCTGTCACATGTGTAAAACGACCCACCCAAACTAAACACACATATGTAATACACATACGTACTCTTGGACAGGGGTGGCCAGCTCCGACACTGGTGAGCCACAGTGGCTGTAGGTTTTTGTTCCAACCCACTTGCTTAATTAGAAGCCAATCCTCACCAATAACAGATCTTTTTTAATGTCCTGGCTTGTTAGTGTTTTGACTCTACCATATCAGTTCTTTCTGAAATCACTTTTTTCCCCTTTTTTGTAACAATGTATGTATCATCCAAGTGATATGAAGTCCAAAACAGATGAGTAATTTTCAGTTCTTCACTTTCAGTTCAGTTTCCTTCTGAGTACTTAATTAAACCAAATAGTGAATGATGAATACACAACTGTGGTGGGCTTGCACCCTGCCCGGGGTTTGTTTCCTGCCTTGCGCCCTGTGTTGGCTGGGACTGGCTCCAGCAGACCCCCGTGACCCTGTAGTTAGGATATAGTGGGTTGGATAATGGATGGATGGATGGATGAATACACACATGTGTAAATGGAGACAGCTAGATGTAGAACTGTAGGTTCCTTTGTCATTTGCATCTTATTACCAATAAAGAGCAGTTAAAACAATGAATACAGATGTTTAATAGTAAAATAAGCAATTAAGGGTTCAAAATCTTAACAAGCAAGATAACTAAAATGAATCAGAAAAATATCACTTGAGCAATAAGTGCATTAACAGCAATGAATGATTTCTAATGAAGCAATTGGGTTGGAACAAAAACCTGAAGCCACTATGGCCCCTCAGGACCAGTGTTGCTCAGCCCTGATTTAAAGGGTCTGAGTCTTAAATAGCAAATAAAGTAAATTAAGTTAATTAGAAGAACAAACTAGTCACTACTTAAGAAAATGGACAGAATAAAAACCTGTAGCCACAGTGGCTCTCCAGGATTGGAGTTGGCCACTCCTGCACACTGTTCATGTTTCTAGGCACAATCAACCAATTTACATAGAGTCAGAAATACAAAAACAGAATTTCAAAAACATGCACACCTGACTAAAATGTGTCAACAACACTTCACAGCAAACATTAAGATTATATTACTTAGGCAAGTAATGGGCATGGCATATTGTAGCAATAAAATAAATTGCTGGTGCACTTGATTGTGCATGGCTATCCCACAGAAACACAGTTGTGTATGAGCAATAGTTATTGGCAAAGTAATACTGGTAACCTGAGTGCAACTCAAATAATTTTCTTTCTTATGTGAGTATATAAGTATACAATACTAACATGCATTAACATGTTATGAGACAACTTTTTAGTGGAGACATTATAGGAACATGAGTGCTGAGAACAACACGACTGTTGTGTCTCATACACATTGTAACAGAAGCCTGGTACTAAGCACAACTACATCAACAGACATGCACTGTTTATCTTGTCATGTTATAAATAGATAGATAGATAGATAGATAGATAGATAGATAGATAGATAGATAGATAGATAGATAGATAGATAGATTGTCATGCTGCCATTGTATTAAGCACAATTCAAGAAGTACACAGTTTTTGCCAGTCACCCGAATGCTGCCAGCTTCACAAGCTCTGCCAAGCCGGGCGAGTTGTTTCACAAGTGGTGGATTTCTGATGATGCAAAAAGGTGAGGATCACAGGCCAGGTGCCAACATGGAGACTGTCCCAGGTGCAAGAAAAAGTGCAACAGAAGTCCCGGGGCACCCTACTCTGAGCAGGTTCCTCATGATTGCAGCACACGCGTGTGTCACAGCAGCTTAGCCAGCTGGGGTGGGGGGGAGGGTGACCATATTGTCCCATTTCTCACCCTGCATAACCCAGCCTCCCTTCTCAGCAGCGCAAGAGCTTAGCCAGTGAAACACAGACAATGGCAGATGACATCACTCTGCCCTACATTTAAATCTTTCCATTTTACATCCAGCTTCTTCATTCTTTCTTTTCCCCTGTTAACAGGGTGAGCCATCCACTTCTCCGATCAACCAGGTTTCTCAACTTTGTTCCTCTTGCTCACTGTGCTTGACTGCTTAGACCTCGTTGGCCTCCTCTCAGCTGTTTATCTGGAGGTAAGTTGCTTATTTTTAAGATAAAGCACATTAGAGCCGCTCGGTGTGGCGAGCCGCCGGGGCGCCCAACCCTGATTATTACCCCATCTAATCTAGATTTAGAGAGCTTTAGCAGTGCTCATAAAATGATATCTAATGATGCACAGAGCTGACCCCACTCATGAGTCGTAGGCTGGACTCAGCTACTGACCACACTCCTTTAAGGGTTTTTTGTACTGGATGGTGAAGCTCTGCCATTTGCTAAGAAATACTCTTGCATTTTGTGTTGAACTTTTCTGAGGACTAAAAAGATTTAGGATATCTCTTGGACAATGGCAGACAGTGCACAAGGGAAGCAAGGGTGTGAAGAAGAAGAGAAAGAGCAGTTGCAGACTGGTGGAGCACACACAAGCTGTCACTGGATACTGTGGAAATATACTGGGGATCAGGCAAGCATCTATTGGGTAAAAAAGAGATGGACTGGAACAAATATATTGTGCTTAGGGAAAAGTGAAGGTATGCTGAAGATTAAAAAGGCATGTTTTGGGAATGCATTTGATAGGATACAGGTATACTGGCAGTTGGATTAAGTGGATGGATGGTTGGATGGATGAGAGCTGCACTGAAATGTCAACAAAGCTTAATATTTTAGACACTTAACAGGGACACGCTAACAATGGAGATATACTAGAGGGCAAGTCACATAATGTGGCATAGAACTTAGTACATTTTTCAACATATGTGTACTGAGAAACCACCTGTTCCTCAGGGTTCTTAAAGTTTTTGAAATGGGAAATCTACATATCTATTCATCAGCTGGGTAGAACTACAGATATTGGTTTGAGACAACCATACCATTTTTATCTTTCTTTTATAAAAGAAATCTATCTATCTATCTATCTATCTATCTATCTATCTATCTATCTATC
>JANRMT010062793.1:7014907-7060959 GCA_026402145.1 Polypterus bichir lapradei
GAAAGAAAGAAAGAAAGAAAGAAAGAAAGAAAGAAAGAAAGAAAGAAAGAAAGAAAGAACTTTGTATTAAGGTGGACTTCCAGCAGCTCCGTGCTCAATATCCACCTATACTCGGATTTTTTTTTTTTAGGCAGATCCCCGGAGAAGTCCCAATTTCTGCGAGTTCATCCCCTGAGGCCGAACTGAGCGCCAGTTGGCTCAACGACAGAGTGAAGGAAGGACAGTTGTTTTTATCAGGGTCCTGAAACGTCGAGCATGATGTCCTACATCAAGCAACCGCACTATGCTGTGAACGGTTTAACTCTGTCAGCACCCGGGATGGATCTACTGCACTCCGCTGTGGGATACCCAAGTAAGTATTTATTGTCTTTCCTCAGCCCCTGTTTAGTATCAGATTTTTGGGTACCCTTTTCAGTTTGGTTCATTCGGTTTTCATTTAATTTCTCCGTTCGAATGTTTGTAGACTTAATGTTAGGATATTTTTTAATAATAGTGTACTAAAGATACATCTCACCAAGTGCTAAAGTGGAATTTGCTAAAAAATGACAAGATATGCGTTGAAGTTAAATGTGATAGTAACATATTCACAAATTAAAACAATTAGTAAGTATATAAACGTACGATTTACGTAACTGTGGTCCATCAAGTTCCACATTTGCTAAAAGGTCCCGTCTGCATCTTCGCACATTGCTGCGCGGCAAGTGGTCGTACTTCTGTCCACCATGTGAGCCCCTTTTGCGACGCTTTGGTTGTCCATTGTGTGTAGTGCTGTGCAGCAGGTGGATCCATTTTTGAGCCAGACTAATACGACCTGTTTAACTGTATGTGAGACTGTCCCACATGGGGCGTAACTTGAACGATCAGTCCGGGCCCGGACGGTCTGTTTCTCTGTGTATTGCGCTCTTTGAACTCAGTACTGGCGGTTTCTGCGACAGACTTGTGCGATGTGTGGTATTACCTGCTGTTAAAACTCCTTCCACACTGCTTGATTGGTTTAATTCTGTGATGAGTTGTTAATGTGTGTTCACTTCTGTGACTTTTGGTACGACCTGCTCAATTATGGAAACGGCTAATGTGGCGGATAAACGATTATATGTTTTATTGATAACCGCATTGGCTTTTATTTTAATCGTTTTGCATTTCACGTCATGTGGCAAATTTCTTTGCCCTTTAGCAGTGAACCGTATTATACTGAACGTGAGACCACTTGCTAAAGAACCGAAGGGAAAAAACCCTACAAAACCATATTAATTCTTTATTGATATTAAAATATTCAGACACTCAACGGAGTTAAATTTTCTTGATTACTGAATCGGACCACAATTTACAGCAACCCTCTTATAGTTACTTTAGTCAGCTATGAAAATAAAGCCAAACTTCGTGAATTATAATTTTTCCAGTCAAAAGTGCAATGTCTTTACAGTACAAAAATTCGGAGAGACGCCACGTCTGATTAACGAGTGCTCCTTGAGTGTATCATATAAGATACATCGGCCGGCTATTCGTCGGTTTGGGCGGTGGGCACAAATAACACACCGTGTCCGATTCGACCCCGTCCTTCTAGTACGTGGGAATTTCTTTCCACTCACTACACAGGAACTTCATGGACGCAAATTAGAACGGAACGCGGTCGTTAGAGAAAAACTTTGAATTTACGGACGTCCCGCCCACTTTTGGGGCTTCGGGTTTATATTTAATTTTATATTGTATATTTCGAGTTGATAATATTATGATGATAGTACAGTATACAGGGTAGTATATGCTCTGAACAACATTGTGTACTTCCGCACTTTTACTTGGCCTCTTACTCAAAGTTGGCTGCTAGGTTTGCGAACTTATATGTTAGTGTGCAAAATACCAGAAAAGGAGCAGATGTTTATCGTTTTTAAATAAAATAATAATTGGCCCCCGTGACCCTGTGTTAGGATATAGCGGGTTGGATAATGGATGGATGGATGTATGGATAGTATTAAATAAACATAAGGCCTGAAAACAGAAAACAGTACAATAGATTAATTTTATCTTTATCCTCGTTTTAGGACACTTTCTTGTGCGCGATTAGAAAGTTTTTGGAGATCTTATATGCAGATATGGTACCGTACAACCTCCTTTACAGACTTTCAGGTTAAATAAAGACCTGAGGATATTTTATGCACATCCAAGTCTTCATCCACACCTTTCAAATGCATATTTAAATTCATCTTTGAATGTATCGTCTATATGCTATCAGGTAATCAAAAGGCAGAACTTACTCGTGTCCTATACCTGCTGCTTTTTCTTGTCATATTATATTAGATGTCTAATTAACAGGCAATAATTTTGGAGTCTGGTGTAATGTTCTGATTATGAAGAACTAGAGTTTGATCAAATAATTTTCAGAAAATCGAATATAGAAAGCTCAGAAACTGACAACCCCAACCCCTCCTTTTTTTCTTTTTATTCTTTAGCCACACCTCGCAAGCAGCGTCGAGAGAGAACGACGTTTACTCGCGCCCAACTGGACATTCTGGAGGCGCTCTTTGCCAAAACGCGCTACCCAGACATCTTTATGCGTGAGGAGGTGGCACTGAAGATTAACCTACCAGAGTCCCGAGTGCAGGTAAGCTGACATGTTTGGGGGTGCAGAGGCGCATCGAGGGCATAGAAATGTGTTTGGAGGGCCAGATATGTTCAAAAGCGTATGGGGGAAAATCCGCTACTTTATTGCAAGAATTAAATTTTAGACTATTTCTTAAACACCATTTGAATGGTTTGTCTATCTATCAAAAATACAGTGTTCCTAATTCACATAAATTAAGCTTCTTTGTCTTTCTTAACCCCCAGCCCCTTTTGTGATCTTAAGTTTTTTTTTTTTTGGTTCAGCTTTATCTATAAACTAAACAAAGGGGCATGATGGACTACATCAGGCCATTTCAGAGTGGCCAATTAACTTAACCCTTTCATCTTTGGGATGAGTAAAAAAAACAGGGCACCCATTAAAAATAAAATAAAACTACTGGGGAAGTTGACCAGAAGCTGAACCCAATCAAACTTCAGTACCTAGAAAAACGCCACACATATGTAAGCAGAGAATGTTTAAACTGGATATGTGGGCCATGAGTTTAACTCATTTTAAGTGGAGGACCTGGCAACAACCCCTTCGATTATAGGCAGTGCATATGTAAACCACACAGATAGTGACTGGGCTGGAATCTTCACTGCCTGGAAAAATATGTAGCACTTATTCAAATATAGAGCAACATAAACTGCCAAAATGGTAAATGGGTCAGATTTTTATGCTAATTTAACTGTAGTATCGGAAGAAAGCACACTACAGAGATATCACATACAAATGACTGGGCAGAATTTGAACCTGATCTGCTTTAGTGTAGAGGCACACACATTCACCACTACACCGCCATCCCATCTCAAACACAGTCAAGTAATGAATATCACATCCATCCATCCATTTTCCAACCTGTTGAATCCGAACACAGGGTCAAGGGGGTCTGCTGGAGCCAATACCAGCCAACACAGGGCGCAAGGCAGGAACCAATCCCGGGCAGGGTGCCAACCCACCGCAGGAATATCACATTGGATTAGCAATTACAGCTGGCAAAATGCCACCCTTGCTGTACTTTGTTGGTATTCTTTTGATATATACAAAGATGAGGAAGGTCTGCATCCCCTTTTTGTAGTAATAATTATCACAATGAAGGTGGTCAGTTTACTGACACTGAAGCATTCCAACTGAATTCAAGTCAGGTTATTTTTGTATAGCACTGATATCTGAATACTAAACTCATTTCAGTTAGCTTGAAAACATATAGGAGATGTTAACTGAGATTCTCTCCTCAGGCAAAGCTAAGTAACATTATTGTGAACCAAATATGAAAAGGTTAAGATCCATCCAGCCATCTTCTTATATTTTACTTTTTCTTTATAAGAATGTGAGAACCCAAGTATGTGCAAGACAAGAACAAAACCAGCATGGGACACCAGTCCACCACCACAGGACACACTCACTTATTGTTTTAAAGGTACCAGTCATCTTAAACTGAGGCTATGTCCACACTACTACATTTTCATTTAAAAATACGCTTTTTTTAAATGAAAAAGAACTTTATACATACTAGCGTTTTCACATCATTTAACAAAGTATTTCTGTGCATATAAAAACAACTGAAAATGAAGTATACATTCACCTACACTGAGCAAGTGTGCATCGGCGGAAAAATCCTTGAAAGGTTTGGTGACACAAGCAGCCTTTTGATTTATTGCAAAACTGTAGTGAATAATAAATTAATTGCTTTACTACAAAAAACACAATTTCAATGCATAACGATAAGCAACACAGGAAGCTTCATGGAAAGCAACTTTTCTCTGTCCTGCTATGCTGGAGTATGGTTTTCTTCAATGAAGTGTGACTATACAGGGAATAAGACATTGTAATGAGGATGATCCAATCAGGGAAAGACTACATAATAAAATAAACCAGAGCACATTTAGAGTCCACCTTTTCTCCCGTCCACATTACAACACTGGAAAGCATTTTTTTGAAAAGTCTCAGTTTTTGGGGCTGGAAAGCTCCAGGGTATTGTGGATGAAAGGCATAACAGTGTGGACAGGGTCTTAGTGTCTTTTGTGTGTGGGAAGAAGCAGCAGTATCTTGAGAGAGCCAGTTGGAACATGGAGTGACCATGTAAATTCCACACAGTGACAGGCCAAGAACTCAAACCAGTAGCCAAGTACTCCCTTATTCAACACTAATAATAATAATAATAATAATTTATTATTTTTATTATAATTTTTATTATATTGCTTCATTCTATTCTAATTAAAGAGTGAAGCATTTATTTGGTGTCACCAGATGGAAAACTGCTAATAGGAAATGTCTTATGACACAAAATGTGGGATTCAATGCTATATGTAGATGATACCTGATTTAAAAAATCAAAAAAGTGATGATAAATTACATTATATCTGAGAGAGGGAAAGGAAGTAAAAATGCTGAGCGATTCCTGATTTGCTAAAACGAACACTACATCCTAAGCATAACCTGGGATTTTGTTTTGCTACATTAAGGCACTATTTGGATATTTTGTGCAATGTTCTGATGAGGTCCTGCTCCCTATCCCAGTTTTTCAACCCCATTGCACTCTGGTGTTTCTTCCACACTCTAATATCAGGCTTCTCTCGTTTTCTTTCAGGTTTGGTTTAAAAACCGTCGAGCCAAGTGCCGTCAGCAGCAGCAACAAAGCAGTGGCCAAACCAAACCTCGGCCAACTAAGAAGAAGACATCGCCTGCCAGAGAAACCAGCTCTGAGACAAGCACAAATGGGCAATACAGTCCTCCACCCCCAGCAGGCACCTCAGTTACCCCAAGCTCCACCGCCAATGCCACGGTGTCCATCTGGAGCCCTGCTTCCATCTCTCCAATCCCAGACCCACTGTCTGCTTCCACAACTCCATGTATGCAACGCTCTACTGCCTACCCAATGACCTACAGCCAGGCACCTGCTTACAGCCAGAGCTACGCAAGCTCCACATCATATTTCAGTGGCCTCGATTGCAGCTCGTACCTCTCCCCCATGCACCCGCAGCTCTCTGCACCAGGGGCAACCCTCAGCCCAATCACTACTCCGACCATGGGCAGCCACCTGAGCCAATCCCCAGCATCTCTGTCCACCCAAGGCTATGGCACTGCTGGCCTTGGCTTCAGTTCAGTGGACTGCCTCGATTACAAGGACCAGTCAGCCTCCTGGAAGCTGAACTTCAATGCCACTGATTGCCTGGATTACAAAGACCAGAATTCGTGGAAGTTCCAAGTTTTGTAGAAGGAAATGCTACTACTGACCACCAGTGAATGCCATGATTTAGTGCCCCTATCTGGTTTGGTGGATTGGACCATGAAAAAAAAAGATGTCAAAATGAAAATATTAGATAACGGTCTGTGAGAGTGGAAGTGATCAATGCTGATAGAATGGACTTTCTTCAGGAGAGAGAGAGTTTTGATTAAACTTTGGGGAAGTTGCTTGGATTTTTATCTGAACTTATTTTAAAGATTCTAATTTGGCAAAAAAAAAAACATAAAAAAAGTTAGGGTGAGGCCATCCTGTGAACTGCAAGGCAACCTATTCATCCTGACAAGAACCTGGTGGTTCAACCTGAGCACAAGGCCACAAGCCCACCACAGCAATGAAGAATTCTCACAATGGAAGATATCACCCTCTCTCAGCTCTCTCAAGCAGTGGCTCAAGGAGCGTTTGCTTCCTCTCAGCCTGTCTGCTCCTACATTATCACTCCAGGACCCCAGGGTGTGTGATGCGGCCCCCTGAGCCCAGAGGTGAAGGCCCATCTTCTCCTGTGCCAGAAGGGTCCTTAAGACCTCTCTCTATATGCCTGACCGTGGTAACCCTGACATGCCATGTTTCGCACATTCTGTAAAAGTAGACCTTTATATGTGTGGCAAATGTAATGATTATCAAAAATGTTAATATTACTTGTTAAAGTCTAGGTTTTAAGTTATTTCATGTTTCCTTGTGAGTCTTAAAGCGAATCTTGTGATGACCACTGAAGGATCTGTAAATAGCGAATCATTACTTGAACTGCAATAAGGCAACAAGTCCCAGAGCCATATGGCTGGACTCTCAAGTAAATTATACCTGAAAATATTTTAGAAGATGCCAATAATTATTTTTTTCTGAACATTTTAAAAGCTCAGGGGTTAAAAAAAAAAGTAATTAATCAGTCTGTGGGAGTGAACCGTCGCCTTTGTTTTGTTTTGTTGTAGCGCCATCCTACTTGCCTGTAAAGTTTAAAATTTAGGACCAATGCTGATTTATAAACATTATTAAAAGAAAGAGAAAAACTGTGACTCACTGTCGTTAATAAACACCCCCCCGGTGCGCCTTGCGGGGTCTCACCTAAGCAATGGTGCACAACTCCAGAATCATCATAGCCACACTGCCAACAAGCTATGGTATGAAGCACGCCAAGCAAAGGAGAAAACAGGAAGGAAAGAGAAGGCATGCAAGACATGTGGACATCTTGTCTGGTGTACAGAGTCTTGGTTATTACCTTCACTGCAAAACATTAGGATTTTCTGGCCATGGAGATACCCATTGAGACATCATGCTTCAGATTCACTGCTGTTAGAGTGCTAATGTTACCTTTCAGGTCCTTTATAACTCCTTCCCTATCGATAGAGTCTCCATGATGATAATGGTTATAGAAGGTCAAAAAACCGTTAATGATAATAGGTATAAGCAGATATTTACATAGATCATCCATCCATCCATTATCCAACCTGCTATATCCTAACTACAGGGTCACGGGGGTCTGCTGGAGCCAATCCCAACCAACACAGGGTGCAAGGCAGGAAGCAAACCCTGGGCAGGGCACCAGCCCACCACAGGGCTCCATAGATAATAATAATTATAAAAAAGTAATACATTGAAGCAGATGGTAAAGTCATAACACAAGAAGAACGTGTTTAAATAAATGTGCAAAGATAAAGTACAATAGGACATTGTGCTTTAGTTTCACTGCTCTTAGATTGCTAGTGTTAAGTCACATGGCCTTTACAGCTCCTTCCCCATCCATTTGGCTAACATGATGATGCTGCTTGTGGAAGGTCAAGAAACAACCGAAACTAGCATTCTTTCCTTTACATAGATGAATTTTCTCCTGCCTTTCCACAAGAGTAGCGGTGCACCCACATCACAGTCTCACATCCCACATCAAGACTAGCTTCCACTTATAATGAATAGACTTTTTCCTTAATATTCTTCAAAGTAGTGGTCCTCCTTTAAGATAAAGGGATCTCCTCATTCCCTACAGTAATAGAAGTCTCCTCCTGCCACGGATGAATTGTCACTCCATTCCCCACCAGAACTGCAGTCTCTCTCTTTTGTTAAACTAGTGTTTTCTCATTCATTTCTAGAAAAGTAGCTGTCTTCTTTCACCATGGATACACCTGCCTTTTCATTCTTCATTATTCTGGTGGTCCACTGACTTTGATTAAAGTACTGTTTTCTCAGCTCCATACCAGAATGACAGTCCCTTCTCCACCAGAATAAACTCTTCACAGTGATAGCTTATGACAATCAGCTTTGTCCCTTTATCCTATTACACTTGTCCCCAAGCAGTTAGCAGACTGATGTGACTCGATTATGTTGACCTCTTTTGTAAGTCACTTTTGATAAAAGCATCTACTAGGCAAATAAATGAAAATAGCAAACATCTTCTCACCACAGATCTCCTGATTTTCCAGTAGTATAGTGGTCCATCTTTATCATGGACTAATCAACTACTAATCCTCCAGTTAATTAGAAGTCTGTCCACCAGAATAGAAGTCTCTCCTCACTATCCATATATTTTCTGCTGAAATAGTGGTCTGTCTTCACTACTGACTAAACTCCCCCTTATTCCCCACAGAACAGGAGTCTCACGATGTATGAACTCTTTTTCATTACCTGACAGAAATGTGGTCCGCCTTAACCAAGGATGAACTGCTTCCATATTCCCAACTAGATTCTCCTCCCTCCTGGCCATGTATGAAGTGTCTCCATACTCTCTATCTCTATCTATACTCTCTTTCTACATCTATTGCTGTCTGGAAACTTTGAAAAAAGGAGTTATTTTACCTAAAAGTGAATTACCCTTCAGCCACAGTGTCCATTTGCTTTTCTGCTCCATACTGTTGTCATTCCAGAAGACATCTTAAAGGTGCCCTTCCCATCCATTTTGCTTCTAACTATTGTCTGCTTTACTCTGTTCAGATTGCCTGTGCTCATCCAAACTGGAATGCCCGAATCTGCCTTTGGCACAGCGATCTGAAGTTCCCAAGAGAGACCAGGGGCCCCATGTATAAACAGCGTACGCACAAAAATGTTGTGTACTCCCATTTCCACATTCACATCGCAATGCATAAAAACTAAACTTGCCGTAAAAGTCAAGCACATTTTCACGCCAGCTCAATCCTTGCCGTATGCAAGTTCTCCGCTCGGTTTTGCAAACTGGCAGCACCCAGAGTCAAAGCAGTGCTTTTGTTCCAGTGTGGTTTTCCTTTCTTTTTTTAGATCCACATCCCCGACACGGCTTTATCAAATACATTGAAATTGACTGCACATTGTTTATTAGTTTAAGGCATCTGATTGTAATTAACCTGTAGTAATATAATGGTCCCCAAGAATTATCAGTATACAGCATCAAGCACATACTGCCTCAGCCATGCTGCCTATTTGAACTGCTCTCATACAACAAAGACTTTGGAACTTTTCAAACATCGCGGTTCAGAAATATTTTCGTCCCAAGAACTATAAACGCGATCAATCAGTCCATTAAGTGCACAATGTAGAACTGTTTGAACTTATTAATACAATTACCTCACTGTAAACTTGTGATACAGTTATAATATTGCACAGCCTGAGCCACTTTAGCGTGTATTTACACATGATGACGATATCATTTTTAAGATGAAATGCAGCAAAATATGTTTATTACATTACACAGATAAAATATTAACATCATTTAAATAATGTATATTGTTAATAATTAAACATGTGAGGACACAGTACCGCAGCCCTAACAAGGAGCTGGCGCCCCATTCAGGGATTGTTCCTGCCTCGCACTGTATTCTTGTTGGGGCTGGCGCAACACTGGAAGGATAGATGGATAGAATAATTAAACATGTACTACAAAGTGTGAAAGGCGTTATATAAGTGCCGACCTGGCACAAAGAGACAGGGAGGCATGCGTAAAATTAAAACAGAAATTTATTTTTCTTCACCTGTGGGTGCACGTCTTCCCCGTGTCCCACAGGCAGTACACAGTCCTAAGCACAGCACTCACAAAAACACCAATAAACTAAAGTGTTGTCCTCCACTCCTCCTAGGCAGCTTCATCCTCTTCCTCCCAACTCTCGCTGCTGAGTGGTGGTCGCTGGCTCCTTTTATTAGGTACCCGGAAGTGCCCCAGGTGCTTGATTGCTGACACCTGGCTGCACTTCCGGGTGTGGTGAAACTACTGCCCAGAAGGGCCCAGCAGCTCCCACTGTAGCACCCTCTGGCAGCGCCTGTGAAACCCAACAGGGCTGCACCAAACACCACATCCCATGAAGCCCTGCGGGAATCCAAGGCACCACTGCTACCCAGGGAGGCTGCCATCTAGTGTCCAGGGGGAGGTATTGGGTCTCCCATGCTTGCTCCACTGGAACATATCCTGCAGGGGTGTCACGGCCGGGCATGGATCCCAGCCATCCACCGCAGAAGATATTTCAATGTTCCTTAAAAGTTTTGTATAATTGGCGTTCTAAACTTACAGATGGATTAACGTCTATTACAGAGCTGATTGTGTGGCGATTGGGTACTTGGAGAAGGAAAAGGAAGGACAGGAATTGGGGTTCATTACCATACGTTTGAAAGAGACATTACTGCTGCAGTAAATTATTTCATCGAAGGTTGTACAAGGCACAGCAAGCATCTTGCGTGAGGCAGGAACAATCTCTGGATGGGGCGCCAGCTCATCCCTATCACTGCGCCACCGTGTTCCCATGTTTAATAACATGTTTTAACTCCTATCATCATGAAAATGATATCAAGTATACCTCTCAGTATTTAAATTATTCAGAGAGCTGTAATATCATGAATGTAATGAATTCTGTGTCCTATCGGAGGAAGAGAAAGTTCATTTAAGAAGCACATTGTGATTCATACACATAAAGCATATAGACGATCAAATACAATATAAAGCATTTAATGTGTTACTTTAGTTACGATGGCATTTGAGAAACTAGTAAATTAAATGATTTTAAGATGGAATTTATGATGTTCTACTTTAATGACAAAATAAAATGGAAATTTTGAGATTAAAGTTCCGTGCTTTTTTTCCCATTGTGTGCCTATTTTTTTTCTTTTCTCTGTACCCTAATAAGCGATCATATGACACTCAGATGGTGGGCTACGACTCACTTTACACGGCGACTTTGAAATCTGACAGCTTCTTTTTTTATTTCGGGCACTGTGTGACATTGTGAACTTGAACTTTCTATGTTACTCAATCAACTTCCTTTTATTGTTTATACCACTGTTTAAACCAACAAATAGTACGTTTTTCCTTGCCTCCACTTGGTATTCGCTGAAATTCTTCTATTTTCCAATGTGCTTTTGCCATTGCCTTTTCATAAAACGCCAAGCTTAAGGGCTATTTATACTGATTTGCATATTCAAAGAGGCATATTTCTGGGAGAAATTGGGGAGTGGTAGCAGGCGTGTGCATGTGCGTTACTTTTCACGCAGACCGGGATTTATGTAGCGGAAGAACTTGGAAGTTGGCATATGCATAGATTCATGCATCTGGATATTTTGTACTTACGCACATTTTCGCTTTTGTCCACACGCCATGTTTTAGTGTGAATTCTACGCACAGTGTTATGCATGAGGCCCCAGGTTGCCTGTTCAGTCCCTGTCTCTCTTTCATTGGCCAAGTTTGAGATACACTATATTGTTGATTAGATCAGATTATCCTTGATCTGTCCGAGAGGGGAAATTAAAATTTAGCAGAAGCTCCAAAATAAATAACTATGATAAAAATAAACAACCCCATCCAAACACACATGAAACCTTTTGGCTTGTATAACAAAGAGCTCCTACTGTCAATAGAGGCTTGGATTGGGCCACAGGTTTATATTTAAAGCATTAATATTTGAACAGAGCAGAGTCCATGAAAGGAACATGCCTAATACTTGTAGGCCTTGATTGCTTCCTTGAAGTTACCAGGCATTCAGAATGACTCATCATTATGATGTTAGTATAGAGTGAAGCCAGGATGATGTAACTTACTTTCCTGGGCAGTGACTGGACAAATTCAGTCTGCATTTCAGTGTCTTGATCACACATTTTTGTTTTATTTGTACTGTACTCCCTTTTTCACCATTGCACATTCACAAAAATCTCCAGTCCCCATCCTGCTTTTTCCACTCAGCATTAAAATAGCATCTAAAGTAAGAGGAATCAGCAGGTTCTCTGCAGCACCCAAAATATCACACAACCTGAGCTCGCCATAACTCACTTATTTTAACCCTCGCTCCAGATCTTCAACTCTTCCATCTGCAGATAAGCTTGTAACTTTTTGTCCTTGCTCTGAGGGTTCACCCTTTTCATTTATGGATGAGCTGCCCTTCCAACAGGGCGTAACAGTGGGACTGTTTAGGTGGCGTTGATCACAGTGTTACCAGGTGAATATAAGGTGAAGGTTTAAAAACATCCCACTTTACATGTTTATTTAGAGTTTTTTATATTCTTTGGTGGTATAGTTTAGGCGGCCATCAGATCTTCTACGCTCACTGTGTGACATTTCTCGAGTTCTCAGCTTGTTTGAGAGGCAGTCTGGGGTGGCTGGTGCAGAGGCTTCCATTGATAATTTAAAACTTCATTCAACAAACCAGAGGCAAAATCTTAAAATTTTCTAATAAATAACATTACTTACATTAAAACCCTCCATAATTCAAATATATTTTAAAAAGAGAGAGAGAAGGAGAGTCTCTGTAAAGACTCCCTCTTGGTGTTGCAACCAGAATGAAAAAAAATAAAACCAAAGCATAATAGTTTTCTATACTGCTTATTAGGGGTGTTCACCAGTCAATTCCCATTTGCCCTCATAATAGCTTTCATTTGTTTTAATATGGAGCCAACATAATGTTGAACATGAGCACTGAATTCCAGGCAGATACTGTAAATGAGTTCAATGTGTTCCATGTTTAGTATCAATTGTCTGATTTCTACTCTGAGTGACAGTTCTTCAGGGATGGATATTGACATCATGGTACTTGTTACAGGCCCCACAAGTGGGCAACAGCAACAAAAATGACAAAGTAACCAATCCCAAAGTGTACATGAACTTTGTCTCAACCAGAGGATGAGCTATGTTAACCAGGTCTGAAACTGTGCCTCCACTGGCCTTCAATGATGATGTAATCCATGTCTTTGGTCCTGAAGTCTTCTGTCAGTGGAATAGGTATAGTGGAGCAGTAATGAGAGCACACCACTTTCAGTCTGTTGTCCAAGTTGCGTCTGAGGGGCGGGCAGAAGTTCACCCCTTTACTGCAACACTGACACAACCACTTCAGTGTGAAACACATTCCTTCTGATTACTGCTCCATTCCATAGTCCATTTTCATGGTCCACTCTACAACAGGAACACATTGTTTCCCAAAAAGCATCACTGCTATCGGTGATTTATTACATTAATAAAATAAAAACTATTGTGGCCACTCTTTTTTTTGAGTGCACCACATACATTCTAGTTCAAGTGATAGTGTGGCACATGGGGGTGATGATTCTGAATAAATTGCAAACCCTGACACCACTTGTGTATGTGTGTGGTGTAACAAACGCTTTGGGCAACCTTCAAGGCTTCCATTCACTGATCTTCAAGGTACAGGGCTGGATTATCATGTACAAATGATAATTTACAGAATTTCAGTCTGTTCATAAGTGATGACTGATAGCTAGAATTGTGACTGAGCCCATCTCATTCAGCGATGAACATGGATACCCAACTCCTGGGTGCTCTTGTGGTCTGATGTCAGTTATGGTGGGTTGCTGGCTTTCTTTGCAGTTATTGTATACCAGTAACGGCGCACTGCATGATAACGTGCAGTGGATACACTTGACTTGAGCATTCATAGATTTCATCCCCTTTCTCTGTACATTTAGCATTCATTTGCTCAGAGGTTGATGTACTTGCTACTTCCTGGGCAGCTCTTCTTTTCTCCACCCTAGCGGCCCACTTCTTCTCTACTTTCATCAGCATCTTTTTGTGTTAAAACTGATTAAGTCAGGGTTTGTGTTGCAATTACTTAATATGTTTTCCTTGATTTTTCACTTAAGTTGATATAAGATATGAAGAGGTAGGGGAAGTGACGGCGAAGGTGGTAGGGCATGAGAATGGCGCACGTACGCATGCGCTGCACAGCCGCCCTGCTGGCCACTGCCAGGAGTTGATTCTACAATAAAATAAAATAAAAATAAAAAGAGGAATAACCTTGAAGGTCAATCATCACCCCGAAAGAGGATAGTAGATGTCACATGGTATATGTGTACCAATTTCAGGTCAATAGTCCAAACGGTTTGTGAGCTATGGGTGATTTAAAATCCTGGACAGACAAACAGACAGCCACGATAGCGTATTATATAAGAAGATAATTCAAAAGATTGACACTGAAATATTATGAACACTGTGAAACATGCTATGGACTACCATTTGACCTATTGACCTGAAATTTGGTACACATATACTACATGATGTCTACTATCCGCTTTCAGGGTGATTATTGACCTCCAAGGCTATTCCTCTTTTTATTTTGACTTTACTTTATCGTAGAATCAACTCTCGACAGTGGCCAGCAGGGTGACCGTGCAGCGCATGCGTACGGGTGCCATTCTCATCTCTACCATCTTTGCCGTCACTTCCCCTACCTCATCATATCTTAAATCATTCTTGAGGCAGATTGAAGACTTAAGTGCCATCTTAAGTGAAAAATTAAAGAAAACGTACTAAGTAATTGCAACACAAACACATACTTGATCAGTTTTAACGTGAAAAGATGCCGACGAAAGAAGAAAAGAAGTGGGCCACTAGTGTGGAGTAACGAAGAGATGCTCAGGAAGCAACAAGCGCATCAACCTCTGAGCAAACGAATGCTAAACGTACAGAGAAAGAGTAAGAAAACTATAAGTCAAGTGTATTCACTGCACATTATCAGGCAGTGCACCACTACTGGTATAATAATAATAATATTCCTACAACAGAAGCAGCATAACAGGCACAGCAAAATAAAACTAAATGACCAAAGTGACAACATAACTGCAACTCTAGGCTTTAAATGCATTACTGAAGACTGATTTAATTCAAAGTTAACACTCAACACACTGCCCAGCGGAGTGCCTATACTGAGGGTCAGTGTGGAGGATGTGATACTGCTAATCCACATATGTTGAGGTCTGCTGGTTAGGAAGTATTAAATGAATAGTTCGAAGGTCAGTTTTGCAGGTACAACCGTGTCGGATGCTAAGCTGCCACCTATAAACAAGACATCACACTTTTTATTAATGTCAATGGGCCAGGATGGTATGAAGTGCAAGAGCTATGGTATCCTCTGTAGACCAGTTGCAGATCAGCTGCAGGAATGCCAGAGTCCAAAGTCTGTTGGCTTACTAAACTGCAGGTTATTTGGGATTCTCCCTCAGGTGGTGTCAATACTGGAGAGATCTTTGCTCTACAGTTAGTGGTCCATTGCAGTACTCTTCTCCCCCAGTGGTCAATTTATACTTGAAATCGCTCAGTTCCATTCTTGACTTGGGTTCATGCCCAGCTTTTGATGCCAGTTAGTAGTTTTTCTGGTGGGCTCTAGGACAGGAGTCCTGTCTAAGAAATGAAGCACGTTCAGAAGAGATGAACCACATGCAGTATAAGCCTATGCTCAGCTTCCCTCTTCCTACTATGAATATGTCTGGCGTAAAGTTAAAGGAGCTGCCTGTATCTTGTCTGTCTGGAGTTTTGAAGTGGACCCATAAATTTAATAATAATAAATTAATTATTTGCACTTCATGTTGTTACACTGTGGACCCTGAGCTTTGCAATTTTGTCTATCTATATACTTGTACATGGTTGAGATTACAATAAAGTTCGCTTTCACGCTTTGAAATGAGAGTACAACATTAGGAGCTTGTACCGGTCACATTCTTATTTAATAACAGTTCTTTCTCAAGTAATCAAATAATAATGAAGTCAAGGCACTTGGGTAAAATATCCAAACAAATAAAATAAGAGCAGGAATGGAGTTGACAGAGGCAGGAAATGGCAGACCACAGAGTCAGAACAGTGACCCGCAAGAGTGGCAACCTTTAGTTCAACAACACCCGCGCAGACTTGATGTTATTTTAATCTCCACTAGACCAGCATATGGCAAAGTACTGTAAAGCAGAGGAGGAACAGAAGGAGGCAGAGAGGTCTTTATTGTAATTCATTTCTTTACCTTAATCCCAGCAGCACACTGTGTTACAGAGCCCACTTGTATTCAGGAGATAATTACTCACCACCCCCGAGGCTTTTAGAAGTGACACTGCACATTACCATTTCTTCCAATAAGAAGCAAGGCAAGAACATTAAGAAGCTAATTTAAAAAGTTGTATAGATTAGTCTGTACATTCTATGCATATATTGCAAGATGCTTTTATGTTCAATATTGATTTTTTTTTTTTGCATGTTAACTTGAGTTTAGCTCCATACTCCTGGATTCAATTCCAAACCCAAGCACTGTTTATTTGGATATTACTTGTTCTCCCTGTGTCCATGTAGTGCTTTGAGGTTATCTGATATCTCATGGCCATTCTGATAAGGTTAATTGTTAACTTTAAGTGGCTATCTGTACCCTATGGTGGTGTAGCCCCTTCTTTTATGGTCACTTCCGGCCTTGTGCTCAATACGACTTGAATGTGGTCTGGCCCCTTATGGCCCTGTACTGTAATAATTGAGCTTGAAAAATTAATTCAAATTAATGAATACATTTGTAAATATGCACATTACTGTGTATGTAAGTGGAATAAAAAAGTTCAAATATTCTTTACCACTGGCACCTTGTCAATGGCTGGTTCCTCTCTTGCACCCAACGCTTCAGAGATAGATGCCAGCCCTTGTGACTCAGAATTGAATAAATTTGGCTTAAACATTGATGGAGGGATGCATATATGTCGGTTTTAAATCAAGCTGCTTTGCTCCAACTGGTGCTTATCTGTTACAGACTGTGCAGCATATGGAAGGGGTTGCGAGTGTGAAAGAGTTTTACGGCCACTTTAATTCAGAAGGGAATGTTGAACTAGACTTTGTGAAACAGCACAACATGAACTTCATTGATGACTGTTGCTTCTTCATGGATTCTGTGCTCTATGGCCAAAACATGTTGTAGAGGTATGGAAGATAAACTATTAACACCATAATTTGTGCTAGAATGTTTTAGTGTCTTTCAAATAATCTTTATTTATGACTTCTTGACTACCTTCACTTTTAGTAATTCTCCATAACCTGGGCAAAAGTCTAGAAGTTTTCATATTCTATGCAGTGTTTTCATTTTGGGGCTGGCTGAAGTGATCTGAGACATTCTGAGGCTCATAAGATGACGCCCCTGTTAGCTGCATCTCTTTTGACTCCACCCACTTTCCACTCCCCCACCCAATTGTAAGAGGTACATTTTTGTGATAAATGTAATATTATAGTAATGGTGAGAAACTGAACATGTGTGCAAAAAATATTTATTATAAATAAAAAAAGCTTCACCAGGATAAACTGTCGTGCTAATGTAATAAACGTGTCTTTGTACTTGCTGTGAGTTCGCGAGCCATCCCCAATGGGTGCAGAAAGCCGCTCGGCTAACAGAGAAGGTCTTAGCTGGGTGACTCAAACAACTACTTTATGACGCTTCGTGCTTCTGAGGGCAAGTGCATCATTCCTCTGGACCATAAACTCTATTCGGAGTCTATAAGAATATGTAGTGTTAATCGCAGCTCAGTGCAGCATATAATTTATTCTTCTTCATTTTCTTCCTTAGTATTTCCCATTTTTATATGGGGTCATCCTTCTGATTACCAGTGTAGATCCTTAGCCACAGAGCCACTACAGCGTTGAGTGCTGCATATAACTAATAAATTAAAAAGTGAAGTTTCATAAATGAAACATGGCAAATGCAGATACAAAACGTATCTCTCTTTTATATAAAAAAAATCCTGCAATGAGACAAAGCTTTTTGGAAGATTTTTTCCATGAGTCGAGACTTTGGCCATAAGATGTTTTCAAGTAACGCCCTCCTCTCAACCATATTCACCCATGCCCATGGTCCTTTCACCTCTCATTCTTGTGTAAGCTTTTGACAGACACAGTTCCTGCTCTCTCAGCTCTTATAAATTTTAACATTTTTCTCACTTTATGTTCCCAATTAAAGAAGACTATTATGTCCAAATCTTATTGAAGAATTTCATCACGAAGGCTTATCAACAGTAAAAATGAGTACATGGGCATTCCTAGCACCGAGAAACAATGCCAAAAATGTCGATCAATTACATTGCAAATTGGTTAAATGTATATCAATAGACTATGCTGAAACAGTTGGTGGTGATCATGCAGAAAATATAAACATCAACTTAAAATATCCCGTTAACAACCGTCCAGTCTTCCACCGCACAAATTGCTGTAGAAAGAAGGATGTATCCAAGAAAGGTAATGTAGTACATCTTCAGGGGATAACATTAGACAACAAAGGAGATCTTGATATGCCTTTCGTATTAAAACGTTAACAGTTTCCCGTTAGAATAGCTTTTACAAAGACAATTAACAAATCTTAGAGCCAAATATTCGAAAAAGTCATTTTATTTAATAGAGAGAAAGAAACGAAATTCAGTCATGGGTAGTTATACGATGCATTGTCACGATGAAAGTCCAAACACAGAATCACAATTCGATTGGATATTGACAAAAATTTATTTCAAAAAATTGTTTTTACTGAGTTTTACAGTAAAACTATAAGTTTAAAAAGTTCTTGCATGTTAATTTCAAAGCCAAACAGAACGAAATCGCATTATGTAATGAATAACTTTAATGCAACATGAAACATAATTTACTTTCAAATTATTACATTTTACTATTTTTTAATATGGTTAATTACTCTCTGTAATGTAAAATAGTTAGTAAATTGTACATCCGCATCCCCATATGCAAGCGGCAGAACCACAAAGAGGCTAGCGTGTAGCGCAGGCCTGGGGGTTGCCGAGCGAAGTGAACAGAGGGCAAAGCCCCCTAATACTATAAAATACAAAATGTTACGATTTTTTGTTCAATTTGTTTCTAATATATAACACCAAAACAACTGCTTTGGATGCAGAACTGAGATACCTCAATAGTTTAGAAGATTAATAAATGCTGAACATTTGAGTGCAGAAACTAAAGGTAATTGAAATCGTCATGAGGTGCGTGTAATATAGGCGTCAGTTCAGCAGCAAAATAGGGGAGTGGCTCTAGAACGGGGGCGTCAATTTATGGACCTCATAGAGTCTGAAGTGTTCGGATCTGTCTAAGGCCTAAAACTGTCCTGACTGCAGCTGGACACTTCTCGATGGTGGCACAATGGTTAGAGGTGCTGCCTCACAGGTCTGGAGGTCTGCTTTTAAATACCACTTCAGTCTCTCTAAGTACAGGGTTGGCATGTCCCCCACAGGTCCATATGGCTTTCTCTAGGTTCCCCTGACACATCCTAAAGACATTGGCACTAAATGAACTGGTAAGAGCGAGTATCCCCTGAGACAGACTGTTATTCCATCCAGGGTATGTATCCTTTTCCATGCTGTGCCTTATGGTCCCCTGTGACCCATCTATGAAAAGACCAAATAAAAAGCAAGTGACTGGGCTAATGCTTAGGCCCTATGTTCTCAAAACCTCTTCTGGTAGAAAAGGCAACACACCTAAGCTTATAAAAAAAGCCATCCAAATCATAGTCTGATTCTCTCTTTCCTTGTAACTCATCATATTCTAAATTTTGTTTCCTAGGACCAAAGTCATCTAAATTTGTTAGCCTTGCTTTTTTAACCTTAAAAACCTAGTTTAAGAGAATGCATGTATTGAATTTAATATTCCTTTTATACATAGTTTTCTAAAGGAATCTATCGGTTTTACAGTTATGATCCCCAGGAAAATGTAAAGCTACTGCATGGCAGGGAAGAGAAGGGCTGATATCTGCTTGGGTGGTGGACAGAGGAAGAACAAAGTGGGACCTTAGGACTTGAAAGTCTAGAGACACCTCCTCACCTTGTGAGAGCAAGGAAGTGTAAACAAACATGAGCTTCAGTCTAAAATGGAAGCAACTTCATGGTGGGGATGCGAGGGGAGATATCTGCCAGGGTACTAGACAGTGAGAGAAGGAAGCAGGATCTGAGGACATCCAAGGATGTGTAAACTAACATAAGCATCAATCTAAAATTAAAGAAACATCTTTAGAAATGAGTATACCCATAAATCTTACTAACAAAACCCAAAAACTCTATGACTTTCAGGATTTTCTGGTCACTCTAGATATTTTGTTTTAGTCCTGTGTCAAAAATTAACAGTTGAGCTAAGAGGAAATTATTGGGATGTAGGAGAGAATCCATAACAAAAGACTTTACTGCTTTAGCTTCTAGCCTTTACCCTACAACAATGCTTATCTGTGCTGTTTATACTCACAATTGGCATTACCAGTCAACTAAGGTAAAAAATGTTACAATTTGTAAAAAATTAAAATGACAGCGCTGCAAATTGGAAGACTTCTCAAATGTTTAACTTCACAAGCAGCCTTTGTGTAATATCCCAGAATCCCAGCTCATCAAAAATCTCCAAGCGAATGTGAATTCCAAGCTCATATATTGCAGCTTTTAAAGCAGGTGTCACTCCCAAAGCTCCATCTCTAAATCAGGAGAAAAGTGCCACAAGTCATTGGTCAAGCGCAGTCAACCCTAACAATAATACCCTCCTCGTCTTGTTGGGTTTATTCACCCTTTAAGATCGAGAGAAAACATTCAGGTGAGGTGTTACTAACTAATGTATCTCTAGAGTGGAGTGCATTCATTTGGGTTGACAAAGATTTTACTAATGAAGCGGATCAAGTGAAATGTCAGTATGGGCAATAAAAGATCCACGTGTGTTTTTGCTTATCGAGGGTAGTGGTGTCAAACTCACATCCTGGAGGCCCCCAGTGGCTGTGGATTTTCATTGTCACCTTTTTATTATTTACTTTGTCTTAATTTGAATTAACTTGCTCTTCAAGACTCAGACCTTTTCATTTTTTTATTTTACTCCTTAACTAGCAGCCAAGCAATAATGAGATATAAAGTAAGCCAACATATGACTATCTGAATCGGGGGTCTCAAACTTAGGTCTTGGAGATCCACCTGTTTTTTACTTATTAGCCAATTCTTGCTGTTAATGAAATGCTTTAGTTGGTTCTATGACTTTTTAGTCCTATTAACCTGCCAACCAAGACATTTCCAAAACTTAATTTTCATTTTTTTCTGAATGTTTTTTGGACCGAAGCAGATCACTGTTATTCAGGCCTTCACTCTTAGTTCTTTTACAATGTGGCACTAAAGCTGACATTGTATGATGACACATTGGAGCAGATGGGATCAAGTTAGCTGGTCATGTGTCGGCTTGCTTTGCGTCTCATTATGGTTTGGCTGTTTGTTGAGGGCGAAAAAGAAACACTTAAGTGTGTGAGTTTGAAAAAGTAAGTCAGATGAAATGAAAGCAAACAATGTCTCATTAGCAGCAGTACTGGGTTGCTATTGAAGGAAATGACTGGACTGAAAACCTGCAGCTACTGTGGCCTTCCAGAATCTCAGTTTGACACCTCTGTTCTAGGAGAAAATCCTTGGAAGACTTTCTGATGCAAGAATGCTTCATTCCTCCGGTTATTCACCCAGAACTTCCCTACTGAGCCTGAGTCTACCTCCCGATCACTCTCTTATTCCAAGGGTCTCCCCAGGATTCCCATTCTTATCCCTACAGTCTGATGGGTAGCTGTTGGCTCTTGTCTATTTGTTATTTTTACTTATCTAATTTAGTAAATGTTTAAATCCTCTTAGCTGTCCTGCCCCCTCAGCAGTTTGGTAACTGAATTAAAGGGGATTATTGTCTCGCTCAAGATGACAAATTGGTTCTGCAATACTCAGTGACAGATGCCGCCCACCGCTTTGCCTGATGGGAAACCTTTTTTAATTAAACTCTGACCAATAGCAGTAGGAAAAAAAAAGTTACAGTATCCAGCACAACTGCCATCCCATTTCTGGATGCCAACTGGTATGTTTCTTCTCTCTTTTCTTTTAGAAATCCCCTACCCACTCATGACGAAACATTACAGTGTATACATGACTGTCATTGGTAGCTGTGAAATTTTATGTCATATGTATGCCAGTCTGAAGAGATACCAAAGCTTTACAATAAAAAGCTTTTATAACAAGATGTCCCATGATGATACATTCATTCAATCAACAGCTCTGAAATGGGAGCTAAACAATATGCCTTACATTCCTCCTAGTTTTTCACCTAACGTTCTAAAGTTCAGTCTCATGCTCATATTTTCAACTTCTTTGGTTTTATAACTCAAACACTTTATGCATTAAAGTCTCTCCTGATAGCTCACATTCATCCACATCTACAGTTTCCTCCTGTAATATCCTCATGCATTTAATTCTCTGTTCATCCACCACTACAGCTTCCTACTGTAATGTCCACATACATTTAATTCTTACTTTTTAAGGCTGGGTCTTTACTCTCACGGATTTTGTAATTCAACAAATTTGTGAATTTACTGTAAGTTTCTCATCATAATTCACTCTTTTAACACCTTTCAAATTTCATTATTTAACATGATATTACATTTAAATATCCCCTACTAATTCATACTCTTCAACTTCTTTGGTGTCTTTGTGGACAAGTTTCCTCATAGCGTAAACTCAAAATCATTAATGATGCTATAAATCAATAGCTTTATGTTCTTTATTCTCTCCAGATAACTCATAATCTTCAGCTCCCCAAATTTCATCACTCATCACACTTATGCACAGATCTTTCCTGACAGCTCATATTCTTCAGCCTCTCAAATGACATATTGTATTGTTTTCATTCACTTAAGTCTCTCCTTTCCACTCATATTCTTCATCCATGCCAATATTTATAATTCAACAACTTACAACTTATCAGTTTCATTTTATAAATCAGTGCACTAGTGCTCTTAATACCTCCCGATAACTCATAGCCTTCTGCACTTCATGCTTTATTGACCCAACAGTTTCAGGAGCCCCTAATAGATCATATTCTTCAGCTTCCCTAATTTCTCATTTTAATGTCTTGATACATCTAAGTTTCACCATCTAAGACATACTCTTCATTGCCACCAATTTCATAATTCAACACCTTAATGCTCTTCAGTTTCTCTACAAAAGTCAACGTCTTTAGCTGCAAAAATGTCACAAAGTTTTGTGTTCATTCACTTAACCAGTTGCAGAACTATTTTGAGCTCTGAGGAGCGACTGAAGGAGTTGAACCATTTCAGTTTAAGCAAATAGTGATTATGAAGGGACATGACTGAAGTACTTAAAATTATGATAAAAATGAGTACAGTAGATTCAAGTTGTTACTTTAAAACAAATTCATGGTTGGAAACTTGTTCAGGGCAGGTTTTGCACAAAGGTTAACAAGCTTTTCCTCATGCAATGAACCACAGACATGGAAAGTTGGACTTTAGGGACCTTCAGATCTCAGCTTGATGTTACTCTGAGGAATCGAGCTAAATGGGATGGGCAAGCTTGTTGGCCTGAATGGCCTGTTCTCATCACAATGTTTATGTTATTATAAATTTCTAATGTTTAAATATAACTATAGGCAGTGAAGGTGGGAAAGCTGCACTGAGGCTCATGGGGCAAAGGGGTCTATGGTGACTGTTTGGTTTTTGTTTTGCAAGGCTTAATTACTAGCATGATTGCCTACTTCACATCAGAATGAAAATTTTAATGATGTAATCATTCTTGCAATTCCATAAAGGTTTATGACTGTTGACCTTTTATATTGCTTAATTGCTTGGTGAACAATATCTTATCGATGAGTTTAATTTAATTACATATGAAGGGGGCCCTCATTTTTTTCTTTTGCACCATGACCAATCAAATTCTAATTATGTCACTTTATATAACTCTCTTTTTTACTCATACCCTTGACAATTTCATAACTAAACAACTTCATACATGTACACATTTCTCTGATAGTTCATACTCTTTAGCCTTCTTAATTTTAATATTCAGTTCACTTATGCAGTTTAGCCTCTCCTGATAAACCATAATCTTCAGATTGTTACATTTTGTAATTCTACACTTTCATGTACAGCCGTAGCCAAAAGTGTTGAGAATGGCACAAGTATTGGTTTTCGCAAAGTTTGTTCCTGCAGTGTTTTTGGATCTTTTTGTCAGATGTTTCTATGGCATACTGAATTATAACTACAAGCATTTCATAAGTTTCAAATGCTTTTATTGACAATTATGTTAAGTTTATGCAGTGTTGGCCCTTCTTTTTCAAGACCTCTGCAATTCGTCCTGGCATGCTGTCAATCAAATTCTGGGCTAAATCCTGACTGATGGCAGCCCTTTCTTGCATAATCAACGCTTGGAATTTATCAGAATTTGTGGGTTTTTGTTTGTCCACCCGCCTTTTGAGGATTGACCAAAAGTTCTCAATGGGATTAAGGTCTGGGGAGATTCCTGGCTATGAACCCAAAATTTCGATGTTTTGTTCCCCAAACCGCTTAGTTTTCACTTTTGTCTTATGGCACAATGCTCCATAATGCTAGAAAAGGCATTGTTCATCACCAAACTGTTCTTAGATGGTTGGGAGAAGTTGCTCTCGGATGTTTTGGTACCATTCTTCATTCATGGCTGTGTTCTTAGGCAAATTTGTGAGTGAGCCCACTCCCTTGGCTGAGAAGCAACCCCACACATGAACGGTCTCAGGATGCTTTACTGATCGTGTGACACAAAATTGATGGTAATGCTCACCTTTTCTTCTCCAGACAATCTTTTTATCGGATGCCCAAAACAATCAGAAAGGGGGTTCATCAGAGAAAATAGCTTTACCCCAGTCCTCAGCAATCCAATCCCTGTACCTCTTGCAGAATATCAGTCTGTCCCTGATGTTTTTCTTGCAGAGAAGTGGCTTCTTTGTTGCCCTTCTTGACACCAGGCCATCCTCCAAAAGTCTTCAACTCACTGTGCGAGTAGATGCACTGTCACCTTGTTGGGATCAGAGCTTAAAATAGCAGCCTGACATCCCAATTATACTGAATGTGGGATGTGGGTGGAGTTGTCGGGGTTTTGGGGGGTGGAGTTTTGAATTTAGAGGTTGTTGACGGTGTGGTGGGGCTCTCATTTTGGTCTCTGTTAAGCTAAAAACAGGCACCTTAAAAGAAGGAGATAATAAAGTCAATCATTGAGCAGTCAGGCCTTGTGTGTCACTCTCTGCGGTAAATTACAAGAAGGGAACTCAGGGACAGGGTTTTACCCCAGAGAACGTTGCTCTGGCCCTGGAGCTTCACACCACTGGACACAAAGAAGGAGAAGCTCCCCTGCGTCACCCCGACCACGGTCCGGAGACAGGCAGGAAAGGTAACAACCTGCCTGCTGCCATTCCTGAGCAAGCTCTGCACTGGCGGTGCCCTGATCCCAAGCTTCTCCCAACCATCCAAGAACAGTTTGATAATGAACAATGCCTTTTCCAGCATGATGGAGCATTGTGCCATAAGACAAAAGTAATAACTAAGTGGCTCGGGGAATAAAACATTGATATTCTGGGTCCATGTAAATGAAACTCTCCAGACCATAATCCCATTGAGAACTTGAGGTCAATCCTCAAGAGGCAGGTGGACAAACAAAAACCCACAAATTCTGACAAACTCCAAGCATTGATTATGCAAGAATTGGCTGCCATCATTCAGGATTTGGCCCAAAAGTTGATTGACAGCATGTCAGGACGAATTGCAGAGGTCTTGACTCTTGGCAGAGGTATTGACTCTTTGAATAAACTTAATGTAATTGTCAATAAAAGCCACTGAAACTTAGGAAATGTTTGTAATTATACTTCAGTATACCATAGAAACATCTGACAAAAATATCTAAAAACAGTGAAGCAGCAAACTTTGTGAAAATTAATATTTGTGTCATTCTCAAAACTTTTGGCCACAACTGTACTTACAGTAAGTTTCCCATAATAACTCATGCGCTCTAGCTCCTCTCTTCTTATGCTTCAGTGTCTTCGTGCACAGGATTCTCTCCAGTTTCATAATTTAATGTCCTCAAGTGTCTTCTGTGAACCCATAATCTTCTTGAAAAATATCATAATTAAATAATGTCATACTCTTAACCCTCTCCTGATACTATTCTTACTTGTCCAATTTCGTAATTCAATAGCCTTTTATGTCTTTAAGTCTCTGCTGATAACTTATACTCTTCAGCCCCTCTCATATCAAAACACAGCTCCTCAGACAGTAGTTTCTTCTGCTCTGATGGTCTGTCATAATAACCTTTAACCTCTATTATCTCAGAGTAGTCCATTAGCTAACTCACATTATTCAGTCCTAGAATTAGTCGGGCATTTCTCCTATGCACCTTCAATAATGCCATCTTCACTTAATCCAGCAGTTTTAACACTGAAGATGTGCTGTAACTGGGACCAGTATGAATGCCTTAATGAAGATATGTTGATTTGAAACATATTGAAACATTGAAAATTTGTTGTGTGATAATATGTAACACTTCACTGTATTAAAAAATCCTTTCATTCAGAATACTTCATTGGACAAGCGCAAAAATAGCTTAATTGTCCCACTGCCTCACCAGATTGGTTCTACAAACATGGAGTGATTACTGCTTCAACTATGTAGTGTGGTAGCTTAGTTCAAATTTCTACTACCCTTTGGGTTACACTTGCCAGCTTGTGTTTAAATCACTCTTCCTTATTCTAAATCTGGGTGCATGTTTAACTGAAAGAAATCTGTTAGATTCACCACTTTATACCGACATCTTTGTGAATGTTGAAAGCCTTGAGCATGTCACCAGAAAATATTCTCTGGTTAAGTTGAATTGGACATTCAATTTTGTTTGTGGATACTCCTTATTTCTTTTCTCTTTGTACCTGTTTTTGCACTACATTGGCTAGGACTGCTTGCTGTACTTTTTCTGCATGTTGCCTGGTATTTGGAAACATAGTCCCAACATAAACTCTGTCAGACACACGAACATGGACTGCGTTGTATGGGCTTTGGAAAAAGGAAAAACACGACAAAGGATGACAGTGTGACACCATTGCTAACGTGCATTTCATTTGTCTCCTTAGAGTTGAGGAGAAATCCCCAGATGGCCTGTGATGTCACTTCCACTGCATCACTCCAAGCCCTGCCCCTTCCAGTCTTTCCAGTGTTTAGGTTTTCAGTCCACCTTGAAGCTGGCCTTCACTCTTAGACCAGCTTCGGACTAGGTTGGGGCTCCAATGGTTGAAGACTTTTTCACACCTGACTATTAGCCATTTTTCCTACAGACATTCTTATTAAATGGAGCACCAACCCTTGTTTTGGCTTTGTCCTCTTCTGTTCACATCACCTGCATTTCATTATATATTTTTTAAATCAGTGTTTGCCAACTTATATTGATAACTTAAGCAGAAAAAAGCAAAGCACAAGAACAACCCTGAAAATTAATTTTGAAATTAAAATATAATGGAATCAGAGCTAACTTACAAAACTGGGCTCAAGGTGATTAATTGACCACAAACAGTGAGTACAGGAAACAGGAGAATACTCCACATGGACTTGTGTCTGTACTCCCAAAATGAATCATTCCACAGTTTGAAATTTATTTAACAGACTGAAATTATATGTCAAATGGCAAGGTAATGAAATCTCATCTTATATATAAACGTCTACGCATGGAAGTGTGTGTGTCTGTGCTACAGCATGAAGCTCAAAGAAAGTGACTCTGTCGCCAAAGTGAAACTGCCGAGAAAAGAGAAACTCTCTTAGCTGCTAACAGATAAGCAACGCGAGCACATTGGCAAAACGAAACCTCTGAGGAGAGAGAAACTTGCTTAGGTCCTGGTAGACAAAGTAGGTGGACACATCAGCAAACATGAAAACACAGAGGAAAGAGAACCTCGCTTAGCCGATAATGCACACCTCATGCTATCAATTGATTGAAGTGCCAGAATCCATGGTTTCTAGGACCCTGGGATTTTTACAGCATGGGTTTACACAGCAAGTCTTATATATAAACGTCTACATGTGGAAGTGTGTGTGTCTGTCTGGCCTGGAAGTGAGAGGTGGAGTTGGGGTAAAGACTACACCTCTGAGGAAACAGAAAACTTGTTTAGCCACTAATAACACAAGCAAGGCCAGCATGTCAGCAAAATGAAACCTCAGAAGAAAGACAAAGTTGCTTAGCCACTAACATCGGCAAAACGGTATCCCTTTTACTTTTCCTTCTGCCGCCAATGCACAAGCAAGGCCAGAACATCAGCAAAATGAATCCTCCTAGGAGAGAGACGCCCAGACTAGTTCATTTCAATTACTTGACATCTCTTCATTTCAGTTTTTTTCTGATGACTTCAATAGTTTCTAGGACCCAGGGCTTTTTACAGCATGGGCTTACACAGATACTGTAAGAATAAAAGAAAATCAAGATTCCTCTACGTGGAAAGTGCAGCCCAGTTAGATTTTGAATTGAGGAAGCATAAACAAGGATGGTCACTGTATTTTGGTTTTACACACACATAATAAAGAGTTAATGATCCTATCATTTTTCATAGTAGAAAATCTCAAAATACCTTTCATCTGACCGTTGAACTTGAGCAACAAATACACTTTGCCACATCTGGGGGGACATCTTCCAGGCTGTGAGGAGGTAAGCAGTACCACCCCAGGATGAGAGGCACTAACTGGTGCTAACAGTTTATATATATTTTGCTCCGTGGTCCTGGGGAATGTTATTTTGTGCCACTGTGTGCTGCAATACTGTGTATGGATGGTATGACAATAAAGTTACTGGACTTGACTTGACTTCTCTTTTCCCCATAGCATCGAAAACCTGACCAAGGAGGACACGTAGCTCCACTCACAATGCCAAAGAAGGCCCCACCACTAGATACCATAAAACCGGGCCATACTCCCAGAAAGTGGCATCAGGTCTTGATCTGACAATAAAGGAGGACAGAGCTCAGACACACGTAGGAGACCTTAAGGCTGTCTGAAGTGACTTTATTTTCTGTTTGTGTGCCCAAGTGGCTTTAATTTTCATTCTGTTTATTACAAAGGGTGACCCAGCTGGTACCCCAGTATTTCTTCTGAATACTCTGGTCTGCTTTTCACAGTCACAATGTACTAAACAAGGTAACACTCTTGTAAAAACTATTAGACCCAGAATGATGCCAGAGAGGTCATTTATATAAATTAAATTATACATGAGAAGAAAAGTAAAGGAATCGCACAAATATAATTGCAATTAGCGGAACAAGACCTCCATTGCCTCTCTAGCACAACCGAGAGTCTTGAACTGTGTCTGCCAGGTTTTGTGACTCAGCTACTTGGCTGCTTTTGGTGTGCTACACTTCTTACACCTCTTCCCATCAATCGCTCTCTCTATCTCTTCCTAACTCTCATTCACTCTTTATCCTGATCTTTCTTCCTCCTGTCTATCTCATCTTCTGACTCAAGATCCAACAGGGTCACTTACTTGCAAGAGAGTAATTTTGAACCCCTAGAAGGGATTACTTTCAGAAGCAATCTCAAGAACAGCTTCCAGGGCCCAGGTATTTCTGCACCTTTGAACTTTAACTCATGCTTAAATGACTAGACTGTAACTCCTTTCCTAATCAGTAGCTGGGGGTCCAACAGATTCCCCACTGGAGCAATTAACTGACACCTACTTACTTGGAAGAATTTGATTTTATTTCAGTAACTGCCACCTCCACCCACCAAGTCTATTAATTTTCCTGATCCTGGAGTAATTACTTTTGGTACCCTCCTTTAATAAATACATCATACTGCCACCTTGTGGTGTCATTGTTCTTGCACTGACTTGACAGCTTGCTTAAATACCAGACCATGAATCTCTTTTCTCCAGTCCCTTTCCTGTGTCTTTTCCTGCTTCCACTTTTAAGATATGCAGTAAATTACTTCAGTTTTAATGAACAAAGTGAGTTTATTTTACAGACACTCAGCATAAAATTAGAAATGTAAATGAGCTCTTTTAATTCAATAAGCAGTGGCAAATTCTTTAGAGGGTGTGACAGCATGTTACAGATCAGCCTCTCATACAGCTTTGCCTATTCTTCCTTAAAAGCTCCAGATGTGTTTGACATTTTGGGCCACAGCCTGCTTCAGCTCTAGTGACAAAATGCCTATCAGATTGAGAGCTGCATTTTGGCTCAGCCATTGTAAACCACAATCTATGTCTATTATTTTATTTTTCCTGCAATGTTTCACTGCCACGCTAAAGGATCACTTTCTGGCCTAACTTCAGCTCATTGACTGGAATCCTGAGGCTCAGATCTCAAGGACATTTTTTTAAAAGATTCTGAATGTTTAGCTCGTTCAGTGATATGAAGTTGTCCAGGCTTATGGTTCCAAAAGAAGTCTCAAAAGAGTATCATGTATCAATGACAGACAAAGAGAGCCAAAAAAAAAAGGTTTGGGGGAGCCACCCGTATAATATTCCTGGCTGCTAATGGATAAATGAGTTGTACAGATGTGTACAGATTCGAGTCCAACACAGAACGTATTTGAGATTGTCAAGATGGCAGTTTTAAACGCAAGCAGAGGGAGTGATGTCATCAACGGACCCGGAACTGGAAGTGATGTCATCAGGGCCAGGACTTTAAGTGACGCTATCAATGGCCCGGGACCAGAAGAGACATCATCCATGGGGCAGGGCTGGAAGTGATATTATCAACAGGGCAGGACTGGAAAGTGACATCATTAGGGCCGGGCAGAATTTCCCATAACTGCCTCCCATGCACATGTGTGTGACACATGTCACCACAATATTTGATGGTTACATTGGGCTCATTTGATGTTAGGGCTTTCCTAAATGTGATGTTGGTTGGTGTGGCCAAAAAGACTCAACTATCAATCTGAAGAATAACATTAACATTTCCAGGATATTAATAACCCCCAAAGCCCAGTAATTATGAACAACATAACATTTTCAACCCTGTTTAATTGTAATAGTTTAATAGTACTAGGGTGTTGTACTGTTTTAGCCATTATGGTTGTAGTGAGAAGTTAGGCAAAATGAAAGGTGTCATTTGCTTAACTTGTCACTAAATCCTGTTAAATCAATATTCAGGGTCATGGTAGCTGGATTGTATCTTAGGAGCACCAGAAAAAATGCAGGAAGCAAACGTGGACAGATAGCCATTTCATTGCAGGGCATATGTGCATGGAGAAATACAGCAATTTACCTGTCACCAGTGTTTTCAGGGGTTGTAAAGAAACTGCAGTACCTGGAAAAAAACATGTATAATTAGGAATAATTTGCACATGGATAAGTAAAGGGTGAGAAATTCAAATACTGAATGCTGGATCCAAAAGTCAGCTACCTTAACCACAGGGCCCACCATTTTGCCCATCCACAGAATATTCTTTCTAAAATCTAAAAGATCAGTCAATATGGTTGTTAACAAACTTGCTATGTAAGTCCTTTTTTTGAAAAGAAAGTGTTTCCCATGACTACCCACTCATAAATGCCATTGCCAATAAGATAGTGATGTGTTAATGAGGCATGAAAAAGGACACGTCAAGTGGGGTGGTCTTTGAATGATGTCCTCAGGCTTTTTCATACCTCCTGTATACAATACAATACAATACAATTTGTTTTTGTATAGCCCAAAATCACACATGAAGTGCGCAATGGGCTTTAACAGACCCTGCCTCTTGACAGCCCCCCAGCCTTGACTCTCTAAGAAGACAAGAAAAAACTCCCAAAAAAAACCCCTTTTATGGAAAAAACCTTGGGAAAGGCAGTTCAAAGAGAGACCCCTTTCCAGGTAGGTTGGGCGTGCAGTGGGTGTCAAAAAGAAGGGGGTCAATACAATACAGTACAATACACAGAACAGAACAAATCCTCAATACAGTATAAAAATAAAAAATTTAGAAGTACGGACCAGAATATAACAGTAGATATATCACATGATATGATTTGGATTTGTTTAGAGTACTGGAGACCTCATCCATCAAGCTGCCTCCCCATTTGGCTATTCCATGGCTGAAGCAGTGCTGGGCCAGCCAATCCAATGAAAGGACCCCTCTTTCTCATGATTCCTGCGATCCTCCATCAGGGATGACTTTACCTTAGGCAGGCAAAACAACTTGGCAGGTGCCACATTTGAGTAACGAGAAGAGAAACAGAATAGGTGAGGGTTAGTATCCAATTATAACTATCATGTTACTTATGTTTTAGTGCTAATGACTAACAACAGAGATGCAGTCTGTACAGTTAATCAGCAGCTCTAGTCAGGTTATGCTAAACTGAAGTAGTGAGTCTTCAGCCGGGATTTAAAAGCTGAGACCAAAGGGGCATCTCTTAACTTCAGGCTGTATAAAGAACAGTTTGAATATCCAGTGAACACCGCATTGCAGTAGTCAATCCTACAAGAAATAAATGCATGAATTAATTTCTCAGAATCCTGTTTATTTAGAAAGCGCCTTAATTTTCCAACATTTTTAAGATGGAAGAAACATGATTTGAACAACTTTGTAATATGCACTTTAAATGACATACTAGAGTCAAACATAACTCCTAGATTGTGGGCTGATTCAGTAAAATTAATTGTGATTCCAACTGAGTTAAATGATGACAGAATATTGTTGTGATCAGTGTCATTCCCTCCAACAATTAACATCTCTGTTTTATCTGTGTTTAAAGACAAGTAGTTCTCATCCATCCACTCCTTTAATTTACTAACACAACTAATTAAAGACAACATCGGAGAAACTTCATTTGATCTTAATGAAAGGTATAACTCTGTGTCATCTGCATACGAGTGAAAATTAACATTATATTTCCTAATGATAGATCCCAGTGGAAGCATGTAAATTGAGAATAGTAAAGGTCCCAGTACTGAGCCCTGTGGCACACCATATCTCACTTCTATAATGATGGAGCATTGTCAGCACATTTCTGTACATATTGGAATCGATTTGATAAATAAGAACTAAACCAAGCGAGCACAGTGCCTGTAAGCCCAACATCATTTTCTAGCCTGTGCAGTAAAATAGAATGGTCAGTGGTGTCAAATGCTGCACTTAAGTCTAGCAACATAATTACAGTTGAGTTTCCTTCATCAGAGGATATCAGAATGTCGTTTACAACCCGCGTTAGTGCAGTTTCTGTACTATGACCAGTGCGGAAACCAGACTGGAATTTCTCAAATAAATTGTAATGCATAAGGTGTGACTGAAGCTTATTGGTGACTACTTTTTCTAGTAATTTAGAGAGAAAGGGTAAATTTGAAATAAGCCTATAATTATTTAGTATGTGTGGGTCTAGGTTTGTCTTTTTAAGTAATGGTTTAATGACTGACACTTTTAGTGCATCAGGTACTGTGTCATGCAATAATTAAACTATTACTAATGTTTAGAATAGGCTTTGCAAGAAAGTCCATTGCACTTTTTACTAGTTTTGTTGGCACCGATCTAGGGAACAAGTAGTAGGCTTAATTTTAGAAATTAAAGTTAAGACTTCCTGCTCAGTTACAGGATTAAAATTATTAAAGTGCTGAATGCAATGTGAGACAGGGTCTGCTAAGCTAGTATTTGGTTTGTACTGTGATGCTGAGATCTGAGACCTTATATTTTTAATTTTTTCATTGAAAAAGTTCATAAAGTCTGTACAGCTAATATCTGTTCGGCTTTTTGCACTGTAGATCTGAATTTCCATTTGTTAATTTAGACACCGTTCTAAACAGTACCCGAGGATTTTTATTATTGCTATCTATTATTGTAGAATAGTATTCTGAGCGAGCTTTAAACAGAGCTTTTTTATATTTTTTAACACTTTCTGTCCATGCAATTTGAAAGACATGTAGCTTTGTTGTTCTCCATCTGTACTACAGTTTTCGACACTCGAATTTAAGAGCTCGAGTGTTTTCATTAAACCAGGGAGAGTTTCTATGTGATTTGGTCACTTTTGTTTTAAGGGGAGCCACTGTGTCCAGTGCATCTCTCAAGGTCACATTATAATGTGATGTTAGCTGATCTAAATTGCTTTCCATGTTTACATCTGATGTTAACTGATCTAAATGGTTTTCCACAATTACACTCGACTTACTCAAAGTATCTATAAATTTTGAAGCAGAATTACAATCTAGATGTCACACTGTCTTGTTTTAATCTGTGAGTGTGTTGGCAAGGGCGGGACTAAATCAAATGCAATTAAGTAGTGATTGGAAATAACTTCATTTAATGGAGTGATATTTAAATTTTGAATTTCAGCTTTGTAAGTTATAATTAAATCTAATGTGTGATTATGATTATGAGTTGGACCTTTGACAATCTGACAGAATCCTACTGAATTTAACAAATAAGTAAAACATTTGTGTCAGTTTCCACATCAATGTGTACATTAAAATCCCCCATCAGTACTACGTGATCATAATTTATAGCCAAATCAGATAAAAGGTTGCTAAATTCAGTCATGAACAATGAATATGGCCCTGGTGGTCTGTAGACTAGCACTATAATTGTTGCTGCACCTACTACACGACGAACCGCTGGACTGGGACCCAAGTGCAGCGGATGACAACTCGGTACCACACTGGAAAAGTGTGAATTTTATTTTTACAGTGGCTGGAGTGCCAGTCCTGACACCAACCAACCTGTCTGTAGTCAAGGTGATTCAATTGATTGTAGTACAAATGCACCTGATCTGGAAGGTCCAACTTGTGGTCACTCAGTATGGTAGCCTAACCTATGCAATAAAGACAAAAAGAACAATCCAAGTTTACTGAAAAGCCCAAGTCAGGGGATGGACAGAAGAACATCTCAAACTGACTGAATATACCTTGAAGTTCAGTTAAATCAGTCATTAAGGAAGAGGAAGAGTGCAGCAGAGCTGTAAACCTGCTTGGAGCAGCCTGTCTGCAAACACTGAGTGATCATGAAAGAAGAAAACTAGTGAGGGAGGCCACCAAGAGACCCATGATAACTCTAAAGGAGTTACAAGCTACAGCCGTGGAGATTAGTACATACAACTGTTGCCCAGGTGTTTCACCAGTTGCAGCTTTATGAGAAACTGGCAAAGAGAAAGCCACATGTTAAGAAAATAAAAAACCCATATGACATTGGCTAGAAGACACATAGAAAACTTTAAAGTCAACTGGAAAAAGGTTATGAGAATTTATGGATGTATTTGCAAAAGGCTGTTCACTCATAATCCTCATGTGACCTGACAGAGCTTGCAGAGTTTTGCCAAGAAGAATGGGGAAAATTTTAAGAACTTTCTTTTTTCCCTTTTAAAATCCCACCCCTTAACATTCTTCTGGAAATTACCAACAATAGGAATGTCAATCAAGATCAATATAAGTTTAACTTGTTAATGAATGTACAAACACACAACATCGATATCCAAACCTGATAGAGAGAGAGAGGCCTGACCACACAGACTCAAAGCTAAACAGGCTACCAAAAGTGCATAAATAAAATACTGACCTGAAGGGACGCCATACTTATGTGATCAGTTGTTCTGTCATTTTCTAACTTAATCCAGACCAGGATCACATGGGGTGCTGAAACCTATCCCAGCTACCACAGAGTGCAAGGCAGGAACAAAGTCTGAACAAGGTATCAGTTGCTCTCAGGGCAAACACACACACACACACAAACACACACACACACCATGGTCAATTTAGCATTGCCAGTCCACTTAACTACAAGTCTTTGGACAGTGGAAGGAAACTGAAGCAGCTAAATTAAATCCATCTGCGAAGTAATGTTGTATAAAAATAGTGAATGATTTGTTTTGGCAGTGTTTAACACTTTTAAATGTATTTCCTTAATTTATGATTCATTATTGTTTGGCTGGCAGTTCTGCATTGCTCCTATGATCCAAGAAGGTTGCCATGCAATGTGGCAAGAATGGACTGGGGCTATGTCCCTTTGCTCTCTGGCTCAGGCCCCTCCTGTCCTTGTATTTTGTGTGTCCACTAAATGTTGTCAAGTAATAAAACACTGCTTATTAATCACAGCATAAGAAAGAAAATAACAAGCAGAGAAAATTACTCAAAATATTTATTACTGTTCAAATTTAATTTAACTAACTCTTATGAAAATCAATTAAAGTATTATATTGAATCATCAAAACATGACATAAAAATGATAAACAATAAAAATTCAGCAAGATGTAATTTAATTAGCAAAAATATTGAACACAAAGTACTGTATACTGTTTTATATAAATATATATATATATTTATATACAGTATATATATACATATATATATATATATAGTGACAATAATACGTCAAAAACATCATAAAGATTTGGGGCAGCCACCTGTATATTGTTTTTCCCAGCTGCAAAAGGTTATTTTTTTAAAGCACGATGTGCATATAACAGAGTCCACAACAGAACTGACTATAGTAGCCCAAGATGGAGGCTTTAAAGGTCTGGAGAGGAAATTATGTTATCAATATGGCCGGAACCAGAAGTGACATCAGCAAAGGGGCCAGTTTCGGAAGTGACATCAGCAAAGGGGCCGGCTTCGGAAGTGACGTCTTCTAAGGCGCTAGAACCTTGCAGGATTTCCTGGGAAAGGTCTATAGGGAACTGAGAAAGACAGTCAGCACACTCCGCCGCCCCCCGTCAGATGTTTTATTACACTTACTCATACCCTTTAGCTGCCTCCTACTCGCATGTGACTATATATATATATATATATATATATATATACTAGTGGGCTCTTCTCCTTGATCGCTCTACTCCCCAACCCCCAGACAGGTGCTATGCGTTAGCCATGCTTGCGTGCGGAGAAGCGAATGTTCAGTTTAAACAGATTGTTATTTTCATGGGAACTGTTACATATGCATAATAAAACTAACTATTTTATATTACAGCGAGTAATTAACCATACAAAAAAATTGTAAAACGTAATAAATTGAAAGAAAATTATGTTTCATTTTGCGTTAAGAGGTATTCGTTGAGATATACATTTTCGTTCTGTTTGGCTTTGAAATTAACATATGAATACTTTTTAAACTTACACTTTTACTGTAAAACTTCAATAAAAACAATATTTGGAATTAACTTTTCATCAATATCACATTGAACTTTGATTCCTTGTTTGGATTTACATTGTGACAACACAACATATAACTGCCAGTGAGTGAATATCATTTCTTTTTCTCCAATAAATAAACTGACTTTTTGGAATGTTTGTCCCTGTGATTTGTTAATTGTCATAGCAAAAGCTATTCAAATAGGAAACTGTAAATGTTTTAATTCGAAAGGCATATCAAGATCTCCTTTGGTGTCTAATGTTAATACGTGGAAGATGTACTACATTACCTTTCTTGTCGCCTGTTAAAATTTTACGTCATTGCCATGTAACCGATCGACAATTTTCATGTTAAGTCATTTGACTTCATCGTTTCTCGGTGCTAGGATTGCCCATGTAGTAATTTCTTCTGTTGATAACAATAAGATTTGGACATAACAAGTCTTCTTTTATTGGGAACTTAAAGTTAGGAAAACGTAAAAATTTATAAGTGCTGAGAGTGCAGGAACTGTGTCTGACAAAAGCATTCACACAAAAGACAGGTGAGAGGACCATGGTTGAAAATGGCTGTGAGGATGGCGGGACTTGAATAAAATCTCTTGGAAATAGTCTTGTCTCAAGATTTTCTTTTATAATAGAGAGATATTTAAATATATATATATATATATATATATATATATATATATATATGCTGTATAAAGAACTCTCTGTAGCACAATGTGAAGCAAAATATACAGACTTTCTTAAACATATATGGAACCCATAGATTATTGTTCACTAGGACAAGTATTGGACAAATCAACTAAAACCAAAGAAAATACATATAATTCAAAAGAAATGGAAAAAAATAATCAACAATTATACAAAGATATCAAAGAAAGAAATATAATAATAAATAGAAGATCCATAGTTCAATTGAAAAAGAAAACAATGGGTACATAAACAGACACAACAATAAGCCAATGAAAAAGTAAATTGCAAACCCATAGACAAAAACTGGAGGAGTTGAAAAATATCCAAGAATACAAATAGCAAATATTAATAGAAAAATATAACTGGAAGAAAAAAATCATAAATAAGCTACACACACTAGTTGCCACACAAACTAGAATTAAATGATGAGGACACTTGTTTACTGAAATACAAAAGAAAAAATACAATAAATATCGAAAAGGTTACTGAAACAGGAGAAATCTAGGGAACACATAAAAAGATAACCAAAAACAGAATGGGAGTCCAGATTTATAATTGAAATAAAAAGATAAAAGTCCAATGATGAATCAAAGGTGTAATCAGAAAATGTCATTCATAGATAAACAAATTGTAGTTCAAAGCAGAACTCAAAGTCAGCGGTTATTGGTTTATGGTAGAAAAATGAATGAAAAAATGGCCACCAATGCATTTTAAGACTCAGTTTCTTCATCAGAGTGTACATTGTCACTAAATAATATAAATTACTTCCACTCTAGTTATAAAAATTAAATAATTGAGTTATTAAACAACTGCAGTATTACATTTCATTTTTCTTTGGCTCACTATTTATCTGCATGCTTCTTGGGTTGTGTGTTGCCAACTGTGTGTTACAGACTGTTGCTTCACATGGAGCAGGTGTCTGTGGGCCACACTGCTTGGGCTTCCTCTCCTTTAAATGCAACGAACCAATGTGCCCCTAACCTAATGATGTCACTTGGGCGTTGCCACACAATGTGATGGATATGGCTACACGCCCAATGTATGATATCATGTGGGCAATGCTATATGGTCTTGGTTCTGTTTCCTTGACTATACAGTAAATGCAGATCTGCATTAGTGGTAAAACTGCAAGCTCTTAGGATTGCTTTTGAAAAACAGATTTAGCTTTTTGAGCTTATTAATTTATTTGTCTTTTGAGTATTTTTGGATTTGGATCCCTGTTGTTTTGCTGAGTCTGTTTTGCCACTTGTGTTTTTGCTCTTTAGGAGCTAATTTAATGTTAGACAGGCACTCACATCTGCACACTTGCAGAAAGGTTCATGAAACAAATCCTGGCATCTTTGACCATAAAAATGGGTAATTTTACCTTTTCAGGTTAGTGGTAGGGTTTTTGCTAGTGATTTTAACAAATTTCTTTGTCTTCTTGCATCTAAAAATTTCTGGTGCCTCAATAGCTCAGTAGTTCATTTACGTACCAAAAAGTCATGATCCATTTGTTCTGAGACCACTAGGGAAAAACAAAAGATAAAAACGGAATACTAGACTTAGAGAAAGTAATCAAGAAAAAGAGAGAGTTAAAGGAGCATGCAGATTCCATGTTTTAGAACAGGCAAGGTCAGAGCAGTAAAAAAAATTCAAAGAAAACCAAACACCATAGCCAAAATGCAGAACAACGTAATAATATTTTTTGGAAATGGTCCTCATGTTAATTTGATTCTCCTTCCACTGTTACTAACATCTGACATTTGTTTTTGAAATGATGGACACTTTCATCTTTTATAGGCAGAAGACATGATGTGCAACATGATTTCTGTCTCACAAGACTGGTAACCACAAACAACTTGACAACAGCTACCTGAAAATGCCAAGAAAAGGCAGAGAAAAAAAAAATCAAGCTATCGCTAAGATGACATCACCGTTAAAAATATTAACATAAAAAAATCCTAAAAACAAAGTAAATTAGTTCTAGACATGTCAAAACAAAGATTCCTCAAAATTAGACTGTCTATATATTGGTCTTATAACCCTGTCCAGACTGATGAGAACTTACAGCACTCTTTTTGAGGTGATGTAATGTCTTTTTCAATATAACTAAGCTTAACCAGTACGGGTGCAGCTCGACTGACTATGACTCTCATCTTTATATAGAAAACGTGTCTCTTAGACCTTCACTTGAAGACTGTCCCTGTACTGATAAACGTGGTATCCTGTCATTTATTTATTTGGTTTTACTTTCCTTATTGAGTAAGAAAATTAATTAATAATGCAATCGACTTACCTCTGATATGTGCTAATTAACGTTTTGTTTTGTGTTTTTTCTGTCTCATGAATCTCATGCCGTTTCAGAATGGCATGGTATTGCACTGGTGAGCACTGCTGTATCACATCTCCTAGCCCATTCACTGTTTATGTGTAAAATGACAGGAAAAGAGAATAGGATATGAAAAATCAAACATTTCTGACAGACTTCACTCATTAAAAATGAAACAGTTAAACAAAAAGAAGAAAAAATAAACATCTGTAAATACCAAAATGACTAAATCGAGAAAAATTATTTACATATCAAAAACAATAAAAAAATTCTAACAATGTCTTAAAAATACAGTAAGAAGAAATACCCAATTTAAAGCCATGATTAACAATTCCTGAATGAGGAAACCCCAAAACCAAATGGAAATCTGAAAAGGAGAAATCCTAAAACAAAAGTCCAAAGCAAAAATACTAATAAAAAAGTAATCTTAATTAATCGCAAGAAAACCTCAGATAGAAGGAACAAATAACAGAGAGAAGGAACCCAGTGTCTCAACAATAAGAGTGAGGCCAAGCATACGTTTATGGGCGATCTACCTAATAATGACAGGCTTGGAAAATATGGTGGCCCTGCCCCCTGTGGTTTATAGGATAAACTACAAATAGAACACAGTTAATCAGTACTAAACTTTTAAAACACACAAACACACAGAGGAATAACAATTATAGAATAATAGTTAATAGTTTACCCTCTACACAACAGAAAACCAGCACAATACCAGCACTTGCCATCTGTAATTATTTTCAGATAACTCGTCCATTGTAGGCTGCATTAATAATGGGGATGAGTCAGAGTACAAGAAAGTTGTGGAGTACTTTGTCCTATGGTGCAGGGACAACAACCTGCAACTCAACATCCACAAGATGAAAGAGCTGGTGGTGGACCTTCAACATGCCAAGAAGCTTTTGAGAGCAGTCACCATTCAGATGGAGAACATGGAAGTGGTTCAGAGCTACAAGTAGCTGGCTTTTCAAATGAACAACAAACTGGTCTGACAACACAGTGGCACTGTATAAGAAGAGCCAGAGTAGACTGTACTTGCTTAGGAGACTCCGGTCTTTTGATGCGTGCAGCAAGCTACTGAAAACTTTATCAGTTCACAGTAGCCAGTGTGGTGTTCTATGCTGCAGTCTCCTGGGGAAGCAAGCTGTGCTCAAAAGAAGCACAATGTTTGAAGAAACTTATCATGAAAGCCAGATCCATCACACAGGGAAGCTTGGACACCCTTAAAGCTGTTGTGGAAAAGAAGATGATGGCAAAATTGGATGCCATTATGAAAAAAAATCCCCTCCATCCACTCCAGGAGGCGCCATCGTGGAGCACTTTTAGCCACAGACTCATTCCACCTCAGTATTTGGTAAGAAGCACCTCTAGGGGTATTTTCTGCCCACTGCTATCAGCAATTCAATACCTCTACCCAATGTACTTGTTAAGTTTATTTCAATTGATTGATTGAGTGGCTATATTATTTGTCCTGTTTCTGCTGTTGTATGCATCTAAATTACCCCATAACGTTTATGTAATCTATTCTAATCTTCAATCCACAAGAAATAAAAAACTCTACAACAGATAAATAAAAACAGGTAATCAAAAGTAAAGGAAAAATGCAGAAAATAAGACAAAAGCAAAGGTGGAAAGCCCAAATTAGTTGCTTTGTGAAGTGTCCACATTTTCTCCATGGGTTTCCCCTTTGCACTTGGCTGTTAGTTTTATTGACCATTATAAATTGAACAAGCGTGTGTGAGTGTGAACGGGCCCTGTGATGGGCTGTCCTCACCACTTCCATCCCATGACTTGTGCTCAGTGTTGATGCTTTCTTACCCCACAGAGAGTGGCAATGTGTTACTTTTTGATTGGACATACAAGTAACAATTTCAGTGTCTAATGCTATGAATACTACTATATCCCTGAAGTAGATATATGGATTAGCAAATGGATGGATTTTTGCAATTTCTGTAAATGATGTGATGAAATTTAATGTTGCATTCATGTGCTGTGGAAAGTATAGGAAATGCTTGCTTCCCAGTGGTAAATTTCAAACACATTAACTTTCAAGTGTTAGCTCCCAATGAGACAATTCATAAATGCCTTTACTAGTCTAATTTACCATGTTGTGACTCAGTGCTAACAGCTCACTTCAATGTATACAATAAAATAATGTAGAAATATTGAATAAACAGGCTCAGACAGATGTGTCATTTTAAGGTCAGGTTGTAAATGTACCAATGCAACAATCACTTGAGACATTTCCTGTTTTATTTTCTTGAGGAAAACAAAACATAGAACTCATATTTGATTGGTTTTTGTGTCAGTTAGGAAGCAAGCTGACAGAAAGTTCCCATTTTTCCCAAAACCCTTGACAGAAATTCAAAGAACAAATTGGGACGGTGAGATATCTCAGGTGGTAGTTATGAAAATAGCCATGGCACATGAACACAACAAAAGCCTTTTCTTTTAGAAAAATAACGTAACATTTAAAGAAATTTTAAAAAAAGAAGAATTTAAAATGTAAACAGCTGCAACTTTATCACCCTATCAGACACAGATTGGAGTGGAGGACGCAATTACCTATCTGTTCCACAAGGTTTATTCTCACATGATCAAAGATGGCAGCACCATGAGGATTATGGTTTTAATTTCTCCAGTGCTTTCAATGTCATCCAGCCATCCCAGTTAAGGTTAAATTTAGAGACATGCAGGTGAATGAGCCTATGGTGTCTTGGATAATGGATTACCTGTCAGGCAGACTACAGTTTGTGAGGCTCAAGTACATGTCTCTGATATGGATGTGAACAACACTGGAGCACCACAAGGAACAATCCTGTCTCCTATTCTCTTCACTCTGTACACCTCGGACTTTAAGTATAATGCCAGGTCATGTCACTTGCAGAAATTCTCATATGATTTTGCACTTATGGGGTGTATGGATAACAGAGATGGGACGAAGTATAGGAGTCAGGTGGAGAACTTGTGTCTTGGTGCAAAGAGAATTATGTGCATCTTAACATCACCAAAACCAAGGAACTGGTTATTGACATTCAACGCACCAAAGAGCCTCTATGTCCAGTCACTTTCAAGAAGTGGATGCAGAGGTAATGCACTCCAACAAGTACTTGGGGGTCCACATAAAAGACAGGTTAGATTGGTCTCATAACTATTTAAGCTATATACAATACAGTTACAATACAATTTATTTTTTTATAGCCCAAAATCACACAAGAAGTTCAACAATGGGCTTTAACAGGTCCTTCCTCTTGACAGCCCCCCAGTATTGACTCTCTAAGAAGACAAGGAAAAACTTCCAATAAAAACCCTTGTAGGGAAAAAATGGAAGAAACCTTGGGAAAGGCAGTTCAAAGAGAAACCCCTTTCCAGGTGGGTTGGGAGTGCAGTGGGTGTCAAAAAGAAAGGGGTCAATACATTGCAATACACAGAACAAAATACAAGTAATCCTCAATACAGTATAATAGGAAAATAAAAATATTACAAGTACAGAGCAGAATTTAACAGTAGATGATATCACATAATATGATTTGGATTTGTTTAGAGTCCTGGAGACCTCAGCCATCAAGCTGAGCCATCCCCCAATTGGCCATTTCATAGCTGAGACAGCACTGGGCCAGCCATTCCGATAAAAGGACCCCTCTACCTGACGATATATAAGAAGAGTGGACAGAGCAGGCTGTTTGTTCCCTAAGAGACTGTGTTCCTTTAATGTGAGTAGTGACATCCTTCACATCTTCTATAACTCCGTAATGGCCAATTGCAATTTTCTATGCTGTGGTGTGCTAAGCCGGCAACATCACTTCATGAGAGGCCCACCAATTCAACAAGCTAATTAAAAGGGCAAGCTCAGTTATAGGACACGCTCTGGACCCCCTGGAGGCAGTAGTGAATTAGAGAATTAAAACTGAATGCCATTATGAACAATGCTACACATCCTCTCTCTGACACACTAACACAGAGAACTTTCAACCAATGAATAATTCAGCAAGAAGTGTGTCAAGAAGTGCTACTGGGTCTCCTTCATGCCAGCGGTAATGTGTCTGCATAATGCCTCACTGTGACTGTGACAGCCAAGACAGACATTTTCTTTGTTTTTAAAACTTCTTCCTTTTTTAGTCATTCTGGTGTGTGTTCAGAGGGCACATCACATAATGTGACATAGAACTTTGTAATAGTACACTTTTGAACAATTGCGTACTGAGAAATCATCTATTCTGCGGTGGGCTGGTGCCCTGCCTGGGATTTGTTCCCTGCCTTGCGCCCTGTGTTGGCCGGGATTGGCTCCAGCAGATCCCTGTGACCCTGTAGTTTGGATATAGCGGGTTGGATAATGGATGGATGGATGGAAATCACCTATTCCTCTGGATACTTAATGTTTTTGAAATGAAGAATCAACATAATCAGCTGGTTGGAACTACAGATGTTGGTTAGAGACAACCATTTATATCTTTCTTTTATAAAACAAATCTATCTATCTAAGTATCATAAACATTCAGGCAGCACTCTTATTTATCCTTTTCACTCTTATTGCACTTTATTGCATCATAATATTAAGTCATACTGGATTAAAGTAAAATTTTTGTGCCACTGATAAACTTTAAGCATCCTCTGTCAAAACAAATACATGATTCTACAGCTCTTTCTAAATTAATTCTCAAAGAAACCAACAGCAAATAACAAACTGTATACATATTAAGCTGCCTTGCGTCAATATTTGGAAGAGATCCACACATCACACCTAACAGAACTCAATACTATTGGTGGGGCTCGATTTGTTTCAAACCCGTTTTGTTAAACTTGACTTGCATGTATGGAATGTTTTTTGATTTTAATAAAATAAAACTTTAAAAATAAATAAATAGGAGAACTCAGTAGTGAAGCCACTGGTCAGCATTGATCTAATCAGATTGCAGATTCTCCTCTATCTTGGTCTTACAGTCTGATCATACTGATGTCCGCCTCCTTAACTGTGTCTTCTTGCTTTGACACTCTCCTATAATATCCATGTCAGTTAAGCATCTGCAATATTGTCATATGCACAAATGTATCCAAACTATGAGCACAAGGCTGGAATTTCTTAAATTTGCCATCCCTCTGCTGCCAATTTAGCCTGTAGTATTTTCCAGATAAACAGGTACCAGTGTGTCTGGAGAGAGAGAAAGAGATTACAGATATCTACCTGTAGAAAATCCAAGTAACCAGTAAACCTAAAAAAATCTGAGTTAGTGTTAGCCACCCTAAGCAAGGTGTTCAAAAGAAATGTAATGATTTACTTCATGAGGCTGAAATACCTAATAAACAATAATAGTTGCAGCAATATTTAAATGTGTGCCTCAATGTAAATGTTTAAAGTCTAAATATTTTTAATTATAGTCTACTTTTGCCATTTTTTATCCTTTCATAGAGGTCTATAGAAGGTTAGATCCCTCGTAAACGATCAAAAATATCATATTCGTAATCACTGACCTTGAAATTGTCTAAAATTATACCCCACATGCTTATGTCATTTTTAACCTTTTGGGAGTGGCTTTTAGAGGGCTAGGGATGTCAGTAAAGAATCAACTATCAACCTCAAAATAGAACAAAACAACACTTCACATATCTATATTACTGATCCCCATTATTTTAAAAGTTTCGTGAAAAGGAGGAACTCTGCCCCCTCATTTCTTATTAGGGGGAGAACCCCTGAGGTTGGTTGATATGGCTAGCACAACTTCAAGTCCTGATCATCATTTTTCTTCAAGGCACCTATTGGTTTACTCTTTATAATATAGCGTGTCATTTCCAGGCATAGAAATTATTACTTTTTTCAGATCTAGAATGTCGAACATAGGGGACTCAGGATCTTGAATAACTACACATCAGGATGAATCAAACAGTATATCATATGTGGACAGTTTCTCATACCATTGAGTTAAGAAGAGCTGGAAAAACACAAAAATAAATTGATTTCAAAGAGTTCATAAGTATTTCTTAGGAACATAATACTCACAGTTTCATATATTGCTGATTTCTGATACGCAAGAGATAAAGAAGAAGTATTTAGTGCATTGGAATTACCAGTTTATGACGTTCAATGCTGAAAAGAACCGTATCATACCTAATGACACCATACCTTCCACCCAATAGCATTATTATTATTATTATTATTATTATTATTATTATTATTATTATTATT
>JANRMT010062793.1:7070112-7111730 GCA_026402145.1 Polypterus bichir lapradei
ATAGATAGATAGATAGATAGATAGATAGATAGATAGATAGATAGATAGATAGATAGATAGATACTTTATTGGCCATGTATCGATAACAAGTAAATAGTGCTGCTGACATGGTGCTCACTATATTGAAGGATTTAAAAAAAATTGGATGAAATATCACAGACCTTTGCTCAAGCAATCCTTATAGTTAGCATAATGTTCAAATAGGAAAGGAGACCAAAAAGATAAAAAGTACAATGGAACATCTAATATTAGTTGAATGACAAGGTTACTGGACCCATATTGGGAAGGTTTGACCCAACATCACGCTGTCCTGTAGACTCTTGCACAACTACGCTGAGCTAAAAGGTACAAATCAACGAAGTCTATGCCGTTGGACAAGATGGACATTCACTTATGATCTTCTTCCTCTTAGCTTAATAGCAGCAAGCTTTGGAGAGAGCTGACAGAACATCAGTTGGACTTTCATTCATTTCCCTTCATTTGTTTCTATGGCCTGAGGAAACAAAGCACTTTATCCATTTTCCTGTTAGTGACAGAATGATGATTTGAAAATGTTTACTAATAAATCTATAAGACTGGTACAAACACCATCCCTCCCCCCAAGTAGCCAGCCAAAACAGATTATTTTTATTTCCAGACACAGCAACCTGCCACCCTATGCTGTGTCTGGCAATGCCACTGTGTGTGTGTGTTTTTTTTCCCTCTGAATGTGCTTATTATTTTTGTTGTTTTTTTTTTTCTATACAATCGGCTGCTCCTCCCCCACTTTTGCTGAGCCAGGCAGCATGGAAAACACACACTTTTAGCATTTATCTCATGAGGTTCCACAACTGGCCCTAAAACAGCATCTCATGTCAATGACGTGAGTCCATTTTCCAGAGCTGTGACCCTCTGAGGCCTGGGCACTTTGTTTTACAGGCTGGCATTTTAACAAACTGTTCATCTTGGCGGTGATCTCATCAGACCTGCCTATACTGGAAAGAATCTTGGTGTCATTTTTGATTCCTCCCTCTCTTATTCTGCCCACATAAATCACATTAAGAAACTTTCTTACTTTCACCTCCGTAACATATCCCACGTTCGCTCGTTCCTCTCCTTTTCTAATACTGAGAAACTTGTCCATGCTTTTATCATATCCCGCATCGATTATTGTAACTCGCTGCTGGCGTGTGCCCCTTCTAATCATATATCACAGCTCTAGCTTATTCAAAACTCGGCTGCAAGAGTCCTTACACGAACCAGCAGCAGCGAGCACATAACACCCATCCTGCTCCGTCTTCACTGGTTCCTGTGTCTTACAGAATCGAATATAAAAATCTGCTAATAACCTACAAAGCCTTAAACGACCTTGTGCCAAACTACATCAGTGACCTTCTCCATCACTATGTGCCTGCCCGCCCACTAAGGTCCTCTGATTCTGGCAATCTTGTTGTGCCCCACACTAATCTACACTCCATAGGTGACAGGGCCTTCAGCTATATAGCGCCCAGGCTCTGGAATGACCTACCGAAATTAATTAGATCAGCTGACTCCATGAATTCTTTTAAAACAACAACTCAAAACTCATCTGTTCAGGAAGGCTTTTAGCTCTACTTGACTTTACTACCCTTCTCTCAGTTTACCTCTCTGTCAAGATGCTCATGTAACCTGTATGTGTGTGCGCTAGACCATCAATTATGCTGTCTGATTTGGCTTTTCTCTGAATTTACTGTCTTAATCTTCTTTATTTATTTATTTGGTTTGTACAATGCTATATACTGTATACCCTGCCATTCTTTCTTATATTCTGTAAGTGCCTTGAGCATGGAAAAGGCGCTATATAAATAAAATGTATTATTATTTTTTATTATTAAAAGTTAGTGACTCCTGGAGTGATTGTCTCCTCCACAGAGTCCAAAAGTAACTAGCTAATACATTAGAGAAAACGGAGATTACAACACCTTGTAAGCCTTGTCCAGTTTCCACCAAATACAGCATAAATGGCACCTGGGTTCAAATCTCAGACCAGGCAATGTCTGTATATGTGCTGCCATTATCTGTGCAGGTTCTTCTCTCATAACCCAAGAAACACATGTAAGTTATAATGACTGGAGACTCTGTCCCCCTGTAGTAAGCAAACTTTTAAGCTAAGCATAGCTGCTTTCAAAAACTTATTATTTTTGTGTGGTTATTTCTCACAAATTGTTCAGTCACACACACATATGTATTGTACTCATGTGAGGTATGACATAAGATCCAAACAATGTGTTGGGCCAACAGCCAGGTCACCTGTTTATTAATAAACCTCAACAAAAATAGCATGCAATGGCAAATATAAACTAAAATAAAGCAGGAGCTGTGCTCCATCTCTGCCAAGTGTTAGTCTTTTGTCAGTTATTGGATAAAAAAAACTTTTTAATTCAACCAGGACTTGTGTCTATGGAGTTATGTCTGGGATTTGTAGTGCTGCAACTTCCCATACAGGCCACAAATAGTTTTTCACACCACTGTGTATATATATATATATATATATATATATATATATATATATATTATATATAGATATATATATAGATATAGATATAGATATATTATATTATATATATATATATCAATGTTTCTTCAGTTATTATTTATCCTGCCATGATGCAGTCTTGTTGTATTAATGTTTCTTATGTGGTTAATGTGCTTATGAGAGTGTGCACCGTAACAGGTGCTGAAAGTAATCAATGAATTCTGTATCAATATGATAAAAATAACAGCAAAAATTATATAAATTGCTTACCTGCTTTACAATAAGATGCCTTGCAAGCCACATTTTGAATATGCTGGAAAGGTGACATATCTCTATTAATTGTGAAATTTAATCAGCATGGCTGAGATTATAATTGTAGTTATGACAATTATTTAATTCAGCACATTCCTAACCACAGAAGTAGGTATATGGTTTGTACTGGAAGTGGATCGGTGCATATGTATGTCAGTCATTTTCCAACCTGCTACATCCTAACACAGGGTCACGGGGGTCTGCTGGAGCCAGTCCCAGCCAGCCCAGGGTGCAAGGCAGGAACAACACACACACCCACACACCAAACATACACTAGGGACAATTTAGGATCACCAGTGCACCAAACCTGCATGTCTTCGGACTGTGGGAGGAAACCCACGCAGACATGGGGAGAACATGCAAACTCCACGCAGGGAGGACCCAGGAAGCAAAATAAATTCCTAAGCATAAAAGTGCAACAATTTTGTGCAACGATTTTAAGTGACGTTTTCATGTCACAAAATTTTTTCACGCTTTAAATCTGGCTTATTTTAAAACCCACATATATATGTTTGGTATCATTCTTTTCAGAATTTATCGAGTAAACTTTGTTTCACAGGAACAAACTATTAAAAAAAATTATCTATTTGTATTTAGGTGATTAGGCAGCTGAAGGTCAAGTTACGATGACCCATTGCATTCATTTTTTAAAAAATGTTTTTTTTATCTATAACAATGTCAGTTAAAACAAATGGATTGTTTATTTAGTCTCTTATAAATACTCATCGAGTATAGTGGACCTCAGGTTAATGGGAATACTCCAATCACAGCTGGCTGGGGGGGGGCGACCCGGCCGGGACGCCCAGGAGGACCGGAAGAGGGCTTATGCCTTCCTCAGACCATGTGGGGTGACCGCCCTGGTTGCTATGGGAACCACGGGTACAGGGCTTTGAAGCTCAACCCTGTAGGAGCCCGTGGTCACCACTAGGGGGCGCCCGGATGCCTTGGGAGCTGTGGACCTCAGCACTTCCGCCACACCCAGAAGTGCTGGGGGGGAAGAGGAGCAGGGACACCCGGAGTGCTTCCGGGGATGTAACCGGCACTTCCACCACACTGGGGCGTGTCGGTGGGAGATTACGAGAGCACACCTGGAGCACATCTGGGTGCTTATAAAAGGGGCCGCCTCCCTTCATGTGAGGACTGGAGTCAGGAGAAAGAAGGACGAGGTCTGGGAGGAGGCAAAGAGGTGGCCTGAAAAAGAGAAGGCATTGTGTGGTGTTTGCCAGGACTTTGGGGACTTGGGGTTTGTGAGCACTTTATTAACTGTAAATAGAATGTATAATAAACGTGTGTGGGGTGATTACAACGTGTCTGCCTGTCTGTGTCCGACTCAAGTTCCACAATATATATATATATATATATATATATATATATATATATATACAATCAAATCACCACTTTCTGTCCTTTGGGTACACTGTTTATCACTTTATCCAACTCACCCAACTTGCGGAGCATATGCACTAACAACATTCATCATCACACTGTTTCCTTTAGAAGCAAAAGCTCCCTTGTTGGACTAAGTTCGTTTAAATTGCGGCATTTTAAGTAACCGAAAATATAGAGATATGATATTAAAAGGCGATATCCCTCCCATAGTGATTACGGCGGTACAAAAAAAGAATCACATAAAAGAATTATACTTAGCTTTCTTTAATGACGATTTTACGCAGTATAACAGACGAAAGGAAGCTTATAGCAGACACTACGAAGGTCGGATCTTGATCTATAGAGTCTGCCATGTTTTCGTCACTACGCTGAAAGGATTTTCTGGATGAATGACAATATCATCCGGCCGTCAGCTTCAAAGGGTTTGGCAGCAGTTCAAGCCTTATATACTGGTTTCTCCACGTGCAGGCTCTCTCTCTGGTTTTCAAACTAGGACAGGAAAGGACTCAACCCAACCTCCAAAAATACAACAATAGCACAATGCCTACTTGCTGTTGTCTCATTCTACAAACTGCTAGGCTAATGGTTTCTAAATGCAGCCTAGCCCTGTGTGCCAAACTTAGCATGCACATGTGAATGGATCTTTTAACAGTGTTTTACAGAGACAGTGACATTAACCTTAAATATTATAGCAAAATGTATTATAACACACACCTCCAATTTCCAGCTTCATAATCATTACTCTGCCTGACACTCTTTTCACCTCCTAAAACACTCTTGACATACTGTTCCTTCAGAATAACCCCTACTCCATTTCTCCTTCTATCCACACCATGATAGAACAATTTGAATCCACCTCCGATCCACCAGGCCTTACTTCCCTTCCATTTAGTCTCTTGCACACACAATATATCAACCTTCCTTCTCTCCAATATATCTGCTAACTCTCTCCCCGTACCAGTCATACTGCCAACATTCAAAGTTCCTACTTTCAGTTTCACTCTCTTTACCTTCTTCCTCTCCTCCTGCCTCCGGACACGTCTCCCCCATCTTTTTCTCCTTCTTATTCTTCTTCTTTGTCCAACAGTAGCCAAATTTCCGCCAGCACCCTGTTGGCTAACAGTACTGGTGGAGGTCGTTGTTAACCCTGGGCTCGACTGATCCGGTATGGAAATTTGTATTGTTGTCTGTATAATGATTTGGAAAAAGTTTACACCGGATGCCCTTCCTGACGTAACCCTGCCCATTTATTCGGACTTGGGACCGGCACGAAGAAACACACTGGTTTGTGCATCCCCTGTGGCAGGGTTGCTTTAATTTTTATCATCATGAAAATGATATCAAGTATACATCTCAATATTTAAATAATTCAGAGAGCTGTAATATCACAAATGTAATGGATTCTGTGTCCTGTCGGAGGAAGAGAAAGGCCATTTAAAAAGCATGTAGCGATTCACACACATAGAGCACATAAAAGAACATATACAAAACAAAGCATTTAATGTGCTACTTTAGTTACGATGGTGTTTCCTGAAGAGGCATTAGCTCTCTTGGAAATGTGTTCTTTTGAAATTGTGGCATATTAAATAACTAAACAATATCGTAATATACCAGAAAAGGCGATATCCCTCCCATCGTGATTACGGCGGTACAAGAATCACATGAGAAAAAATATCTTTTAGCTTACATTTACTGATGGTTAATGTGGTTACAGACGGGAGGCAAATGGACAGACTTTATCCAGGTGGGAATCTGGATCAACACAGGCTGCCATTTCTCGTCCCCACGCTGGGAGGTTTTTCGAACTTTGTCGACACAGCCTCGAAGGGTCTGGCTGCTGTCCAAGCCTTTTATACTGTTCTTCTTCAACTTGCTGGTCCTTTCTGTCTCCAAACAAGGGCTGAATTCCTCCTTCACAAAATACAGAAATATCATAGTGCTTACATGCCGGTTCTCATTCTCCCAATAAGGAAAGAAGATTTTGTGCTGACAGAGGACAGAAATACACTATCCTGTGTTTAAACTGACTATACAAGCCTCCAGTTGTCTTTGGCTATCTAATCCAATGCTTGGCTAGCAATTCTAACTGCTGAGCCCCTGTGTGCCAAATTTAACATGCACATGTGAATAAAACTCATAACAGTATTGTCCAGATATAGTGACATAAAGAAAAATGTAGTATAACAGATGGCATTTGAGAAACTAGTAAATTAAATGATTTAAAGATGAAGTTTATGATGTTCTACTTTAATCACAAAATAAAATACGTGATTAAAGTGGAAATTTTGACATTAAAGTTGAAATATCAAGCTTTTTTCCCCAAAGTGTGCCTATTTTTATTCTTTTCTTTGTACCCTAAAAAGCTATCATATGACACTCAGACGGGGGGCTATGAGTCGCCTTTTACGGCGACTTTGATATCTGACAGCTTCTTTTTTATTTCGAACACTGTGTGACTTTGTGAACTTGAGCTTTCAAGTTTCTCCGATAGTCTATGACACTCAATCAACTTACTTTTGTTGTTTATACCACTGATTATTCCAAAAAATAGTATGTTTTTCCGTGCCTACACTTTGTATTCATTGAAATTCTTCTATTTTCCCCCGTGCTGCTGCTATTGCCTTTTCACAGAACGCTGAGCTTTACAATGATTTATATTGATTTGCATATTCAAAGAGGTGTAATTCTGGGAGGAGTTTGGGAGTGGTGGCAGATGCGGGCACTTGCGTTATTTTTCACACTGACCGGGATTTATGTAGTAGAAGAATATGAAAGTTGGTGAACGCACAGATTTATGCATCTAGATTTTTTTGTGCGTACGCACATTTCCGCTTTTGTCCATACGCCATATTTTAGTGTGAATTCTATGCACAGCTTTATGCATGAGGCCCCAGATGACTGTTACCCTTGCCACCTCTGCCATCACTTCTGGTGTCTGTCCACTTGGACCCACCTCTTCCTGCCTGGCCTGTATTTAACTGAAAGTGTCACCATCTTGGGTAGTCTATTTTCAGACTTGCACCTACAGAAACATCTCTTTCTGCTGAAATGTTCTTTATTATATTGTATTTTCAATATACAGGGTCACAGTATCACCCCAAACCTTTACCTGTCTTTGTTCTCTTTTACAAAGGTGTAGTTTGCAGTATTTATAAAGTGAACAAATTCCAGGATGTTACAACAACTATGCTGTGGGGAAAGCAATGGACTCAGCTTGTTGAGGCGGAGGTGTGTAACTTGGCATGCACAGCTATTCAGCAGGAACGACAAATGGGACAGTTACATCCTGATGACGATGCTGAGACATACTTCCTTATATTTGAGCATACTGCTACCTGTCATTACTGGGAGTGAGCAGAATGGGCGTATATACCTGCACTGTCCCTGAAGTTGCAGCTTATTAACAATCTTGAGGAGCAGGGTGCTGCAGATAATGATCAACTGAAAGCTGAGATGTTGCTGAGGTATGGGATAAGTCCAACAGGCAAGGGTTTGTAGGGGTGAAAGTTTAACCCAGAGTTCCCACAAGCTCCCAGACTTTCGATTTATTGGGTAGAAATAGGCATTGGCAAAAAGCCGGGGGAAAATTATTCAAAAAGGTTCATTTAGGTTATGGCTTGAGACTCCCTGATTTACTTCTCTGGCCGGTTCAACAACTTGTAAACAAGACCATGGACAGCCTCATGGCAGCCCACAAGCAACACTAAGTGGCCTTGCAAATCAAGAGCTGATCAACAATCTGGTAATCACCACAAGCTCAAGATGGGACATGTCACCACACCTAAGCCTACACACTGTGAGATGGAACAATCGGTCAGACCCAGGGAGAAGCTCGCACTCCTGCTCTGCTGTTACAAGTGCAAGGTGGTGGTCCACAACACACCATCATATCCCCACAGTGAGCCGATGGATTGTAGCAGAGCACAATGAGAGAGGTATTGTCTTGCCTCCAATACTTTTCCCACTGGGGTGGTTGTTATTAATGGACACCAAGTCAAGGTGATGATGGATTCCGCCAGTAACATTTCTGTTGTTCACTATTTCATGCTCCCACAAAAGTGGGTAACAGATATAACCAACCTGACTACATACACAGAGATAGATATGATCACATATCAGGGAATGACTCATAATGTCAGGGTGGCTGTTATGCGGAGTTCACCTTATTCTGTGATACTAGGGTGAGACTGGTCACAAAACACTCCAGATAAAAAAACTGGGCCTTATTATAAATAGTGAACATTTGTTTCGAGCCATCCCCATACTGTATTCATGGAAGTTGCCAGATTGCTTAAAATTTGAAGACCTAAGGATATTACATATACTGTAGTCCATATACTCAGTATACAGTGGAACCTTGGTTTGTGAGCATAATTCTTTCCAGAAACATGCTCGCAGTCCAAAGCACTCGTATATCAATGTGAATTTCCTCATAAGAAATAATGGAAACTCAGATGATTCATTCCACAACCCAAAACTATTCATATAAAAATGATTAATACAAAATATAAAGTAAAAATACATAAAACAAATTAACCTGCACTTTACTTTACTTTACTGGCTGGTGTGAGTGAGTTTCTAATCTCTTGTAGGATTCCACCCAACGGGACGACACGTGGAAGAGCGTCCCAAAGCAATCGCAGTCTCCCAGCGCTGTAGCAGTTCGCCGTAAAAGAGTATTGAAAAAGATCGCGGACATGCTGTAAGCGCCTGTCGTCAATGGGTGATACAAGGAACATTATAAAGATCCCGCTACAATAAATAACCGCGCTGTTGCTGTTTCAAGCTGAATAAAGCTGGTGTTGTTAAAGTACTGAGACTCAGCTTCGTGTTTTGGGGCGCAAGACGGGGACTCGCACTTCACAGCGCGCGCACACACACACAGTCACAATGCTGTAGTAAACAGTATACGCTCATACGGATGTTGACTATATGAGTGAGGCACGCAGACTCAGACAGAGAATAGGAGACGATTGCCCTCAAAAGAGAGAGAGGAAGAGAGAGAGAGAGAGAGAGACGCGCGCGAGCGAGAGAACAACCATCAGCTCAGTTGTGATCACATGACGCTCAGCAGACAAAGTGTATCCATACTACTTGTATTGCAAGACATCGCTCGTTTATCAAGTCAATATTTATTAAAAAATTTAGCTCATCTTGCAAAACACTCGTAAACCAAGTTACTCACAAACCGAGGTTACACTGTATATTATAATATGATGATACCAAGGTTATTTAATTACTAATCCCAGACATAACTAATGAGACCAAACCAGCCTTTATTTTAAACTACAAAACCATAGAGACTTTTTAAGTACACTTACTTCATGCTCAGAATGCGTACGCGCACATATCATGGCTGCCACGCGTTCCCAGCATTCATTTCCCACACTTTCACTTAGCACGTCCCCAGAAATTAACGCAACGCATGCGTGAATTGCACTTCCGCCAAAAAATCGGGGGGCGCATTGTGATCAAGTCGGAATGTGACATCAGAGTCTCTGTATTCTATCTACGTGTGACAGCAAGTGGCTTACAGATCCTACAGGACTGATGTGCGTGCTTCAATTTTTGATGAATGGTTTGATGTGGTGAAGCAAAATGCCAACATACAAATGCATTCATTGTGTTTTTATATTCAAGCTTCGCATACTCCCCAACGTAATGACACGATACATTTTAAATGTCCCACATACCATCTTCTGTGCCATCTTTTTTTTTTTTGCACCTTCACAACAGCATTAGAATGTACGGCAGAAAAAAATTAAGGACACGGTGAAAAGGTGTATTTTGTCATTAAAGTGAAAATTTCGAGATTAAAGTCGAAATTTCAACTTTACTCTCGTAGTTTATTTTACCATTAAAGTAGACTATTGTAAACATCATCTTAAAACCGACCCAGCTGTTAATCACTACAACCTTCTGGGGCTTCCTCCTGACTTGATAGCAGCAGCAAGCAGCAATTGCCACATAGAACAAATAAAATATATGATGTTCCAGATCTCTGCACATTTAGAATCCTTAGATTTGTATTTGATATCACTTTCATGTTGAAATGTGTTAAAGCATCATTAAAGGAGGTCAAGGAAAGAGAAAGAAGAAGAAAACAAGAAAAGACAAAGGAAGAGAGTTGGTGCTTGAAGACATTGTGGTGCTGAGAATATTAATAAAAAGAAGTGTGTTTTGGACATTCTGGTGTCGGTCTGTCTGTGACTGGGGGTACGCTTTCCACAGCATGTACAGCATGTTACATTTTACAGGTAAGTCATTAACTTCACTTAAAATAATGTTAATAATTACACATGTGGGGGCGGCACAGTGGCGGACCGGTACCGCTGCTGTATCGCAGGCAGTCACGTCCCTGCTGTTCCCTGCCTGGAGTTTGCATGTTTTCCTGGTGGGTTTCCACAGTGTGCTCCGGTTCCCTTCCAAAGACATGAAGGTTTTGGGATTTGGTGATGCTGAAATGATGCTAGTGTGTGGGAGTGCTTGTATTCAACTTGTGATGAGCTGATACCCCATCCAGGGATTGTTCCTGCCTCAAGCTTGATGCTTGCTGGAATGGATGCACCCCTGGATTGACGGATGTAATCATTAAACATAATGGATATTTCAGGCAATTCACAGCACAGGGAAGCTGAACCTTTTACTCACTTAAATCTTCCATATTTATGTAAAGTATGAGTGCAAGTATAAACAGTACACCGCTTGCATAGCAGTAGTGTCCGCTGGAGCACATGTCACGTCACGTGAAGTATAAACCAGGCCTTCCACCTCCTTCTCCTCATCTATCCCATGTGAGCCATCGTCTACACTTCACTCCAAACTCACTCAACTGTGGAAAAAAAGCTTCTTTTAAATCTGAACCTGGGAGTACTTACAGTAAGTCAGAAGTGTTATCCAGAAGCATTTCTCTGTCAGATGAGACTCCTATATGCTCTCTGAAAGAGCTCCAGTGGACCCTCACAGGGCTATTCATTCCCATGCAGACTAGTGGGATTCCAAACATGAGCAATGCCAAAGATATTGCGCCATCCAGTGTACTGGAGGAAGATCTTGCCCTGATACGTTGTCCATTGCTGACCTTTCATTATACTGGCTTTCTGTCCAGGAAAGTTACCACCAACCACTCTGGCCAAGTTGCCTGGCATTTCCACTACATTCATAAAATAAAAACAAAAAGAGTAATTCATTTACATGAGCATTATATTTCAACAAATACTCTGTATCCTTTAAAACATATAGTCCAGAGGCCACATAACTGCTTGCCAGATCCATGTCATGGGCATATTGTTTTCCTGCAAGAAAGATGAAAAAGCAGGCCACTAGTCCTGTACAAAGGAACCAGAAGATGAATGTGAGTCTAAACTAAGCCAAGGTAGAAACCAGGAGAACAATAACACTAATGTGTTACTCAAAAACTCAAAACAAAACATGTACTTAAAAAAACAAAGTTTGTAATCAGAATTTGTTAATGAGAACACATTCAAAAGGTTTACAGAATGTATTGACAATCATGGGTGCTATCTAACATGCAGCATAGAAAATTGGATTCTCTGTGATTGAAAACCTCTGAAACAATTATATACTGCTCAAAAAAATTAAAGGAACCTTTGAAAACACATCAGATCTCAGTGGGAAAAAAAAACCCTGCTGGATATCTATACTTATATGGACTGGGTAATGTGATAGGAACGAAAGGATGCCACATTGTTTGATGGAAATGAAAATTATCAACCTACAGAGGGCTGAATTCAAAGACACCCCAAAAATCAAAGTGAAAAAATGATGTAGCAGGCTAGTCCATTTTGCCAAAATTTCATTGCAGCAACTCATAATCGTACTCAGTAGTTTGTATGGCCCCCACGTGTGTGTATGCATGCCTGACAACGTCAGGGACATGCTCCTAATGAAATGACGGATGGTGTCCTGGGGGATCTCCTCCAAGATCTGGACCAGGGCATCACTGAGATCCTGGACAGTCTGGGTTGGAACCTGGTGGAATCACATGGACCGAAACATAATGTCCAAGAAGTGTTCTATTGGATTTAGGTCAGGTGAGCGTGAGGGCCAGTCAATGGTATCAATTCCTTCATCCTCCAGGAACTGCCTGCATACTCTCACCACATGAGGCCGGGCATTGTTGTGCACCAGGAGGAACCCAGGACCCACTACACCAGCATAGGGTCTGACAATGGGTCCAAAGATTTCATCCCAATACATAATGGCAGTCAAGGTGCTGTTTTCTAGCCTGTAGAGGTTTGTTTGTCCCTCCATGGATATCCTCCCAGACCATCACTGACCCACCGCCAAACCGGTCATGCTGAATGCTGTTACAGGCAGCATAACGTTCTCCACAGCTTCTCCAGACACTTTCACATCTGTCCCATGTGCTCAGAGTGAACCTGCTCTCATCTATGAAAAGCTTGGGGCACCAGTGGGAGACCTGCAAATTCTGGTATTCTGTGGCATTTGCCAATCAAGCTCCATGGTGCAGGGCAGTGAGCACAGGGCCCACTAGAGGATGTTGGGCCCTCAGGCCAATCTCATGAAGCATGTTTCTGATTGTTTGGTTTAGAGACATTCACACCAGTGGCCTGCTAGAGGTCATTTTGTAGGGCTCTGTCAGTGCTCATCCTGTTACTCCCTGCCCAAAAGAGCAGATACCGGTCCTGCTGATGGGTTAAGGACCTTCTACAGCCCTGTCCAGGTCTCCTAGAGTAACTGCCTGTCTCCTGGAATCTCCTCCATGCCCACGAGACTGTGCTGGGAGACACAGCAAACCTTCTGGCAATTGCACGTATTGATGTGCCATCCTGGAGAAGTTGGACTACTTGTGCAACCTCTGTAGGGTTCAGGTATCGTCTACCAGTAGTGACACTGACCATAGCCGAATGCAAAACGAGTGACAAAACAGTCAGAAAAAATGAGGAGGGAAAATGTCAGTGGCCTTCACCTGTTGAACCATTCCTGTTTTGGGGGTCGTTTCATTGTTGCCCCTCTAGTGCACCTGTTGTTAATTAAATTAACACCAAAGCAGCTGAAACTGATTAACAGCCCCCTCTGCTGCTTAACTGACCAGATCAATAGCCCAGACGTTTCATTGACTTGATGTTATACTCTGATTAAAAAGTGTTCCTTTAATTTTTTTGAGCAGTTGAAAATAAGTTAAAAAATAAATATTTAAATTAGCCAAATCATAACAGTTGCCAGCAGTAGTAGACCATGCAATGGTGCTTACAAAACAGGCAGCAGCCATATTAAGAAGGGTATAACAAGTCAGCCATTAACTAGCTAGTTCGGACCTGTGTCTCAGCAACTTAGACAAGCAAAACTCATACATGCATGTCCATCTACTACTGCAGCAAACTGTATATAAAAGTTTAAACATTATTGTGAAACCGTTTAATTTTTTTGAATGCTCATGCTCCCAACCTCCTTCTCCACTCTACATTTCCACTCCACTCCAGTAGATGGTGCTATATAGATACCTAGTGATACACACATATACAAGTACTCTTACTTATTTAAAAGCAGAGCCTGAAGTACAGTTTGCTAAAGGACAGACATAATGAACTACTTTATCTAAAATGGAAAAGAGGGTCTGGAAGTTTACATGTGATGTGGTCATCAAGCAGATGATGCTTCGCAGTCCGATAAAATGTTGATTCATTTTGAAAATGTTTTGCAGTTATATTCACCGAGAAATTAAAATAATGTTTTAACTTCTGATATAAGTTCTTGCCTCCATATTTTTATATGGTGCTGTCCTTGAAAATTTCCACAAACCAATTGATTTGTATGCATTGCTTAGTACAAACTTTGTGGTTGTGGTCTCTGTGAAAGGCACTATATAAAATTGTAAATGATGATAACATGAGCTTTGGCCGAGATCTGTTTTGATGGTGCGCACTATGAAAGCCTATTCATCCACTTACTAAATTGATTTTTTCCAGTTCAAGGTCATGGGCATATGTTTCCTCTCTAAGCATCACTGAATCTAAGGAAAGAATGAGGTAGCCAGTATATCAAAGGATACGTTCACAACCATATGGGGCCAATGTGGAGTTGCCAAGTACCTTAACCTGGACATCTTTGGGAAACCCATTCAGACTCCAAACTGACAATGGCCAGACTGAAATTACACTCTGTGTCTCTGGAGTGATGATGTAGCAGCACTAATCACTGCACCACCATGCTTCACAACTGAAAGCACTGGATGTCAGCATTTTTTTCTTGATTTATTGTCTAGTTCAGGGGTGGGCAAACTCAGTCCTGGAGGGCCGCAGTGGCTGCAGGTTTTTGTTCTAACCCAGTTGATTAATTAGAAAACAATCCTTGCCAATAATTTAATTTCGTGGCTTGTTAGTGCTTTAACTCTGCCATGTCAGGTCATTCTCATATCCTAGATTGTTTTTTTTTCAATTCTAAGGATATCATCCAAATCATTTGAAGTCTAAAATGGAGGTGTAATTCTCAGTCCTTCACTTTTCCCTCTTCACTTTCCTTACAAGTATTTAATTAAACCAAATAGTGCACGATAAACACACACAGGTATAAATGGAAACAAGCTAAATGGAGAAATGCTGGTTTCTTTTATCATTTGCATTATTGCTAATAGGGGGCGATTAAAAACTGAGAATATGGCTGTTTAAAACTAAAGTAAGCAATAAGCATTCAAAATCTTAACGAGTGAAACAACTAAAATAAAGCAGAAGTGATACTTGAGCAATAAGTGCTTCTTATTAAGTATCTGGGCTGGAACAAAAACCTGCAGCCACTGCGGCCCTCCAAGACTGACTTTGCCCACCCCTGGTCTAGTGTGTTTAAATATAGCCTTATATTAACAACATGTTAAAAGTTTATTGCTATAGTTTAAAACATAATAACATAAGAAATTTACACTTAATCATACTCTCCCTTGCAAAGCTTCTAGTGCTGCTATATGTTTTTACAGCTTGTTAACCAGATCTGCACATCGAGCTCCAGATGTGGTCTCTCTAATGCTCTATTGAGTCTGAGGAGAGTGCTATTTCATTTATATACTACAAATCTTTACAATCAAAACTATTATTTTTTGGCCTGTAAAATGCTTTTACACATTGCCTGGATATAAATTCCAAATCCTCTTCAAAGGTTGCTTTCTCTTGCTCAGTGTCATCCAATCATTTTCCCTTTACCCGAGGGTGGGATTGGTCAGTTTTCTGCATTAGAGTACATTTTGTTATTATTATTACAGTATTATTATTATTTTTTGCTTCATTGTCTTTTATACTTCATTGTAACAGTGGATATTATTATTGTAAAATAATGATCATTGGTAATATAAAGCATGAAACTCAATGCACAGGTCTTTTCCATATCACTGAATATAAAAGGGGCTATTAAAAAAAGACTGCAACTGATCTGGAACACTTTGATTGATGCCTTTAGAGAGTGTCTTCTATGAAAAACCTTAATAAGTACATTGCTTGTAATATTCTACTTAATTATACATACAGCATAATGTGACACCATTACGCAAAATAACAGAATTGCATCTCTGCACTATATATTATTTCATATTCATTAACAACTGAAATTTTCCTACAATCCATAGTATTACATTTCAATATGCCTATGTTTATTAAGGTTCTCAATTTTATTTTTAAGATTTACTCTAACCATATGCATAATCATAAGGTTTTTTCCAAAATGAATGAGATTGCAATATCATATTAAACTAAAACTAATGAATACAACAACCTGATTCTTAAACTTATCTTCCTCTCCTTATGAAACTCAATTAAATTGATGGAAAAAATCCCCCTGCTTCTGGGTTGTTCAGTCTGTCATTGAAAACCATTGAATTAACTATTGAATAGAATATGTTACAACAAAATCTGGTAAAGAAAGTTGCTAAGCGACATGAACATCCCATTACAAGCCTCTTAAATGAACATGCCAACTAAAACGTTATACTCCATGCCACCTGCTCCTAAGCCACCAAGTTTAGTGTCATACAATAGTGTGTGTGTGTGTGTGTGTTGGGGGAATGGGGGGGGGCACCCTGTCCACATGTTGTTCCTGCTTTGCACCTCATGCTTGTTGGCATTGTTTCCAGCTACCCATGGATAAATGGGCTCAAGAAATGGATGGACTGATGATATACTAGAGGTGTCAAAAGAAATTAGATATATGCTATTAGGTATAGGCATTATTTGTGAATAGATACAGGATATAAATATATTGTAAATATACATCACCAGTCAAAAGTTCAAATATACTGAGAAATGTTCATGTTTTTTAATAGAAATTAATATCTTTTTTCCATTCATTCACTGCCATATGGCATTTATACTAATTAACAGAGGTTTTCTCAAGGAATATGTTGTTCATTCATCAATTCAACAGTTTTTAATACCTATCTTTTAAAAGATTAAAACCTCATTTTTTTAAATTTTAAGATTGAAATAACTTATTTTATTTCCTTTACATAATTTTGTCTTTACAACAAGTTTTTTAATAATATTTTATCTACTATAAAGCACTCTGTGTTGCCCGGTTATACCTGTAGAATGGGTTAAGGAAAGAAAGCAAAGGTTTATGTGGTTTTTAAACGGTGACCCTATTCTTACTGCTAGCAGTTCAATCTGAAATCCACATTGCCTCTCTATGAATGTCTCTGCTCTCTTGAGTACAGAATTTGTTCTTTTTGTGAACAATTGGATTCCAGAAGTTTGGTGGCTCCTTCCTGGGTTAAACATTGTGTAAGAAGAAGAGACATGAGGCATGGCAAGGTTTGGGGCAGCCACCCATTTAATCCGGTTTCCAGGCTGCAAAAGTATCCGATTCATCACAGTCAAGTTTACTTAACAGAGTCCAAAACAGAACTGCCTGCCAGAGCAAAGGCAGGAGGCTTTATAGGACAGAGGGCGGAAGTGATGTCATCCTCTGTGCCGGAACCGGAAGTGACATCGTCCTCGGTGCCGGAACCGGAAGTGACGTCGTCCTCGGTGCCGGAACCGGAAGTGATGTCGTCCTCGGTGCCGGAACCGGAAGGGATGTGTCCCTCTTTGAGGTGTCGGCTCCTGGTGGGATTTCCCGGGAAAGACCTGTAGAGAACTCAGAAAGAGCGTCAGCGTACCCCGCCCCCCCCGGGCAGATGTATAATCAGTCCTCTCTAAGCCCTTCAGCTGCCTCCCATGCACACGTGTGTGACAATTGTCATGTCTGCTTAGTTGAGGTGGACAGTTTAAACAATTAATGGCGCACTGCACAATAACATTCAGTGAATACACTTGACTTGAGTATTCATAGTTTTCATACTCTTTCTTACTCTTACTCTGTACGTTTAGCATTCAGTTGCTCAGGGGTTGAAGCGCTTGTTGTTTCTGCTCTTCTTTTCTCCACCCTAGCAGCCCCTTCTTCTCTTTTTTCGTTGGCATCTTTTCGTGTTAAAACTGATTATTTCAGTGTTTGTGTTGCAATTACTTAGTATGTTTTCCATAATTTTTCACTTAAGCTGGCACTTAAATCTTCAACCTGCCTCAAGAATGATTTAAGATATGAAGAGGTAGGGGAAGTGACGGGGAAGGTGGTAGGGATGAGAACGGCGCCCGTACACATGTGCCGCATGTGCGCCCCGCTGGCCGCTGCAGAGAGTTGATACTACAACCAAATAAAATAAAAATAAAAAGAGGAATAACCTTTGAGGTCAATCATCACCCCGAAAGCGGATAGTAGACGACACGTAGTATATGTGTACCAAATTTCAGGTCAATAGGTCAAACAGTTTGCGAGCGACAGGTGATTTAAAATCCTGGACAGACAAACGGACAGCCACGGTAGCATATTATATAAGAAGATTGTGAAGAAAAGCCGACAAATCAAGTTTTTCTAATGACATTACAGTTACTGGCTTAACTAGAATTTCATTACTTGTGTTACACGTACTGTATGTTTCTAAACAAATAATAAATAATACTTAAGAGAGGTAGATGTTTTGAAGGGCTGACCTCACGTTCGGCGAGCAGAATGCATTTGCCCGATCTGCGTCTCCTGCCTGGTTTACCCTGACATGCGCACTAGAGTACATTGAATTTTTCGACGCTATCCGAATTTCTTGCTACTTCCGCATTGTACTATGACTTTGTCTTCATCAAAGATACTGAGTGTTACTTCGAAAGATAACGACTTTTTAACGCTTACAATGCATCAAAAGAATATGATTAACGGGCAGATAGTTCATTCTATAGTTTAAGGAAGAAGCGAAGCAAACGACAGTGCATCTCTAGAAACTTTTAACATTAAATGCATGATGTTAATATTTTAGTTCAATGAGATGTTCAGTCTCTTCATCAGAGAATACATATAATGAAATAGATTTATGGAGACAAAAAAATAGCCGTAGATCCCATCAAATGAAAATGCAATATGCGGCAGGTGTCATGAAATGTAGCAACGTGTTCCATCGTGCCTTTTAATTTTCCGTACAGATCTCCAGCATTCTCGTTCAAGTCTGTATTTTAATGTTAAAGATAATTACCAAATGTAAATACTTTCTTATTGACGTTTTTATATCAAACAGAACAAGAGACTTAAACAGTTATTATATCACGCAATAAACTTTGCAGGTAGCTGGTCCCACCCGATCAGTAAGTGCTGCTGTCTGCTGGCCGTTGTTCCAGTAGTATGTTTATCGTTTACCAACTTTATTTTTAGTTGTTAAGTTACAGTCATTTTTCAATTAGCAAAATATATTTCTTATGAAGAATTATTTAGCGAAATGAGTGGCTGTATTTGCCGATTCATGTTTCAAACTAATTCACTTGTTTAACTTCTAAACACATGTTTACTAGGTATGTCTTCCTTGTTAAATTCTGAAAATGCATGTGTCCCCCTTGTATTTTCATTCTGTTATATATTAGCACGAGTATAAAGTGTAGCATAAAAATAAATAAATTTGATTACTTTGGAAGTAATGAGACAAGGAATTCGGTTACAAGTTGGAAGAAGTCATTTGTAATAGATTAATGTCTTTAAGAATCAAACCCCTACTGTGTCCAGTTACCCTAGAAGCACTGGTGTGGTCAAATTACCAAGCCTGGATAAATCAACCCAAAAGATCAACATATTTAGTTATTCAGCCTGGACTGGTTCATCCATAGGACAGGAGCCTTATGCCCTGAAACTGATTAACCTAGGGGTGTCCAACTCCAGTCCTGGTGTGCCACTGTGGCTGCAAGTTTTCATTCTAACCCTTTTCCTAATCAACGAGCAGCACTTACTGATAATTAACTCCTTTTCCCTTCATTTTAATAGCCCTATTTTTAAGTTTTCATTCCTTTTGAATTGATCCGTTTCTTCATTAAATGTCAGCCAAACAGAAATGAGATGTAAAACTCATTTGATATTTCTTAATGAGAATTCTTGCTGCTAATTAAAGCTGTTATTGAATATTATGACTTGTTGCTGCTCTCATTCTGCCACAGCAGACTGTTGCTTTTCTGTTTTTTTTCTAAGACCATCATCAAGATGTTTTGGTGACCTGAGCAGACCAAAATGACCAAGGCCTTCACCTTCCTTTATTTTCAGGTTAGCTGGTCATGTGGCAGCATATTTTGTGTCTCATTACTGTTTGGCTGCTCATTAAGGAAAAAAATAACTAACGGGTCTGAGTCACGTCAATTAAAACTAAGGCAAAACAAATTAATCAGCAGCAAACACAGCTCACTAATTAAGATGATGGTTAGAATGAAAACCTGCAGCCATTGCAGCCCACCAGGACTGGAGTTGGACACCCTTGGATTAAGCACATTCATGTTTGGGTAATTCATATTTTTAGCGAACAGTGAAAATTAACAACCCTTTAAATTCAACATGTAGCGGATAGTTACAGAAAATCATTTGGAGTGCGCTTCAAGTTCAAGAAAAAAAACCCAGCAAAAGTTGGAATTTTTCAAGGGGAGAAGAAGACAAGCCGCAGGAGCTCAGAAAAAAAAGCGCGTGTTCGTAAACTTTCTCAAATATTGCATTTAGTATGAGACGGCGAGTCTACTGTGACCCGATCTGCACGCGATTCGGGGACCGCCATCTCAAAGGTTTAAATTTGCTGGAGTTGCGGACTCACTTCTCACAAGGTTGCTGCGGAGGCGGAGAGCAGCCAGTCCCATCTGCCCTGCGGGGATCAAGAGGGATTAGATTCCAATCCGTCTGTCTCAGACTGCACTTTAAAACCTGCTGACAGCTCCTTCAGATTAACAGGGCTGGGCGGCACTGCCCCTCTGTGAGGGATTAAACTGCACTCCGTGACCAATAGGCCGGACTGGACGATCACATCCTACTTCGCATACCAACGTTTGACGGTGTGCACGTTCAATACAACACCTACAGAAACAAACGCTTAAGCATTAAATAAAATCACAGTCCGTTTGTGAAGTCGGTTCCGATCTTGCACATCGTTAACTTGTGCCACGCGAGCCGACAGCATGTCCGTCTTATCTTGCTCCGTCTGGGGATGAACATTTAAGGGGGTGGCGTGTTGTGCACTTTTTGATTTTCTTTGGTTTTCGTGTCGAATCGAGTGGGATTTAAAAATCAACGTGAGGACGTCAACTGCAGAGTTGCGGGTTGGAGTTATTGCAGGGGCGTTATTTATCTGTGGGGAGTTCGCATATTCTCCCTGTTTGTTTGTAGCTGCCGCCCCGCACAGGAAAATGGGCAGGGCCACATTAATTCTTAAGAGTGTCAATACATAAAAGTAGATACAGTGCCCAAATACATACATTTGAAAAATTATTTGAAAATCGGTATTTTTTTACACGTATTCAAACATTGAATTAACCAATTATCCTTTAGCTCGGTTTGGATTGTGAATCTGTCATGGGAAAGGCCGGAGCCCGCGCCCATGAACTGATTATGCAAGTTTTGATGGAGGAGGGAGGCACGGTGGTAGCGCTGCTGCCCAATAGACGGGTTCGCTTCTCGGGGCCTTCCTGCGTGGAGTTTGCATGTTCTCTCCGTGTTCCACCGGGTGCCCCGGTTTCCTCACACAGACCAAAAACAAGCTGGTTAGGTGTGTTGGCGATCCGAAATTGTCCCTAGTGTGTGGGTGTGTCTGCCCTGCCGTGGGCTGGCGCCCTGCCCGGGGTTTGTTTCATGCCTTTCGCCGTGTTGGCTTGGATTAGTTCCAGCAGACACCCGTGACCCTGTAGTCAGGATATAGCGGGTTGGATAATGGATGGATAGATTGAGGAGGTATCGTTTTTGGCAATTAACTCAGCAGTACAGAAACCATTCGAAACCAGAGATCCCTGAAATGTACTGACCTTGGTCGTGTACCATGGGCACTACCCATAGCACCCATCTTGGCATGCTTAATGATACCAATTGACTCATCTGCGTGGTTGACATTTTGCTTGTCTTATCACGATGGAACGTTTCGAAAGCGAACTAAAGGTAAATATTTTAGTGGACTTGCTCCGAGTAAACGGTCCATCACGCGAATCTTTCCTAAACATAAAAAAGTTCGGTGATACGCAAATGGCTTTCAGTTACTCCGCGACTCGCCTGATGACTTGAGCTGTGATTATTATGGAGATACCGCACACCCTGCTGTCCATTTTACAAACTGCACGCCTTTTTTTAAAAAAAGCAACCAACTTGATGCGACGAAGTCAGAAGAAACCAAACATGCCTTCTGGCAATATCCTCCTATACTGTATTAAAAAGTGGGAGGGGCACGTCAGACATATTGGGGAAACCAATTCGGAGTTATGCGAGAACCAATTAGCAGTGCCAGCTAACCACCAATCATTTTAAGAACGTTTGTCGTCTTTATATTTTTTGGTCAGATAGTTCGTCGTGTAAGTTTGGGAGCTGATCAAAGTACATTTTCCAGCAAATGTTGCTAATTGCTGTTGGCCATGTTCATAGAAACACGTGAGTTACAGGTCATCTGTCATTTTTTTTGCGATTTGGGACTAATCCAAATTAATTCGTTAGTCGCTGGCAACACACAAGTAGAAGGTGATATGGACGCTGATCAGTTATGAAATGGACAAACAGCCAGTGATCGTAACTATACTGTATGCGTTAGCGTACCGAAGCTACACTGACACTCGTAATCAGAGGATATCATTATTAAAAGGCAAGTAACAGCTTCTGCCTTACACCCGATGCTGTAAGGATGGATTCCGACTGCGCTAGACTCCGAAGTTTCATTCAGTGGACGAATGGTGACAAATAAAATCGAGAAAATGTGAATTTTAGAAACGAAGAACTTGTATCAAGAGGTCGACCGGTTACCACGCTTCTCACTTCATAGATTATGGCTACTAGGCGAAGGCCGACGCTTTATATTGTCAGCAACTCCTGTATATTTCGAAGTTATTTATATGTATATAATGTCCGCTATTTCTCAGGTCAAATAAATTCAAGACAAGGCTGGAAGAGACTCACCGCAGCATTCCAGTCTTACAACCGAAATGCTACACCATTTTGTGCGGGGTTAAAAAAAAATGTGTAGTAGCTCCAAGGTTGTGGATTTTAAAGAATGCAGAAATTTACAGCAAGTAAAGAACTAGTTACAATAAAACACATCTTCGTTAATTTTGAAGAAACTCAAGTTATACCCAAGAAAACTGGTTAGATGTGAATTTAAACCAACCTCATTCCACTCACCACAATGGGGGCTGCTGCCTTTCTCAGGCAAATGGTGGAATGTAGGAAGCATCTCTGGTTGCACACATACAGGTGCTGGTCATAAAAATATGAATATCATGACAAAGTTGATTTATTTCAGCAATTCCATTCAAAAAGTGAAACTTGTATATTAGATTCATTCATTACACACAGACTGATGTATTTCAAATGTTTATTTCTTTTAATTTTGATGATTATAACTGACAACTAATGAAAGTCCCAAATTCAGTATCTCTGAAAATTAGAATATCAATTAAGACCAATGCAAAAAAAGGATTTTTAGAAATGTTGGCCAACTGAAAGGTATGAACATGAAAAGTATGAGCATGTACAGCACTCAATATTTAGTTGGGGCTCCTTTGGCCTGGATTACTGCAGCAATGCGGCGTGGCATGGAGTCGATCAGTCTGTGGCACTGCTCAGGTGTTATGAGAGCCCACGTTGCTCTGATAGTGGCCTTCAGCTCTTCTGAATTGTTGGGTCTGGCGTATTGCATCTTCCTTTTCACAATACCCCATAGATTTTCTATGGGGTTAAGGTCAGGTGAGTTTGCTAGCCAATCAAGAACAGGGATACCATGGTCCTTAAACCAGGTAATGGTAGCTTTGGCAGTTTGTGCAGGTGCCAGGTCCTGTTGGAAAATGAAATCTGCATCTCCATAAAGTTCGTCAGCAGCAGGAAACATGAAGTGCTCTAAAACTTCCTGGTAGACGGCTGCGTTAACCTTGGACCTCAGAAAACACAATGGATCAACACCAGCAGATGACATGGCACCCCAAACCATCACTGACTGTGGAAACTTTACACTGGACCTCAAGCAACGTGGATTCTGTGCCTCTTCCTCCAGACTCTGGGACCTTGATTTCCAAAGGAAATGCAAAATTTACTTTCATCAGAGAACATAACTTTGGACCACTCAGCAGCAGTCCAATCCTTTTTGTCTTTAGCCCAGGCGAGACCCTTCTGACGCTGTCTCTTGTTCAAGAGTGGCTTGACACAAGGAATGCGACAGCTGAAACCCTACGTCTGTGCGTGGTGGTTCTTGAAGCACTGACTCCAGCTGCAGTCCACTCTTTGTGAATCTCCCCCACAGTTTTGAATGGGTTTTGTTTCACAATCCTCTCCAGGGTGCGGTTATCCCTATTGCTTGTACACTTTTTTCTACCACATCTTGTCCTTCCCTTCGCCTCTCTATTAATGTGCTTGGACACATAGCTCTGTGAACAGCCAGCCTCTTTAGCAATGACCTTTTGTGTCTTGCCCTCCTTGTGCAAGGTGTCAATGGTCGTCTTTTGGACAACTGTCAAGTCAGCAGTCTTCCCCATGATTGTGTAGTCGACAGAACTAGACTGAGAGACCATTTAAAGGCTTTTGCAGGTGTTTTGAGTTAATTAGCTGATTAGAGTGTGGCACCAGGTGTCTTCAATATTGAACCTTTTCACAATATTCTAATTTTCCGAGATACTGAATTTGGGACTTTCATTAGTTGTCAGTTATAATCATCAAAATTAAAAGAAATAAACATTTGAAATACTTCAGTCTGCATGTAATGAATGAATCTAATATACAAGTTTCACTTTTTGAATGGAATTACTGAAATAAATCAACTTTGCCAAGATATTCTAATTTTATGACCGGCACCTGTAGTTCCAATCAGGTACTTAAAGGACTAGTTAACCTAGCAAGCACATCTTTGAAATGAGGAAAACAAGTCTGAGGGTAAAACCTCACCTTTGATTCAGACATTCTTCAGATTCAAGATACAGCCAACACAGTGCCATGTCTGTCCCATAAACCAGTGTGCAAAACCTCCCTTCATAGTCTCACCAAAAATGTCTCAAATGGTACCAGTCTTTTGGACAGTTCGATCTGACTTAATTATACTTACTTTTGGACGTTTTCCCTGTCCTCCAAGGAAAATGCTTTGGTCTATTTTACAAACTAACCACACTGGCAAGGTGAACCCTTCTCCAAAAGAAGGACCTTATGCTAGGTGAGGGGTGGCAAACTCCAGGCTTGGAGTGCCACAGTGGCTACAGGTTTTCATTCTAACCCTTTTCCTAATCAGTGACCAGTTTTCACTGCTAATTAACTTTTTCCCCCATCACTTTAGTAGCCCTGTTAGAAGAGTTCAGCCCTCTGAATTGATTCCTTTCTTCATTAAATGACAGCCAAGCAGAAATGAGACATGAAAATGAGGCGTGAAACGAGCTAACAGATGACCAGCTAAACTGGGGCTTCAAACTCCAACCAATTTCTTAATGAGAAGCCAATTCTTGCTATTAATTAAACCCATTATTTAATTCTATGGCTTGTTGCTGCTCTCATTCTGCCACAGTACACATTTTAAAAACTGTTGTTTTTCTGTTCTTTCTAAGAGCACCGTCAAAATGTTTTGGTGACCTGAGAGATCAGCCTTACCAAGACCATCACCTCTCTTTAATTTCAGATACTGTGTAAGGGGCACAGGGGAGCTGGTCATGTGGTGGCTTGGTTTGTGTCTCATTATTGTTTGGCTGCTAATTAAAGAAAAAGAAACCACTATGGGACCCAAGTTAATTAAAGTAAGTAATCAGCAGCAAAAACTGGTCACTAATTAAGAAGATGGTAAAAATGAAAACCTGCAGCCACTGCGGCACTTGAGGCCTGGAGTTCGCCACCCCTATGCTAGGATAAATACTATAGCATGTAGACACCAATAAAGCAAACGGAACAGTAAGTCAAAATAGTTTTTGTATCTAAAGTACATCTGCAATAATAGGTGAATCATAATGCACTGGAACTTTCCATTGCTTGTTCTGGTTTACAACTTAGTGTAATTTTAACTTATCATTGCCTGTTTCAAACTTTTGTGAAAACACTAGTTTGAGATAAATGAAAGCTAGAGCCACTGCACTTTAAAATGTCCCCAATATACAAGGCAAAAGCCAATAAGCACAAGTCACAATAGGCTTTGGGTTGTTGTTCGGTAGTTAGTTTAAATCCAATTTGTAGATACACATGCATTCTTCATGAAATTCTTAGCAAAATGAAAAATACAGTAAAATGGCTTGTGGATCAGAGGTTGCTTTCCTGTCCTCTACTGTAAACTGGCCAAATCAAACATAACATAATGGAAATTAATCTGAACTGACATTTACTGATCAACGTGTGTACAAATGTATCTAAATGTGTGGTGCGATTAACTTGTCATTGTAGCTTGAAATATGTGCAAGCACTATGAGCCTGTACTTAATTTTAAAAAATAAAGATAAAAAACAAAAACACACCTTATATGAAAAGAAATTGAATATGTAAAAATATTTGGAAACTGACTGTACAGAATCATGTTAACATGCTAGACAACCATACAATAACTGTCCCATTTTTGCTGATGAAAACCAGTATAAAACAAATGGTAATACATTTACAGAGAAACTGCACAGGGAAAATCCAACATGTCTGCTGTCATTTCAGCTTTTGAAATCATGTTGTTGTGACACCACTTGGCCAGAGTGAGTACCAGAATGTCTACAGATATTACAACCAGAAACGATTTTATTTCTATGCCACAGATTATGACAGTGGTGTTTAGTTAAGTGAATGCAAATACAGGAAAATTGAAAATGTTAAGCTGAGGTATAACATTTTCACATAGCATTATTTCCTTTCTAGAAAACCTTAAATATTTCCATTTTTACTCCAGGTATTGTCATTTCAAGCCCAGTGGTGGTCACTAACAGTTTGATACATATAGCCTTTATTTTTGTAATAGTGTAAAATAAGACCCTGTAGTTTAAAATAAAGAAATGTAAGAGACATTAAAAAAGACACAAATACTTTTTGATATATTCAAACAAAGGTCAATTTGTTAGTTTAAATTCAAATGGGATCCAATGACTACTTCAACCACAACACTAGTCAGCGCATGCTCAAATTTAAGTAATTTTAGTGATTTAAATAAGTTGTGCTTACTTACTATGACCCTCCAAGGTCTGAGATAATCAGACATTATAGGAAAATCTTGCTTTTTACTCCAATTGATGACATTCTGCAGTCAATTGAGACTTAAGGATTCAAAATTAATACCATTACATGCAAAGACATTAGCTGGAAAGTAGCTCTAGTAGTATATTAATACCACACAAAGCTTTTGGCAATTCAGTTTTTTGCATTAGATCCTTATTCACTTAGCACCGTACCCAATACAAATGTGACTGGACCAAGGCTTTACTTATCAGTGTTTCACAGAACAAAATACTCTTGTTGATGTATGGTAATAGTCTAAAATTTTCTAACAAAGCAAACTAAAAACCTTTCATAACAGAGAAAAGGTGTATGCAAATTCTGAGTTGCCACCTACTACCCTTCAAAATAAGACCATTACAACCGTTACAGTGACCTCCGCAGGAAAGTGTAAAAACCACCTCAAATACAATAACAGCCACTGTCCACAACAGAAAAATTTTGGACTTTGACCAAAGTACAAATAAAAGGATCAGAGTGATTTTGGTGTACCGTCTATTTATTACCACTTTAATATCAGAAATCTGGAAATTACAAAGATCAGCTTCAAATGCTTGAAACACTTAAATCAAAATAGAAAACAAAAATTATATATATATATATATTTATAATTATAGTAACACATCATTCCTATCAAGAAACACAAAGGCATATATGAAACAAACCTGCAAAGTAAAACAAGGCAGGTGATACAACTGTGAATGCATATCTGATACAGAGCCTTAAAAAGGAGAACTAGTCCCCTGGCTGCCATTTTAGTGAAGCTTCGGTATAAAACCAAGCACTGTATTTAAAAAAAAAAAAAAAAAAATTCCCATATTTCGCAGTTATGAAAAAATAAGGAAAAATACAAAAAAGAAAAAATTTATAATAGGAAATGCCCAACAGATTACTGTGTTGGCTTCAAACATGTTTTGCTTGCACTCATCAGAACAGGCCAGTGAGCAGCAGGGGAGACTCCAGGCACTGGTCAACCGCCCTCAGTTCAGAGTTGCACGGACAAATGTTACTCTGTAACACCCCTGCACACATATTGTGAATTAAAACAAAGTTTAAAAAATCCCTGCTGACCAATACAGAGTGACCTCATAGCACCTGAGCTAAATCTAGCAATACACCCTGAAACTGGCAGTTGTCAATTTTGTCTAACTGCGCATAAAGTAATACATAAAAAAGGAAATTGGCAATGAAGATGCCTATTAAATCTGCTCTGACAAACTTGATTGCTGGTAGGTGTACATCAAAACAAATCACCAAGGGATTTGCCAAGGTTCCCTCCTTGATAGCCTTTACAACTCCTTTGCTACATAAAATCACACAAAGAAATGATACATACAACCTGAGTTGGAAACATCTACAGCACTGCTTATTCTGTTTGAACTGGAACCTGCTGCCCATTGAATAATTAAATTAGGGTAGAAAACACAGGCCAGGAGATGAGGACAGGGCCGAGTTAACTTAGCACCCTGCTGCAGAAAACAGCTAATCAAACCCTCATGCCCTCTCCCTGTCAACCTGACACCATCTGATCAGTGCAAAGCTATTACATGCACAAAAAGGGTGCCTCCAAATTGGCTCTTATCGGACTAATAGACTTAACAACACAGATCCCATGATCTAAAAGACTACAAACAGAAGTAGGAAAAACTAGAGTCTGTACTATAGAAGATTTAGTAAAGGGAATTGTAGGGTTTTCTTTAACGTCTTCAGCCTCCTTCTTAAGCACGTTCACCACGGATGCGGCGTGCCAGCTGGATATCTTTGGGCATGATAGTAACTCTCTTGGCATGGATGGCACAGAGGTTGGTATCCTCAAACAGACCAACCAGGTAAGCCTCACTGGCTTCCTACATGAGGGGGAAAAAAAAAAAAAACTATTGAAATTGTAATGACATTTCACGACACACAGTTTCAAGAAAGTAAAACCTTCCACACCAGTGTTTTACTAGCCTTCAACTAAAGGATCAAGCCCATCTCACCTGCAGAGCGCCTATTGCTGCACTTTGGAAACGCAGATCAGTCTTGAAATCCTGGGCAATCTCTCTCACCAGTCGCTGGAAAGGCAATTTGCGAATCAGCAATTCAGTTGATTTTTGGTACCTGCGAATCTCTCGCAGAGCAACGGTACCAGGCCTATGGAAAAAAGGAATATATAGCAAATGTTCAGGCATCCTGTTCTTTTCCAACTATAAAGTCAACCTGCTGAAGACCATATTCTTAAATCAGCTTTAAAATAAGCCTTATTGGTACAAAATAGTTTACCCAAAGTATACAACTGAAATGGCTGTAAACAGAAATTATCTTCAAATCATTTGAATTGACCAAAAGAATCTGTAGATTATATGCCACTCAACAATCCATAAACACAAACGTTGTTTTAAAACATCTGAAGATTCTGATCAAAATAGCATTTTTCACCTGTAACGATGAGGTTTTTTTACACCTCCAGTGGAAGGAGCACTTTTGCGTGCAGCCTTTGTTGCCAGTTGCTTGCGAGGTGCTTTACCACCAGTAGATTTACGGGCAGTCTGCTTGGTACGAGCCATTCCAAAATCTGGTCAGGTAAAACTACAGAACAAAGAGTAAAGAATGCAGTTAACACTTACCAAACTATGCAATGAATAGGTGTTTGATTAAATATTGACCCATATTAAATAGGCTTATGCGGCTGACGTTGCTTTACGCTTCACGCTTCATATTGGATACCTAAACGAATATATTTATAAATAATCTGAATAAAGAAATAACCAAAACACTCTCAAAACCGTTAATCCAATTCGCTGCTTTTTCGTTTAACTATCCACCTGATGTTATGCAGGAACAAACACGGAGATTGGCTACTCATCCAACGCGCGGCCCGCTCACTCACACGAGGCTAATTTGCGTAACCAATCAAATGCACACGCGCGTTGTGGGATGCAGGTGAAAAATAAATCGGAGCACCATTAGAAAACCTCACGGAAATACAGTGAGGGTGCCAAGTCCAAATCCGGCGCCCTGGAACATGTCAGCCACCCAAAAATTAAGGAAAAATAAAACCCGCGTTTTACATTTCAAGGAGGTAAAAACACACTGACCAAAATGTTTAACAGAATATAGTGGAGAAACACATGCATACAAAACAATTACTCACATTCCCGGCACATGTAAAACTATGGGGATATAAACGGGTTTACGATGACCTGTTAACACTCTCAGTGTATTTTCAAATTATCCCCAGCGTTTTACCACAAAAAGTAAGATTACGATCACCTCCTATTCCAAACCTATGGTTTCTCACCTCACCACTCTGGCGTATTTTTACTAAAAAACCGACGATTAATCTCAAAAATGTTATCGGGTCTGACGGAAAAAAACACATCCACTCAGTTTTTCAAACAACCCGCAAATAAATTTCGCCCAATCTCAGTTAAGAAAGAAATTAGTATGGAGGCGGGGAAAAAGTGGCGGTGGGCGGAATCACTCTGATTCAACAGACAGACAGGCAGACAGGCTTCCGCGGACATTACATCAGCTTTTACGATTGGATAGATAGAATATCTCACGCCCAGAAAGTTGAATCCAAAAAAAAAAAAAAACACGTAACTGCTCACACCCTCAAATATCAAGCGTTTTGTCCACAATAAATAATACGACTAAAGCTTCACAATATTATTGGAAGCTACAGTTTACTCAGAGTTCACCGTCTGATATTTGCATATCTAAGTTACATTTTAAAAAAATCACCGTTGTCAATAATGCTGCTTTAAATAAAACACACATTCAAATCTTACTAATACAAATGTGTCTCGCAAAACCCAAAAAGGAAAAATATTTATTTTATCCTATAAAATACTGCAATAATAGAGCAGCAATAAAGGACAACACGTGACATAATTGTTACAGCCAATCCTCCTCGACGTTTCAGTGAGAAGGCGGAGCTAACAAATCCCAAGATAGGCCGTCTACTCTTAAAAACCTTCAATCAACTTGTTGTACCGGGCATTCAAGGTATCCAATGTCTAACCACGGTAGCTCGATTCCAGCCAATAATCCAGCGAGCACAGACTTTGTCCCGCCCCTGTGATGCACAGCACAATGGCTGCCGTTTGAAACGCTGCCGGGCCCGAAAGCCAAGCAACACTGTTCAGCAGGGAGGCTATGACGGAAAATCGACCCAAAATATGACATAACAGGATACAAACCTCATCTTCAACGGCGGAAAAACCACCATAACATTACGAAAATTATAAATAAACTATTATATTCTCCAGGAAGTACAGACTCGTCAGGTACAGTAAAATATATCGCAGATCCACATCGAACTGTGGGTTTTTTTCGCCCGCACAAGTACAGCCGAAGGACCATTTTTATGCTTTCATATGGACCCCGTTTTGTGCCCAAAACCCCAAAAACTATCACTTTTCTCTTAACCTCAGTTCTTAGTAGGATGAAGGGCAATATCACACCGATTTTTGGTTGAAAATGCGCTTACCCAAGAAAACTGGACGACGAGCGGTGTTCCGAGCACAAGTTCAGCCTCTCCGATGGTCCGTGTTTACTGAGTCTCACACACAATGATCGCGGGGAGGCCGGCGGGAAGATGGCCGCCGTGCCAATCAAACGCCTCCTACACGCCGGCCCTGCCTCCCACTCCGCCGGACTACAGAGTAGGGAGGGAGTCCGCTTCAAACTGTATTGAACATAGCGATTGATGGGTATCCCACTTGGCGATCGCAGAATTTAAGCTTGTCATTTCATTTAACCTTGTATGTATTTCATATTCGGTTCGTATCAGTACGTCTATTTTAGGGTAGCACCTAACGCAAGCAGAGCCCCCCAGTTTGAATGCCGAGGATTCTGATTTCCGGTGTCACGTTCATGATCTTTAAGTTGCGTTACATTTCCGTCGTGTCTTCAAGGGATTTCTAAAATCTCTCCGCCAACTATTGATCTTCACCTACATTGGAACTTGAAATTGTTCTTGTGCTTACTGATGTTGCAAATAGTGAAGGCTTATATTAATTAAATAACCTGATGATACGAAATACGAGGTTTACTTAGCGCTAGTTGTAGGTATCAGAGGTAACCTACAAAACTGGATCTCTAGTTGGCTAACCGGCAGGAGACAAAGAGTACATATAAGGGGAGAATGCTCCACATAGAGCAAGGTCAGTGGAGTCCCGCAGGGGTCAGTACTTGGACCATTACTTTTTCTGATTTATATTAATGACATTGATTCTGTTATAGTGGGTAAACTTGTGAAATTTATAGGTGACACTAAAACTGGAGGGATGTCAGACATTGAGGAGGCAGCAAAAAAAAAAAATCAAAAAGACCCTGGCAACCTTCAGAATTGGACAAACATCTAGAAAATGCATTTTAATTTTAAAAAGTGCAATGTGCTTCACATGGACAAAAAGATGGGACACACTGTCATTACAAGAATCAGCCTCTGAAAAGGATTTAGTGGTATATTTTGGTGCAACATTTTATTCAACTAGACAATATACAGAAGTAATTAAAATGCCAAAAAATGTTAGGTTATATCATAACAACTGTTGAATTTAATAAGTCAAGAGACATTGTGCTCAAACTATAAAAAACACTAGTAAGAACACATCTGGAGTATTGTGTGCAAGAAAGACATAGCAGCTCTGGAAGCTGTGCAGAGGAGAGCAACCAAGTGCACCCAAGGACATGTCCTGCTCTGACAGATTCGGTGGATTGAATCTGTTAAATCTTCAGTAGAGGAGACTGCATGGAGACCTAATCCATGTTGTTAACATCCTTAAAACCATTGATAAAGTAGATCCAGCAACATTCTTTCAGCTTAACAGTGAATCACATACTCAAGGACACCAGCAGAAAGTAAGGGGAAGTACATTTAAGACTGCACTTCTTTATGCAAAAAAGAGATGTGGTACCCTGGAGCAAACTACCAAGACATGTAATTGAAGCAGAAGCCTTGAAAATCTTTAAGAAGAATCTGGATGAGATATTGGGATAGCTTACCTATTAGCTAAACAAACTGACTTGATGGACTGAATGATCTGTTCTCGTTTGTCAAGTTTCTTATGTTCTCTAATGAGCCAATGTACAGAATGGATTGAAATAATCAGTTGACATACTGGCAATGAACAGAAAAATGCTTCATCCAGGGTTGCTAGGTGCTATAGTCAAAATCCCCTCATCAGCCTGCCAATTTTCCAACATTGTGGGAATGTTTCCATATTCTGAAAAGCTAAAAATAAAGAAAAATAAAAAAAAACTCAAATATTGTTTAGTAATTTGCACAATTAATAAATGCTGTTTCAAAAAAACAGGACCACTCTGCTATTGTAAAGGAAGGTTTTGTCAGTTATTCAAGTAAATTATGTTGCCATTGCTAGCTGTGGTTACAGCTGTAGTAAAATATTTAAAATTATTCTAATGAAAGATCTCTTCTGACTGCCAGTGTGCATTCCTGTACTCCATCTGCAAAAGAATACCAAGTTTGTCATTACATGAAGAATATTAGCAAATGATTGGCACCTTTTGCTATCCAAAACAGGTTAAATATTTGACTTGATAAACAACCATGCTAATGAAAAACCTTGGTGAATATATTTCTTAATGATAACAGTGTTTAATGGAACTTACTGTATATACATTTTTTATAATATAAACTTAATTTTAAACATGTAAAGGCAGTAGTCTGTGCTCCGATATGAAGTTTCATTGTAAAATGGAACAACTCCAAATCACAGTTATCCCAAAATATATGCATTCACTAATCACAAACCCAAACAATTTTAGAAACACAAAGGTAATCATTTAAATAATAAAGCCACTACATATTGTATAACCTCTGGTTCTGTACTCCATTTACTGCTAAATTACTGCCTGTAGCTGGATGCCTTGGGAGTTGCCATTACAAATGGTAATTGTTTTACTGAAACATATTCAAAACATTTGATTCTGTTCTTCTACAATTCTCATACCAGTCATAGTTTTGCATTTGCATCTAGATGGAACTCTGATTTTGGTTAATAAAGTTAGAAATTTTACAGGTTGAGTACAGACTGGGGTGGGGCAAGTATGCTGTTTGTAGATGGTGCATCAATCCAAGACCAATCTGACTCCTAGCCAACTATGCATGTGGCCTTGAGATGAGTGGTGGAACAATGGCAGGTGGCTGTTCAGTATGTTGGTTATTGTTGGATGATAGTTTCATCAAGCATGTGGAGGTAGGGAAAATGTGGAAGTTATGGAAGTGTACTTCCTTAAGAAGGTAATTTGCATAAAAAAAAACACTTCTGTTTAAGAAATCCCCCCATGCTATATTTTTGTACCTCCATATTTCCCCCATGAAACTCTTCCCTCTTCCCCCTACGACACTGATTTCCTTCTAAAAATGAACATTTTCCCAGTGACTTGGCAATCCTGGCTTCAACCTGTTGGAACTGGAAGTTTATGTTGAGATTACAATAATATCTCTCTATTATAATAAAAAAAAATCTTGGGAGACGAGACTTTTTATCGTAGGATAAATCTTGGGAGACAAGACTTTTTATCCTGTGACAAGATATGACGTTTTGAAGAGAGACACTTTCATGTTCTGTGAGATGAGACTTTGTGCCAAGAGATTTAACCACGCCCAGGACCGGAAATAAAAGACAAAGAGTAAATAACAAAGTAGAATGTCATAAAGAATTCAAAAACGGCGCGATACACATGCAGAGCAGATTAGAGATAATGAAAGTACGAAAATTCGAAAGTCTCAAAAAAATGATAGTAAAGATCGCATTAACGCAAACAAACGGAAATTAGTAATCGGTGAAAAAATGGAACAGTGAAAAGAGATCGGATATATTGTTCGGATTTAAATTTTAAGTCGGAGACTTGTAGATCGTCTAATTCGTGTTGCCATCAGGGAAAAGTAGTGTCTCTTCCCAATGAAGAGGCCTATCCATGAGAATTAAAAGTTTTCTTGTTTGCGAGCGGCAGAGATGCAAAGTTACTGGCGTGTAGTGCAGGCAGGGGGGTTGGCGAGTAAATTGAGCAGGGGTCAAAGCCCCCTAGTATTTTATAAATCTAAAATGGTATGATGTGCTAACATCGAGATGTTACGCTTCAAATGTAAACTGAAAACTCACCAGGAATAGTGGCATCATTGTTAGGTACTACAGTCAAAGACACCCCTTCATCAAGCTAATCCCCTCCATTTTGAGAATTTTCCTGGGATTATGAAAAAATAATTTTCAAAAAATTATTCAGTAATTTACATGCTTAGTAAATGCTGTTTCAAAAACACAGGACATTGTTGGATTGCAAAGAATGGGCTTGTCACTTGTATAAGAAAATTATGTAGCCTGATGTTGGGCTTTTGTTGTACTAAAATATTTTAAATATTCTGATGCAAAATCTTTCCCAACTTTCAAGATGTGATCCATGCCATCTGCAAAAGATTGTCATGTTTTGGGCAACTTTTGACAATGAACTTACTGTATTTAAATCTCACATATGAAACAACATTTTAAACATGTAAATACAGCACAATATTCTAATTCTAATCTAATCTGATATGAACAATTTCATTTTAAGATAGAATAACTCAAGATAGTGCTTATCCTAAAATATAGCATGTAATCACTGTTTTATCTGTAAGTCAAAAAAATGCAGAAAACCAAAACTGATCAATTAAATATTAAAGACCCTACCTGTAAACTTTGGTTATGTGCTCCATTTAATCACTGCCTGTAGCATAATGCTATAGGAGCTACCCATTACACATGCTGTTTTTTATACAAAATATACCAAATAATTCAATTCTAATTTTGTGATGTTAATACAATAGCATCACAGAACTCTGCAAGCTAGTGCCAGGCCCAGAATTGCTTTCATGCTTAGCTGGAACTCTGAATATTGTTAATAAAGTAAGAAAAATTCACAAGGGTAGGGTGGGATAAGCATGCATTGATCAATTGACCTGTCACTCTCAAAGCACTCTGACCCCTAACCTATCAAATACCGGCTCCAAAATGAGTGGGTGGAACCATGACAGGTGGATGTTGCAGCATACAGTGTGTTGGTTATTTTTGGATGATGCTTTCATTGAGCATATTGGAATGGAGAAGACATGGAAGATAAGACACACACACACACAAATCCCCCTTATTTTTAAGATATTACCTTATGTTACATGTTTGTCCCCCCATATGTTACCCTATGAAACTATTCCTCACCATGGCTCAGATTTTCCTCCTGAAATCAGGGAATCCTCCTGACCTGGCAAGCCTGAATTGTGAGGAGCTATTCTAGTTACTGTAAAGCTTCATAAATTTGCATTACAGCTCCAAGAGATGTTAATGCCAGGAGCAAACTTTGGGGTTGATGAAGATTCTTCAGTGTTAAACCAGCAGGAAACAAACAGCACAGATAAGAAGTGAATGTTTCATGTGTAATGAGGTCATCAGTCTCTTAGGGGTCTGTCTTCCGATCACTATCTTTAAAGGATAATTTCAGTATTTTTCAATTCAAAGTTATTTCTTCACAGTCTTGGTGTTATGGTTCAGCCAGGCTTATTGCCCTGACATGTTTATTTATTAGGTATTCAATGTTGTTATTGTTATTTATTACATTTCCTTGTTTCTTCTTTGTTCTTAGTTTTCTTTATGCTAGTGACCTTTAATTATTTAAGATATAAATATTTGTTTCTATGTGTGAACGGATGTTCTCCTGTGTTCCTTGTATTTTGTGAGTGATACCCAGGAGACAGGGACAACCTTACATCACAACTCCTGAGCATTACTCTGGCTACTTAGGTCAGAGCTAATAGAGCTCAGGTGTGGTGTATTGTTTCTCTGCAAGTTTAGTGTTTCTTTATGGATTTTCTAGTATTGATCTTTTTCTGTTTGGCTTATTGGAATTTTCTTTCTGGATTACATATTGGGACTTCTTTACTCAGGATTGCCTTTTGGCAACTCTTTATTGCTGCTTTATGAGCCTTTCTGGCATTTTTGCTATTTTGAATAAGTATTTCTTGTTTTGTAAAGTTTGTTGTGATTGTCTCTTCAACCAAAGGTTTTTACAGTTTTCTTTCTTGGAGAGACACTTGGAATATTTTCAGACAGTTAAGTTAACTTCTGTGGTTAACAACCTTTTTGGGCCTGTGGCGGCCGAGATGAGACTTTTTTCTGACAGGAAAAGGAGTCTCAACCTGGCTCATGAACCTCTTAAAAGCCTCACACCTCTTTTTTGTTGTGGTCCTTACTCTTTTTCAGAACATATGGTATAGTTTTAATTTGCAACATTAAATTGTCTTCTAAAGTGAAGCATTTTTATGAAATTTAAAAAATGCCTACCCTGTTCTTATGTTTTAAAATGGAGGTGATAATTGCTGTGGTCTACAAATGAAAACAAAATCCTTAAAGCTTACCAAATAGACTTTGAAGCCACAAATGTGCCTTTTACATTTATTAGTCATGCCTGTGAAAACAAAAGCAATGAACCTTACCACAGATGCTTGGTACAATTTTCTTGAGGTAAGAAAATGTTCCTGTTGCTTGACTACTCACAGCAGCTGTCGTGGGTAGTGTTTTGACGTTTTTCTCAGTCATTCACACCACATTTCCCAGATTTCCATAGCTTCTGGTTGCATACTTTGCTCTGGCTTCTAAATAATATAAATGATGTTCTGCACAAAAGTGTGCTGAATGTCTCATGTAGCAGCAGAGCTCACAGTATGCCCTGAAATCATCTGAGTTTGAGTACTCATATGTCATGAATTAAAATGTGGCATACTGGCAGCACATGCCTACTCAAATCATATTATTTTCTCATGCCATGTATACTCATATCATATATATTTTTTAAGCAATGATGAGACACATAATGAATCAGAGACAGATACTGTGGTTCAATGACAGATACATCAGTGGTTCTCAACTCAAAAATATGAACAAAACATCTGTTGAAACCAAAACAAATTAACTTAAACTACATTCTGATACTAGAACAATAAATATAGATTTAGATAAATGCCAATAAAAGTTAAGTAGGTATAATAAAATATGCACCTACATTTAAAAAAAATGTTAGGGTGGGGGCGCGATTAAAACTGTTATGAAAACTCGGGTCGCAAATACATAAAGGTTGAGAAACGCTGAGATACATACTCAAATCACATGGTAATTTTTTTTTAAATGGCACCTACTTATATAACATTCTGTTTTGTTATTTTATATAGCCTGTAAAGCGAGAATCCCACTGAGGGGCAACATCATGCGTGTTGGTAAAGAGGACATGTAATGGTGAAGAGGACATGTAAGAGTTTTATTCCACTTTGTGTTCATAACAGTAAATCTGAGCTGAACTGATTATAATGAGCTACATTTTTTATAAAAACCTTAGATTTTTTGAAAGAGCCAAGACCAATTGGATGTCAATAATAAGTTCACAGTGCCAATCAACACTCAGCATTATGTACTTTCTTAGGTGTCATGTGCATGCACAATAAAAACAAATATTTAGAAAAGGCAAATTATGCAATAGAGTCAAAATAAATTCAGACTGAAGTGCTGCAAACCAATTATTGAATGTTATAGCGCAAGCTCGGGCTGAGGATATGCTAACAAAAGAACCAAGGACAATACGAGAATATGTAATTAGTATGTTTCACTATTTCTTGCTGGAAAAATTTACTCAAGCACATAATATGATGAGGTAGTTCTGAGTTGTGATTAGTAGAATTTTTAAATAAACTTTTAACTGTTTTTTTATCATGCATAGTTAAAGACTAAGTTATTGTGTGATTTTTTTTTTTTTTTACTGATTATCATTTTGTGTGTAGATCAGAGACAGCAATTCCCACCTGGACATCAGTAATCAATAATGTCAATAACAATTCTTGGAGGTAACTTTTTAAAGGTAAATCCACACCATTGGCACTGAAAGGTTACCGCGGAGGTAGACAATCAACAGGATGAAAAGCATAGCCAGTCTCCTTTTAAAATGTTTAAATCTAACAAAAATGTTTTGCCTTCTGCTTTTGTCTTTCCTAAAAATGACATGGATATGCCATTTTGGAATATTTGCGTAAACTCAAGATGTGAATCAATACTCAATAACACTCTTGGCTTGAAAAATAGCATGCTTAGTAAATTTTAGGGTATTTGTTTTCATGCTTGGAAACAGTCCAATTAACTCTATTTTAAAATACAAGAACAGACTATCCATCCATCATCCAACCCGCTATATCCTAACTATAGGGTCACAGGGGTCTGCTGGAGCCAATCCCAGGGCGCAAGGCAGGAAACAAACCCCGGGCAGGGCGTGAGCCCACCACAGGACACACACACACACCAAGCACAATTTAGGATCGCCAATGCACCTAACCTGCATGTCTTTGGACTATGGGAGGAAACCCACGCAGACATGGGGAGAACATGCAAACTCCATGCAGGGAGGACCCAGGAAGCGAACCCAGGTCTCCTAACTCAGCGCTACCACTGTGCCACCGTGCCCCCCAAGAACACACTATTTTTTTTTTAATTTATAAAATTAATACCTCAATTTAGAACATAACTTCATATAGTAAATTAAAATATATTAACACTGGGAGAGTGACCTAACTCCACACAGGCCAGGCAAGGTTTGGAATTCAAACCTAGATGATATGAGGTACTGCATTGAACACTGTGCCACTTTCATTTTCAAACTGCAATAAGGCATATAATGCTTTAAATGTGTTAAATCTGTTTCATTTATGTTAGGTAGAATACCCAGAGGGGACTGGGCAGTCTAATGGTCTGGAATCCCTACAGATTTTATTTTTTTCTCCAGCCGTCTGGAGTTTTTTTTTTGTTTTTTCTGTCCACCCTGGCCATTGGACCTTACTCTTATTCGATGTTAATTAATGTTGACTTATTTTATTTTCTTACTGTGTCTTTTATTTTTCTATTCTTCATTATGTAAAGCACTTTGAGCTACTTTTTGTATGAAAATGTGCTATATAAATAAATGTTGTTGTTGTTGTTGTAAATATTATTTCCTAACAAATCCTTTTTTCAAATTTTGTATCATTTGATAAACATAATCAATATTTTGTTACATGTAAAATAATATCCAATAACATTATCAAAGCTAATCAATTATGTTTTGGCAAAAGATATCCAGGGAACGCTAATTATAATTAAATAGTAAATTACTAGAAACATTTTTATGTTCAGTGCTAATGCATTAAACTTTCATTTACTGATTTTCTTTCTGAATGCTCTTATCTTAATAACAGTATGGTGCCTGTTCTGCTCTTTTAAGTGCAAGGCAGGAACCAGCCCTGACAGAGCATGGCCAATACCGCACACAATGAAATTCACTCTGGGTCACCTTAGATTCAACAGTCAGCACACCCTTGTGATTCTGGGAGTTTGGGAGAGAAAAGGAGTACCTATAAAACATATGCACAACACAAGGAGGAGGATTTGTCATTTCTAAAAAGGTTGCGATTGCGTTGGGATTTGAACCCAGCATTGTGGAACTGTGAGACAGCAATACCAACCCCTGCCCCACCAACATTTTAGTAACCATTCCTTTAATGGTCTTTTTATATTTTTTTATCCACATATAAACATCTATGATTTAATGTTTTTTTTCCATCTGACTTCTATCCATTCATTTTCTAAACCTGAAACTGCATTTTTAATTGAATTATTATTTCCTTGTTTCTGTAAAATACTGTAGACTTGTCTTAATAAAAGTACTAAAACAATTATTACTACTGTCAAGAATATGAGTGAATATACCACAGACATCATTGAAACTGATATTGAAGGGACACAGAGAAAGGACTTCAAGATTGCACAATAGTTCACACATGTGTCATTTTCCTCTCCAAAACTGGATGACCCAGATAATATTCAATCACCTAACTGTTGCTAAAGATACCAACTGCCTTTGTCGTTCTCAAGAGGATAAAATGGGTTGGCAACATCAGGATGGAGTCAGCCAGTAGCTAGGAAGCGGACAAAAACACCAGTGTTGCCCTGAGGCTATCTACATTTTTTTTCTAAACATTTTTGCCATCTGGCAATAAATGGTGTATGAATCCCCAGCCTTTATAATTGTCTTATGTTTGTCTTTTCACCCCCTATACTTTATACAGTCTATTTGTAACACAAGTGTGTTACATCATAGTTACATTTCACATCATTCAAACGATAAGCAATATGTGATTAAGACTGTAGTGATGTTCTGGCACTGAATTAGGTGCTACATGCATTCTGAAAATGTTTCTGGAACATATGCAGAGCCTATATAGGCATCCTGTGACCCAGAGCAGAAATCCATTCTGGAAGTAGTTTAGTAATGGATATTTAGTTTTACCAAACAACCCACACAAGTACATGCAGACTGTGTACTGACAAGGAATTAAATTTGAGTCCCTGAAACTGAGAGGCAGAATGACTAGCCATTGTGTCATCACACCCCCATTGTAAAATAATATTCGACTATATAACGATATTAAAACAAATTGGTGCAGCTGCCTCATATTCAAGATATACATAACACTTGTTCCTTTAGAAAGGTCATACTGCACAGCTGCACACCGGTAAATTCAAGTGCAGTTTCTGTGGGCTGCAGAACAGTCAATCATAAGAACAAAAATTATAATATGGCAAACACAGTGTACATATAACTACTTGCAAATAAATATTGCATACATTTTGCACAATTGCATGTTGTATGCATATATATATATATATATATATATATATAT
>JANRMT010062793.1:7111830-7131494 GCA_026402145.1 Polypterus bichir lapradei
TATATATATATATATATATATATATATATATATATATATATATAGTGGTACATGGCCTGTCGTTCATCCTGGCCAATACCCCCAGGCCGCCAGATGGAGCCCTCCTTGAAGCATGGAGATGCCACGAATGCCAGCAGGGAATTATGGACAGTGGACTTTTAATGCACAGCCCTGCTGGATACCATGGGGGCCGCCAGGAGTCGCTGCAGGGAGGCCCAGGGACTATTTTCCCTACACCCCGGAAGTACGTCCCAGTCACATGGACAGAAGAAATGACGTGCTTCCAGGATGAAGAAAAACAGTTTTTACCTGACCCGGAAGTGATAGAAAGTCACATGGACTGAGGGACAAACACTTCTGGATCAAGAACTATAAAGGACTCTGGGAAATCCCAGACGGATGAGCTGAGTTGGGAGGCAGGGTGGCTAAGCGTCTGGGATTTTGGAGGATTGTTTATTGGATTATTGGTTATTGTTATTGAAGTATTTGGGAGTGGAGGGTGCTTTGCACACTTTATTATTATAATAAATATTCATTTTTGGACTTTTACCTGGTGTCTGACATGTGGTCTGAGGGTACAAGGGGTCGAGAGAGCTCCCAATCTGTCACTATATATATATATATATATATATATAGTAATCCCTCCTCGATCGCGATATATGAAAATCCGCAAAGTAGAAACCATATGTTTGTATGGTTATTTTTATATATTTTAAGCCCTTATAAACTCTCCCACACTGTTAACATTATTAGAGCCCTCTAGACATGAAATAACACCCTTTAGTCAAAAGTTTAAACTGTGCTCCATGACAAGACAGAGATGACAGTTCTTTCTCACAATTAAAAGAATGCAAACATATCTTCTCTTCAAAGGAGCGCCGTTTTTTTTGGTCAACATCATTTGATTTGTAAATAAACATGCATTCTTGCCATTGAGGCTTGCAACACATTCCAAAAAAAGTTGGGATGGGGGCAATTCAGGGGTAGTAATAAGGTATAATAACTAAATAATGATGTGATTTGAAACTGGTGATGTTAACAGGTGATTGCAATCATGATTCGGTACAAAAGCAGCATCGAGGAAATGCCTACTCCTTTAGGAGCAAAGATGGGCAGAGGATCGCCAGTTTGCCACCAAGTGCGGGCAAAAATCTTTGAAATGATGAAGAAAAACGTTTCTCAAAGGCAGATAGGAAGAGATTTGGGCATTTCTCCCTCTACAGTGCATAACATAGTGAAAAGAATCAGGGAATCTGGAGAAATTACCATGTGCAAAGGCCAAGGGCGCAAGCCTAAACTGAATGGCCGTGATCTCTGAGCCCTCAGACGGCACTGCATTAAAAACCGTCATTCATCAATAAATGATATAACTGCGTGGGCTCAGGACTACTTCAGGAAGTCACTCTCAAGCACTACAGTACGTAGTTACATTAGGAAATGCCAGCTAAAACTGTACTATGCCAAAAGGAAGCCCTACATAAATAGTGTCCAGAAGCGCCGTCGACTTCTCTGGGCTCAGAGGCATCTGGGATGGTCCATTGTGCAGTAGAAACGTGTATTATGGTCAGACGAATCGGTTTTTCACATCTTTTTTGGAAGAAATGGACCAAAGAGGAAAAGGACCATCCAGACTGTTACCAGATACAAGTCCAAAAGCCAGGGTCTGTCATGGTATGGGGTTGTGTCAGTGCCTTCGGCAAAGGTAACTTGCACTTCTGCAATGGCACTATCAATGCTGAGAAGTATATCTCAGTTTTGGAGGAACAAATGCTGTCTTCAAGACGACGTCTTTTCCAGGGACGCCCATGCTTATTTCAGCAAGACAATGCCAAACCACATACTGCGCGCATAACAAAGGCATGGCTGCGTAAGAAGAGGGTGCAGATGCTTGACTGGCCTGCCTGCAGCCCTGATTTGTCTCCTATAGAGAATGTTTGGCGCATTTTGAAATGAAAAATGCGTCAACGAAGACCCCGTACTGTTGCGCACCTAAAGCGTTGTTTGCAGGAAGAATGGGACAAACTAACACCTGCAACACTTAGTCACTTGATTTCTTCAATTCCTAAATGTCTTTTAAGTGTTGTTAAATGACAGTGGAACTGTACAAAGTGGTAAATGCTGTACTGTCCCAACTTTTTTTGAAATGTATTGCAAGCCTGAATGGCAAGAATGGATATTTATTTACAAATCAAATGATGTTGACAAAAAAAAACATGAATTATTTTGTGTTCATACTGTCTGCAATGAAATAAAGTTTGAGGAGAATTTATAACTTGCTTTTTTCTTTTTTTATTCACATTTTCCACACTGTCCCAGCTTTTTCTGATTTGGGGTTGTATTAGCTAGGATCTAAGAGAAAATTTTGAAGTGGAGTAAACATTTCTACTTTAGGTTTTTAATTAATTTACATGTTTTAGGCATCTCTGGACAAGACAAACACTTGTAAATATATATCCTCTTTCTTACTTGTATGTATGTGTATTGTCACAAACTTGACCACAAGTCATAGCAAGGTTTGGGGCAGCCACCCGTATAATTGGTTTCCTAGCTGTGAACTTGCAAACAAAAGATAGCACTGGTTTGCACAAATCAGAGTCTAAAACAGAACTGAGGGAGTAGGGGAAAGTTGGAGGTTTTTTAAAGGAGAAGAGAGGAAGTGAGGTCAAAGGGGTCGGGCTCATAAGGGTCTTCAGCCATAGGCTCGAGCCTGGACGTGACATCAAAGGGGCTGGAGCCATAGACATAGAATTACTAGACACCGCATGACCTGTAGCATCGTACGTCAACATTGCCACCATATTGTGAGTGGCACTGCTGTGGAGTGAAGTAATGGATAAAGATGCCTCACGCATGTGCTGCTTGGGATCGTACAAACCGCTGTATGCTCCAGACCAGATCCTGGGGGATTACATTTCATAGGTAAGGCTGAACAATTGTTTAAGCTAGCAAAACTATGCTTTTATATGCTCAAGTGAGCCTCCAAAAAATGTTTTGGCTAAATGTATTTAGTCACTAACTATGTAGATTGTTGTTAGCTGTTAACATTTCTCAAACTTTGAAGGTTTCCCAAACAAATCCACCTCAGGAAGCAGTGGGAGGTAGCCCTTAGCCGGGATTTTGAGAAAGCTGTCCTGTGATGTGTGCCATGCTAGCTTGGTAACAGATGTTGTACCGGCATCATATGATCAAAGCTACCACTTGCTCACATTAAAAAACAAAGGAGGTTTTATGATTCCTTCTGAGGGTACAGTCAAAGTGGTCAAAGTAGCTGAGTGTGTTATCCGACAGTCGGCATTAGGGCAAGCTGTCAGTGTATCTTTGATCAATCAGTTTGTTCGGGCTGAGATTGGTTCATATGATGTGTTTTTTTGTCAAGGAGCACATTGAGGAAACACAGTTTGAAATTGACAACCATCATTTTATGCTCATGTCTTTAGTTGTGTCTGTCTTTCACAAACTAAGGCTGCACCATATTGCCAGATTGAATACTCTCAAATTAAAAAGTGGCAACCACGAAAAAAGCTATGTAAGACAGTTCCGTTTCAAGGATTTTAGATCATATCCTGTATATATTTAAGTAACCACATTGTGTGTGTGTGTGAGAGAGAGAGATTGAGAGAGGAATAAGTGAAATGTTTTCAGAAATTATTAAGCCAATTTTTATACAATAAAATTGTTTCTTTTTGTCATTGAGTGTATTATTTCACTGTTAAAAGAAAGACCAGACTGCCAGTTGCAGTCTTACTATTTTGACTTTCAGACATTGGTCAAGTTTTCGTCTCAATAATTAATAATAATAATAATAATACATTTTATTTAATAGGCACCTTTCTTTGCACTCAAGGTCACCTTACAATAACATTAAACATTAGTAAAATTAAAACAAGAGAATGATAAATCAAAAAGCAATAATTAGCAAACAAACAAAGATAACTGGCAGTAACAGTGAAAAATTCATAATTGGTATGCCAGTTTGAAAAGATAAGTTTTGAGGGTAGTTTTAAAATGCGTTATTGAATCGAGCTGACGTATATGAGAGGGAAGAGAATTTCAGAGTTGAGGAGCACTATGAGAGACGCTCGAGCTCCCATAGAAGAGTTTGATGTGTGGTACAGAAAGTAGAGCTGCAGATGAGGATCTAAGTGAGCAAGAGGGAGTGTAAGTCTGTAGGATATCAGTGAGGTAGGGGGTAGCCTTAAATGTTAAGAGCAGTATTTTGTATTGTATTCGGTAGTTAACAGGGAGCCAGTGAATTGAGAGAGAATAGGTGTAATATGTTCAGTGGATTTAGAACAGGTTATTATCATGGCAGCAGAATTTTGAAGAAGTTGTAAGCGATGGATAAGTTTTTGTGGGATGCCAGATATAATAGCACTACAGTAATCTATACGTGAGGTGACTAGGGCATTAACCAATACTTCAGTACTGTGTTGCGTAAGAACAGGACGAAGTCTAGAAATGTTTCGGAGATGCAAGAAGGCAGTCCGAGAAATGTTACTTATATGGGAGGTATTATTTAATAATAATAATTATTATTATTATTTAATTATTGCCATTATTGGTGTATAAATGGATATAAATAATTGCATGTAAACGATTCGTCAAAATCGGTTGTATGTAAACGATACTGTTTTAAACGTTATTGTTTTTCATCAGAAAACCCGGTTTCCACGTCTACCTCTATTAGTTTAAATGGTACTTTTGCCACTCGCAATAGGGCGGACGCGCTGACGTGTCGTGTCGACTGGGCATCACAGTGAATGCGGCGTCTATCAATATATGTCTATGATATTGAACGCAGTACCTTATCCAACAACGGTACAGCGGTCGAAGGCTGATTTGCTCCCCGCGGGTGCATTTCGTGCTCCGCCTCTCCCCATGCAAATATGACGTAAAACTGGTGCGTACGTCTGTCACGTGATGTATTATGATTCACATGGCGGCGTTCGTCCGGGTAGGTGAAATTGTTGTATTTGACTTATTAGCCCTAAGTTAATCATAAAATTTACGTTCATGGTAAGTCCCCGGTATTTTTTATTTTTACTCGGTACAGAAATAAAATCGTACATATTTGCAGCGGTTGTTTACACTATTTAAACACACTTGTCCTTGTACGCCACTACTTCGTTTGTAAAAAGACCTTGTTATTTGGCGAGTTTCTTTACCTTTAGTGAATTGTCGTGCCTGAATTAATCTGCTCCAGTTTTTGTTAAATCTGTAATGGTTTGTGTTTCTTCTAACTCCGATATCTTGGTCGGTTGTCATTTTGCGTTTCTTTTATAGTAGTACCATCCCAAAACGCATCGCGTATTTTTTTTTTTTTAGGTGCAAGTTTTCAGGCAAGCAAATGTTCATCTGCGGCAGAGAGTGCCCTGGAGGGACTGCACCTCTACAACTCGTCCAGAACGAGCCCCACGTGTCTCCTTTCGTACCAGGGTGCTACAGCTTTTGTATGATAGGTTCTACGATATTGAGTACTTAGTGAACAGGAGTCAAAGCCTACGAAATTGGAACTTGCGTCGTAAAAACTCGTATGTTAAAGAGAACCTTTTACGTGTTTTTATGGGTTGGTGGTTCTAAGAGTACTCATGTAATCTATCTATCTGTGCAGGTTCTATGGCTACACTCGGGAGCGTTATGGAGACAATGTGGCAGCGGCATGCTATATCTTGAACCTCGGAGGTGGAATCAGGTAGCAGCAAAGCTCGCAAGTAATTTTACATGTTCTGTAGTGCATTTAACATACATACACAGTGGAGGGTGAGGTAAAAAAATCATCTACACGCTTTCCTTTTAAGACTGTTTTCTTTTCATAGGTTTTCCGGAGAGAGAGAATGGTTTTGGGAAAATCAGCTTGGGAAGTTCAAAGGGGACTTGAATCATTTTAGAGAGATTCCCGTGGAAGAAGTGGATGCCAAAGGAACTCCTATCACATATGATGGCTTGAACAACATAAGTGAGATCGGGGAAGGGAGAAGGTTGCCTTCTGTAATTTCCTGTTTAATAAGTGCTCATCAACCATTTCTGTCTTTTTTTTTTTTTTTTTTTTTGTTCACTAGCTATTCTGCCCTCCCTAAGGACACTGGATCTCAGTAACTGTCCACATGTAGATGACTGGTGCCTAAGTCGATTGCATGCATTAAGTGAGTCCCTTGAAGAGCTGTCCCTTTCTGGATGTAAGAAGGTCTCTGATAAAGGCTTGGCTACTTTACATCATCTCAAGTAGGTCTTTTACTCTGTGGATTGACCATGTCTCTTGCTTCACAGTGCTCTGGCAGGGGTTTGTAGAGGGAGTCCGTAGACAGATATCTTTTTGTGAAGGTGCGGTATTATCTAGATGGTGTCAGATTTATTAATGAGATATCCACTCAGAAGGTATTTACTTGGTTTTATCCATTTATTGTGTTTTCTCAATACAAAGCAGCACAATTGTAACAATCATTAAATAATCCTATGAGCAATTCAGTTTTTCCAGCAGTATTTCCGTTTTTTTAAATTGACTCAAAAATTGGAGTTAAGTTGAAACCAAATTTTTAATTATCGATAAATTAAATGCTCTCTTCTTGTCAGTGGACTTGTAAGAGGTCAGACATTTAATAAATATTGAAAGCTTCTTGCTAATTTTCTGAGAATGACTTTAACAAAACTATGCATTTCTAAGAATGTGAGATGTAAGCAGTATTTAATAAGACATGGCCTTCAGTTTTTTTTTTTTTTTTTTTTTGTTTTTTTTTTTGAGTACTGAAAGGGAATGTGGTAGGAAGTGGCTACAAAGGCAACACATTTCGATACATTAAGTGCAGCCAGTTTTATTATTTGAAATTGGTCTGAAATTGATCAATTCATTTTTAATTCAAATTCTTACAGGTGACAGATCATTAAGTGCATTCAAATAAACACGGGCATTGCATTGGTTATAGGACATGCAAGTAAGAATATCACTAATACTTAACATAGTGTAGCCTATCCCAGATCCCTTTACAGGCATTGTTTACATCCTGTGAAATAGCTGTGGTCTACATGGTATTCTCAATGTTGCAGTTTCAGTGATACAGAAATAGCTATAGTGATTAAAAAATAAAATAAAACGTTAACAAACAGTCTCAATTCTTCCTTTGATACCATCTTACTTGGTTATCTTTTCTTGTGGGATATATTTGGGTAGACATTTAGTAGCAGTAGCACTTATGATTTTAGTAGTTTAAGACAAACCGATTACTGCATGTATTATAAAGTATTCTTTTTTTTATTTACTTCTTAACCTGCAGGAAACTGAAAAAGTTGGAATTATTCGACCTTCCACATATTTCAAATCCTGGTCTTATACGTATTCTTCTAGAAGAAGTGATGCCAGAATGTGAAATTTTAGGAATCGACTACTCTGATGTATTGAAAGGAAATTCACTGGAGGAGATAAACAAGCAGCATTCTTGATTCTTTGACATCTCTTTTGTAAAGAAGATGGAGAATTACTTGATATAATTTACCTTGAAAATACTCCAGGTTAAGCCAAGTGAACTGGTTATGTGGTGTTGGAAGAATGAGTATATAATTTAATTGTGTAAAGGTACTTGGAGATTTTAACTTCAGTTGCCACTCATGTGAATCATTAACACATTTGTTGGTGTTTTCAGATCTTTATAAAATGTGTTGGCAAATTCAAGCTTTAAACGGATTAAGCCTTTCTCTTTGGAACTGGTTAACATTGCTGCCAGTATAGACTCTGGATGATCACAGCCCTAAGTAAAGTAAACATATCTGAGAATGTTGTAATATTAACTTGTTTGGTAACTGTGTTCATTCATGTATCTGACCCTTGAGGTAACAGCTGTAGATGCTGGCATTTAAGCGTCTCAAACACAGGCTAGTTTATTTCAGGTAGATTGACATTGATCGATTGGCCCGTGTGCACTTACCCTGTGATGTAGTGGTGCTCTGTTCAGGTGTTGTCCCTGCTTTGCTCCTGATGATTACTAGCTTAATCTGTACCTGATTTTATTTCTAAAGCTTAATGGATCCAGTTAATCATGAGACTGCCATAATGCCCCCAAGGCTATGCTATACATATCTTAAGACGCAAGCAAAGACTTGTATGTCAGGCTTAAGGCTATTCTAGTACCACTTTATTAATAAGTCAGTTCAAGAGAAGCATGCATCTGTGCAAGTGGCAATAAAATAATTGTTAATCATTGTGTATATATTTCTAATCTTAATTTTATTAAGGCATAAACCATTTGTCCATTGAAATTACAAGATATGAATAAACATAATCAAATACTTGCATTTTTTAATATCTTTTAAAAGTGAATGGAAATTTTTTTCTAATCAAATGTGTTTTTATTGAAGCCCAACAGCCACACTTGGCTGTAGGACTGAAATAGGGTGATGTATGTTAATTGTTGCAGCCCTGTCTGGCACCTTTTTATAAATGTGGATTGCATGAGAGATATACAAGTTGGCAACCGAGATACCTAAAGTCAAAGGCGATGACAAGCATGAAGACTGCTGTTGCTGATCTTATTTCCTTAAAATGTCAGGCTCTATAACTTCTTTCCGGCATTGCTTCATATTTCCAAAGTACCACAAGCTCATCCCTTTTTCTAATAGCCAATAACATGGTGACTAACTAAGAGTTAAGCCCTGTCTTGGCCTTTTTCTTTCTTTTTTTTCATACTGTTGCGATATGTAAAACATAAGACATTAGACAGGTTAATCCCCTCTTCTGTTTGAGATGTTCAAAACTATAGTCTTATTCCTTATAGCGGAATGATAGGAATTATTCCAGCTTGTTGCTTTTTGATTGTTCAACTGTTGCACATATAGAGCCAAGCCCTAGGACTTGAGACACAATCAAAGTCATCCAACCGATTCACAGGCTGGTTGGACTTAGTCTCTGGAGATGTTTGACAACATGACTGATAATCACAGGAACATGCTGGGACTGCCTCTGAATTGGTGAGATTATATAAATGAAGTCTGATTGAAATTCATTGGAAAAGTCATGTAATGGGCCAGGGTCTTCATATATAATATGCTGCATAGGAAACTGCCATGTGAAACGTGCACTGAATGAGAAATACATATTAGTGTTATGTTGAAAGTTAAAAGCTAAGAGTCAGTCAGTGTTTAATGAGGACATTTTGTGATGAGCCCCATTAAACAAAATAAATAAATATTTATATAATGTAAATAATTTTAAGATGTCAAAATATTGAGCAAAATTAAAAATGGAACAAGAGAATCTGTGGTTACAGGATACCAGGAGATTGAGAATAAATTACGTTCCATAAATTATTTTAAGAGCTTTAGTATGTCACCATCCTTGAATCTTTTATCCTTAATTCTTTTATAAATCTTGGTTTTAAACACCGGTAAGCGTGTGTGATGCAAAGATAATGTTAGTGTCAGTAACAGTCAGGCAAATATCTACATATGAAAGAGCAAAATCTCAAGTAATTATGGAGATTCCTTAAAAAACTTGAAAGAATTATATTCACACAGGGTGAACTTGTCTGTGGGTATGGCTCACCCAGAAGTTTTGGCTATTGACAATGTATATATGTAAGCCAGTTGATCAAGTGCAAAAATGTAGCAAAGAACTAGAGATGTCAGTTGTGTTACTAAATGTAATCCAGCAAACAAGGAAATGTTAAATAATTTAAGTATGAATATTTGCATTTTATTAATAGAGGTCAGCTTGGAAAATGACTTCCAAGTGAATATTTTCTCACCAAAAATAAGTTTCCCAAAGTAAGTCCTGTTGGACCAGTGCATCTTCTTGTTTTCATTCCATGCATTTACCTGACTTTTTTTTTTTTTTTTTTTTGCATTAATGTTTAGGGCTAAGAAAGTTACAGTAAGAGTAGGGAGAAATAACTATGAATACTTAAGACGGTGTATTGAATTCTGCTATAATGCCACATCTATGCCATTTTATTTTGATGTCTGCCATAAACAGTCTGCATCCAAGATGGCCTACTCCGAATATAAATTGGAAGAACAAGTGATGGCAAGAGACTAGTAAGTCTGTTAAAATGAACATCGCCAACTACTTGTCTTATTACACATTTGAAAGACTTAATTTATGAATTTAAAAGGTGCATACACCACCTGAGCAAATTATTAGCATTACACTAGTAACATTTATTGCTATAGCATGTTTTCTTACACATGGTATAACGCAAAGTGCTTTACAAATAAAAAAAGACAAAAGAAAAACAAACTAAAATGAGGTATGAATTAGTAATTATAAGTAATAAATACATAAAAACCCAATAAAATGGATGTAAATAAAATAGATGTTTGATTAGTAAATTGCTAGAGTACTTATATATAGTATAAGATTACCTGATTTACTGTAGACTTTGAACAAGTTTTGCCATTCTCCTCTGACCTCTCATCGGCGAAACATTTCTGTCTGCAGAACTGCCACTCATGGGATGTGTCTTGTTTTTCGTACAATTATGAATAAATTCTGGCTGTTACAAAAATACTCAAACCATCCCCTCTGGCATAAACAATGAAGCCATGATAAAAGTCTTTGACATCGCCTATTTTCCTCATTCTGGCATTTGTTGTTAACATTAAATTAAGCTCCTGTATCTGCATGATTTTGTGTACTGTGCTTCTGCCACGTGAGTGGCAGACTGGATAACTGCTTGGATAAGCAGGAGTACTGGTGTTGCTAATAGTTTGCCCAGTGAGTACATATGCTTTTTTAAAACCTGCAAAGATATTTTAACTGTATGATAACAGCATGCACAGGGTAGATCAGCCCTAACCCTACTATCTTACTGTTGAGCAAATATACTGTATATCACAGTGTCTCAGATGGGACTTGCATAGATTTGTTTGGAATTCACAGCAGAGAAAGAATAAGTGATGTTTTAAAAGTAGATGTGCATTGCATATAAAGCTTTGATTGCATCCTCCAAGACAAGATGTTGCACATACCTTGATTTGTTTAGACAAAATACCACCTAACATAATTGTTGTCTATTTACCTCCAACACATTTCTTTTTTAGGGCTCTGTACATTGTAATTGTACCACACAGGCAAGTTGAGAACAATGTTTTATTTGTGATCAAGCAATATTAAATTTTGTGCCATCATTTCAAATGAGGCAGATCAAAACTATGATTGGAGAATGGATATTTGAGTGTGCCTTCTTCAGGGATCATTCCTGCCCTGGGCCTGATGATGTCAGCATAGTCTTTGGTTCCCTTTGACACTGTACTTGATGGGTTCGCTATAAATGGATGGAGAAATGGTTGTTTAAGAGAGTTAAGTAAATTGGATCTAGTATACCCCCTCCTCAGTCACATAATGGGAGGATACCAGTATTTGACTAAAACAAAAAAGGAGTTTGTTGTCAAAGGAAATGTCTACTTACCTTTTCAGTATGTCATATTGTATACATTGCCAAATACATTGGCTTGTGTTAAGTACTACACATAAGGTGGCAAAAAATACAAAGAACTCAAAGTAAAAAAACAACAAAAGAACAATGTTTTCTCCTCTACCTCTTGGCCTGATCTCATAATTGTTTCTCCCATCTCTCAACTGCTGCTCACCACGAAAGCAAATCTAACTGCCGTAGCGCCATAAGCACCTGTTATCAATGGGTGATGCAAGGAACATTATAAATGCAGGGAACGGTATTACTTGGCCACGATCCTGCCCGATTGCTGTGCCTGCGTACAGGAGAGTGGTAGATCCCGCTACAATACATAACCATGTTGTTCCTGTTTTGAAGCTGAATAAAGCTGGTTTTGCTAAAGTAATAAGACTCAGCCTCGTGTTTTGGGGTGTAAGATAGGGACATATACATATATCTTTCAGTTACAATTAAGATTTTGGTAGAAGACAAGCACTCTGCAGATACAAGTATTCACAGGATCAGTGGTACAAGTGCTTTGATCAGCTGAATGTTTCTGTCCATTGTTGATATCCTTGGCTTCTACAAGCCAATTTTCTTTAAAACTCTCTCAGCCTTCTTTTAAGTATGAATAATGCACAAAATTCTTCCAGATACACAATACTGTAATCAGTACCTAATACTATATATTTTTGTTCTGTGTTGAGGATTTTGTTTTCCACGTCTAGTATGACACACTCACAGAGCGCACAATCTAAGCACTACAAGCGTCACTCACCTGCATTGCACTTTTAGGCTCGTTTACCTGCGAAAAACCAAAGGCTTAACCTAGACGTGACAGTGTGGTGGCTCAGTCTGAAGAAGTTGAATGAAATCACCTTCAACTAGGGTGAAAGTTGGAGTTAGGTGTAATGACATTTTTGTGAGAGACATGCATACAGATTAGATCAGTGTTTACCAAACTCGGTCCTGTGGACCCACTGTGGCTGCAGGTTTTTGTTCCAACCAGTTTACTTTTAATTGGACTCTTGGACTAATTAGGTGAACTGTTATTTTCCAGATTCTCTGTTTTGGGAACAATATAGAAATTATAAAACTAAGTTTAGCAAAAAAATATTATTAAAATGTACTAAGCCGTTATATGGGAATAATGTATTTTTTGTTCTTTTTAACAATATTTTCATCTTGAAAAGAAGAGATATTTCTAAATATCAAAATCATGCTGCTATGCTTTTCTGAGTATAGAATAAGAGAAAAAAAATACCAGCTAATTAAATGAGATCAGTGCTATCAGGTGTTCTCAATGATTAGGAAGCTGGTTGGAACAAAAACCTGCAGCCACAGGGAGTCCCCAGGAACGAGTTTGGGAAGCACTGGATTAGATAGAAAATGGAAACTTTGTACAGACTGTCCTACTGAACGTCTTCTATCCCACAAAACTTGACAATCCTGATCAAAACACCTGGGGCCTCACGTATAAACGGTGCGTACGAACAGAAATGTTGCTTAAGAGCTTTTCCACGTTCAAATCGCGATGTATAAAACCTACACTTGGCGTAAAGCCACGCACTTTTCCACGGTACCTCATACCTTGTCGTACGCAAGTTCTCCGCTCGGTTTTGCAGACTGGCGGCACCCAGCGTCAAAGCAGTGCTACTGTTCCTGTGTGGTTACACCTTATTTTCCTGGCGCGGCTTTATAAATACACTGAAACTAACCGCATATTGTATATTAGTGTAACGCATCTGATTTTAATTACCTTGTAACAATATAATGGTCCAGGGAATAGCCATAGTATTCCAAATACCATAACTGCTTTAGCGTTGTTACTCTCACTGCACCTTCTTCTTCTTCTTCTTCTTCTTTCAGCTCCTCCCGTTAGGAGTTGCCACAGCGGATAATCTTTTTCCATATTACTCTCACTGCACCACTCGGAGTATTTATATCACTGTATCTGATTGTGAATCACAGCAGCAACTGATCGGAAAGAGAATTATCGGTATACAGCTTCAAGGACACGCTGTCTCAGCCACGGCAAAACGTTTCAAAGCCTTTCCTGTACGGACCACGCGGTTCAGAAACAGTTACATCCCAAAAACTTTAAACGCACTCAATCAATTGCTCCTTGTAGAACTGTTTGTACTTATAAGTACAATCACCCCACTGTAAACTTGCACTACATTTATAATATCGCACAACCTGAGCCACTTTATAAAGCGCGTATTTACATATGATGACGATATCATTTTTAAGGTGAAATGCTAGCAAAATATGTTTATTATATTATACAAATAAAACTTTAACTTAATTTAAATAATCTATATTCTTCACTGGGAGTGTCGTGAAGGCTAAAAACGCAGCGACAAATTTCGGCAAAAGTTAAATGCTTGTGTCATGAGCACGAGGCGGCTATGCAGTGTCTGCAACGGACGTGGCCATCCACCGTGCATAAGCTACCTTACTGACATTGGCGGGCGAAGGAGCCACCGATTCTTCCTCTGCTCAGTGCCACCACAAGCCTAGAGCCGCCCCTGAGTACTGCTGCAATAAATTATTTCATCGAAGGTCGCACACAATCACTGCGCCGTGAAACTCATGTTTAATAACGTGCTTTAACTCCTATCATCATAAAAATGATATCACGTATACATCTCAGTATTTTAGTTATTCAGAGAGCTGTAATATCACGAATGTAATGGATTCTGTGTCCAGTCGGAGGAAGAGAGCCGGTTTAAGAAGCAAGTAGTGATTCACACACATAGAGCACATAGAAGATCAGATACAAAACAAAGCATTTAACGTGCTACTTTAATTACGATGTGATTTGAGAAACTGGTTAATTAAACGATTTTAAGATGAAGTTTATGATGTTCTACTTTAATGACAAAATAAACTACGTGATTAAAGAGGAAATGTCGAGATTGAAGTTGACATTTCCTGCTTTTTCCCCACTGTGTGCCTTTTTTTCTCTGTACCCTAATAAGCTTTCATATGACACTCAGACAGTGGGCTACAACTCGCCTTTTCACGGCGACTTTGATATGTGACTTCTTTTTTATTTCCGGCACTGTGCGATTTTGTCAACGTGAGCTTTCAAGTTTCACCAACACGCTATGTCACTCGATCAGCTTCCTTTTGTTGATTATACCACAGTTTAATTAAACAAATAGTATGTTTTTCCTTTGCCTCCACTTGGTATTCGCTGAAATTCTTATACTGTCCCCCGTGCTTTTCCCATTGTCTTTTCACAGAAGGCTGAGCTTAAGGGCGATGTATATTGATTTGCATATTCAAAGAGGCGTAATTCTGGGAGGAGTTAGGGCGTTACATAAAGCGCGTGCACGAGCGTTACTTTTCACGGTGATCGGGATTTATGTAGCGGAAGAACGTGGAAGTTGGAGTACGCAGAGATTCCTGCATCTGGATTTTTCTGTGCGTAAGCACATTTCGGGTTTTGTGCTTACGCCATGTTATAGTGCGAGTTCTACGCACGGCGTTATACATGAGGCCCCACTATAACATGACGTAAGCACAAAAGCCGAAATGTGTTTACCCACAGAAAAATCCAGGGGTCTCATTTATCAAGCGTGCGTACGCACGGTTTTATGTGTAAATCATGCGTACGCACAATTCTACTAATAGAATGCGATTCATTAATTTGTACGTGTGCGTGAAAATGTGCGCACATTTAGAAGAACTCCTGACTGTGTGTAAGCAGAATCCCCTAGTGGTAGAGAACTGTAATCACATATAAACCCAGTGCCCTTATACCTGTTGACAAATTGATGAATTGAATACAACAGGTGATTCTGAGTTATCTGGAACTGTAAATATAAAATCCACAATTGAAGAACTGTTTTGGAAATGCATTGACTACAATGACAGACCTTGCGCTTCTTGAAGATTTGCAACAAGCACTTTTCCGCAGAGATCGCGTTTTCAGGGACCGCACAGACTTACTCGCTGAGAGTGATGAGTGGCTCATTAGTCGTTTTCGTTTGCCAAGGGCAATTTTGCTTGATTTGTGTGAGCAGTTCTCGCAACTTTTGGAGAGGCCGACAAAGCACACCAGTGCAGTCCCCGTGCACACTCAGGTTCTTTCTACTATTGGCTTTTTAGCCACAGACACATTTCAAAGGGAAATTGGTGACAGGTCTGGTATTTCTCAACCCACCGTGAGCCGAATTATGCCACACGTTTTACATGCAATTATATCACTTACATCACAGTACATTACGTTTCCAAATACCGCAGCGGAAAGGACAAAAATTATGACCGATTTCTATAACATCGCAGGATTTCCAAGTGTAATAGGGGCAGTTGACTGCACACATGTTGCCCTGAAAGCTCCTACTGTTGATGAATTTGCATATGTAAATAGAAAAGGCTATAACTCCATTAACGTGCAGGCAATCTGTGATGCACACTTGAACCTGCTAAATGTCGTTGCGAACAGCCCGGGAGGGGCACACGATTCCTTCATTGTGCAGAACAGCATCGTGGGACTTCGTCTTCAGCAAAGCGCTGCTGGAGAAGGTTGGCTTATTGGTAAGTGTGTAACGATTAGATTACTTCTCAACACCATCTAGTGTACTGTATTTTATGTTAATCTACATCATTGCAGGGGATCGAGGATATGCCCTTAAATCCTGGCTGATGACCCCAGTGGCAAACCCTGTATCCCAAAAGGATCTGAATTACAACCGAGCACATGAGCGCACAAGAAGCACAGTAGAACGCGCAATAGGCTTGCTGAAGGCTCGATGGCTGTGTCTGTCAGGCAGAGGAGGCATATTGCAATACAAACCCGATAAGGTTTTGAATGTTTAAATATTTAAATAAAGTTTTAATTATATTTTATAACTATAATATTTATCAATTTGCTTTAGGTGTGCTATATAGTTAAAGCATGCATAGTGCTGCATAATATTGCCATTAAAAACGGTATACCACTGGATGAGATGCCGATACAAGAAGATCGCCACATGGCAGAAGGTTTTGACCCCATGCCAAATGCTGTGGCCGTGCAACTAAGAGCAGGGATAATCGAACGGTTCTAAATCTGTTTCACAATAAGGAGTAATTGTGAGAAAATGGTAAGTTCAATTGGAGCTTTTATTGAACTTGCATGATGCATTTAGTGAATCACTAATGTTCCTCAAGTTCACATTGATTTGGTGCAGTTCCTCTTTTATGCTTGCAATGCCTCTCACTAATTCCTCCAGTGTTTTCAGAACCGCATCAGTCAAGACTCGTGCCTCGAAACGCATCGGACATGCTGAAGTGGCAGGCGGAGCAGGACCTGGCAAAACTGGCAGATCTATAAAATAAATGTTTAATGAACAATCCAAATCATTTGCAATGTGAGTGTTATTTATCTATGAATAATATATCGCAACACAAACATTTGAAAACCTTCTAACCATTTTCGGATGGCTCGGCCTCTCATGCAGTTGATGGGATTGCACTTTCAGTGTCACCATCGGGGATTACCCCGCTCATTGACGTTTTACCAATAATTGCTGCTATCTTGTCATCCAATGGTGACAATGAAATAAGACTCTGGCCTCCTCCCGTGGCACTGAGGTCTCTTTTGTGGGCTGCAATTCTTTTTTTAGAGGACACTTTCAAATCAAACCACTTTTTCTTGATTTCTGCAGTAGTTCTACATACAGGTGAGACGGCATTTACCGTATTAGTAACCTGTCCCCACGTCAAGTCTTTTTTTTTCTTTGACATTCCGTCTGAAAAAAACTGTCTTATTACGTTGTACCTCATTTAAAAGCTCTTCCACTTCGGGTGTGTGTGTGTGTGGTTTGTTTGTTTGTTTGTTTGGTGTTTTTTTTTTTTTCTTTCTTTCTTTCTTTCTTTCTTTCTTTCTTTCTTTCTTCACAGGATCCATGATAACGGTTCTATAGTTCCCTGGCGGCATTGGGTTTTTATAAGAAAGGTTGTTTGCCAAATAAGGTAATTTGAGGGCGTTTCTGTATGCAAACTTAAATCACTATGCACACGCACACAATTTAGGAGGAGTGCGATTCATCATCAGTCATTTCGTACAGCTGTGCGTACTCACGTTTGATAACTCCCAACTTTCTTGTGCTTACGGCTGTTGGTATACGCACTAGTTTAGAGCTTGTTTTACGCACGCTTGATAGATGAGACCCCAGATGCAGGAATCTGTGCGTACTCCAACTTCCGCGTTCTTCCGCTACATAAATTCCGATCAGCGTGAAAATTTACGCACGTGCACGCGCCTTCTGTCCCGCCCCAACTACTCCCAAAATTACGCCTCTTTGAATATGCAAATCAATATACATCGCCCTTAAGCTCAGCCTTCTGTGAAAAGACAATGGGAAAAGCACGGGGGAAAATATAAGAATTTCAGCGAATACCAAGTGGAGGCAAAGGAAAAACATACTATTTGTTTATTTAAACCGTGGTGTAATCAACAAAAGGAAGTTGATCGAGTGACATAGCGTGTTGGAGAAACTTGAAAGCTCACGTTCACAAAGTCGCTCAGTGCCGCAAATAAAAAGAACTTGTCAGATATCAAAGTCGCCGTCAAAAGGCGAGTCGTAGCCCACTGTCTGGGTGTCATATGAAAGTTTATTAGGGTACAGAGAAAAAAAAAGGCACACAGTGGGGAAAAAGCACGAAATGTCAACTTCAGTCTCGAAATTTCCACTTTAATCATGTAGTTTATTTTGTCATTAAAGTAGAACATCATAAACTTCATCTTAAAATTGTTTAATTAACCAGTTTCTCAAATCACATCGTAATTAAAGTAGCACGTTAAATGTTTTGTTTTGTATCTGATCTTCTATGTGCTCTGTGTGTGAATCACTACTTGCTTCTTAAACCGGCTCTCTTCCTCCGACTGGACACAGAATCCATTACATTCGTGATATTAGAGCTCTGAATAACTAAAATACTGAGATGTATACGTGATATCATTTTCATGATGATAGGAGTTAAAGCACGTTATTAAACATGGGTTTCACAGGGCAGTGATTGTGCACGACCTTCAATGAAATTATTTATTGCAGCAGTACTCAGGGGCGGCTCTAGGCTTGTGGCGGCCCTGGGCAGAGAAAGAATCGGTGGCCCCTTTGCCCGCCAATGTCAATATGGTATCTTATGCACAGTGGATGGCCACGTCCGTTGTGGACACTGCATAGCCGCCTCGTGCTCATGACACAAGCGTTTAACTTTTGTCGAAATTTGCCGCTGCGTTTTTAGCTGTGTCGTTATTTTCTCTTTCTGTTTTATATTCAATATATATTGGCGTGGCCGCCCCTTCAGTCTTTGCTTTTCTTTCTCCAAGTAACCCATCGCCACACAATCAGCTCTGTAATAGACATTAAGCCATCTGTATGCTTAGAGCGCCGATTCTTCAAAACGTTTAAGGAACATTGAAATATCTTCGTAGTACATGTTTAATTATTCTATCCTTCACGCCAGTCCTAGTGAAGAATATAGATTATTTAAATGAAGTTAAAGTTTTATCTGTATAATATGATAGACATATTTTGCTGCATTTCTTCTTAAAAATGATATCGTCATCATATGTAAATACGCGCTTTATAAAGTGGCTCAGGTTGTGTAATATAACTGTAGTGCAAGTTTACAGTGGGGTGATTGTACTTATAAGTACAAACAGTTCTACAAGGAGCAATTGATTAAGTGCGTTTAAAGTTCTTGGGATGAAACTGTTTCTGAACCTCGAGGTCCGTACAGGAAAGGCTTTGAAACGTTTTGCCGTGGCTGAGAAAGCGTGTGCTTGATAATGTATACCGATAATTCTCTTTCCGATCAGCTGCTGCTGTGATTCACACTCAGATACAGTGATATAAATACTCCGAGTGGTGCAGTGAGAGTAATATGGAAAAAGATGATCCGCTGTGGCAATTTCTAACGGGAGCAGCTGAAAGAAGAAGAAGAAGAAGAAGAAGAAGGTGCAGTGAGAGTAACAACGCTAAAGCAGTTATGGTATTTGGAATACTATGGCTATTCCCTGGACCATTATATTGTTACAAGTTAATTACAATCAGATGCATTACACTAATAACAATATGCGGTTAGTTTCAGTGTATTTATACCGCCGAGTCAGGAAAATAAAAGAGTAACCACACAGGAACAGTAGCATTGCTTTGACGCTGGGTGCAGCCAGTGTACAAAACCGAACGGAGAACTTGCGTAAGACAAGGTATGAGGTACCGTGGAAAAGTGCGTGGCTTTACGCCAAGTGTAGGTTTTATACATCGCGATTTGAACGTGGAAAAG
>JANRMT010062793.1:7156182-7223912 GCA_026402145.1 Polypterus bichir lapradei
ATACTGTATATATATATATATACACACACACACACATATATAAATGGCTGACAGCTATGTGCTGTACTAGCATCATAAACAGGAAGTGAACCTCTAAATACAAAACATTTTGCAGAACCATACTTAAAAATGACCTACATGGAAAATGAGTTAGTGTAATGTACTTAGGGTGGTATTCCCTTGTTATTCCTCAGTCATTAGCATTGTTAGATATTCCTTTGGAAATCCTTTTTTGATACTAAGAGACTAAATTTAAGACGTCTCTTCTATTTTTAGTATGCAATCAAAACTAGAGTGTCTGGAGAAAAAAAAGAACACGTAGACAGAGGGAGAATATGCAAACTTTACTTAGACATAAACCAGGCTGAGATTTAGACCCTCCATTTTGATTCTGGGTGCCTTACTGCTAACCACTACTAATATTCTACTACATATATGATTTTTTTTAACTTAAATTTTATTCATATCCATAAATAGGCCATGCAGTGTTATTAGTATAAGATGTAATGTAAATGCTGTAAAGATTATGTAATGCAAAATATAAAGCTTATTTGCATATTTAAACCGTATGTTCAGTGTATCTCTTTTTAAAATTCAAAATAGATCAGAGACAGAAGAAAAGGGCCAGACATATGAATTGCATGATGCAACACATTTACTAATTTGAGTACTGAAAAACATCTTTTTTCATCAGGTCTCCTGCTGTAATCCTGGCTAGAAACAGAAAATAATTAGTGATTCTATTTATAAACATGTAATGAGGTGTATACTTATAGTTGATGGTTAAATTCAAGAAAATATTTAAAAACTGAATTCACTTCATCATTCACATTTGTTATCTGAGTTTACCAGTAGGCAGACAATTTTAAAATTCTACAAGAGTTATCTTAGATTGTAGCCTTTAGCTAAAACAATACAAGGTATGTAATTATTTCAAACCAAGTTCAAAATCTGACAAGCAATTTAGCAAATGTATCAACATATTAGAGACAAATGCAGCTCTGTTTTTATACAAAGTGATGCTAGTTAATTCATGCTTTTCAGTATATAGTCTAGCATTTGGATTTGTTACCTTAATGACAAGTTGTGCATCCCTCTTAAAAGTTACTTTTGGTTCTTGGAGGAGACATTGTGAACAGTCTCTTTGGAGTATAATCATCATTGGAACCTCAAGTTCCTTAACTTTATGAGCCAGAGATCTTCTAACCCTACTGGGAAACATATATTATGTTTTGTCTGCTTGTTACTAACATATATAATGTTTGACAGAACTCCCTTGTACTGGATAATAACCTAACATGTACTGTTTTTGACGGTTTTGGGCTTGGATAAAGTGTGAAGGGTGGGCATGTTGTCAAAGACGTGTGTTTTGGCAAAGGATAGCAGAAAATGTTATTTCTGTATTTTGCATTTAGGCTGCTTTAGAAAGTAAATCTAAATTAATTGTGTAATGTACTTTATATTGCTGGTCTGCTGGGATTTGTTTTGGGCCTTTATGACTTCTCTTATTGTTTTCTTTTTTGTCCGGCCACTTGGACAGAGAGTTGTTTGAATCTGGAGCTGCAATTCACTCCATTCCAGCTGTATCACACAGAGTAAGCAAGCTCTTCAGTTTCTAAATGAGATGTACAGTATATGAATATATCATATACATATTATTTTGGAAGTTGCACTTTGTCTCTTTAATTTGTTCTCAAGATGTAGCACTAAAGATGTTAATATTATTGGATATAAAATTCCAGGGTGTACTGTGGGAATGAGAAAGAGACTGTCTTCCTTTTGAGTGGTCATGACCAACGCATTCATCTTTATAAAGAGGTGTGTGACATCATTGATTAATGATGAATTTCTGGTATTAGAAAATGGAATCTGAGTCTTCCCTATTGTTCTGTTTGTAGAATGCCTCTTTGCACCAGTTTGAAGAACAGCCTATAGAGAGCCTCTTCCCTGAACTACAGGACCTGCCCAGCAAGTAAGGTTTGATTAATTGGGTAGGGTGTGTGTGTGTGTGTCTATATATATATATATATATATATATATATATATTTTTATATATATAAAATCAATTTTTGCGTATATATAAATTTGATATTCAAGATAAGAAATAATCATGATGACATCAAAGAAAAGGACCCTTTATTTTGACAAAATACTTTAGATTGTTATACTGAATTCTTTTTAGCCTAAGGATTCTTGCTTTTGTTGCATTAGTTCATAATAAATGCATTAGGCGGTGATAAGCATCCGTAAGCATGCTGAAATGTTTATGGCCACTGCACATAAACAAATCTTTTATATCCATTTTTCCACTTTCCTAATTCACTTATCTAAGGCCAGGTTGCAGAGAAGATAAAGCCTATTTCAGCAGTCATAGGATACAAGGAATGAACAACACCTGGGCTGGGTGCCAGTCTATCACATGCTGAACACTCCCACCCACACACACGGGTTAATTTAGTAATGCCTATTACCAAGCTTTGGACTGTAGGATGAAGCTGGAACAAACAAGACAGGGAGAACATGCAAAATCCACACAGGGAGTTTGCGAACTCTGGCCTTCTTACAGCAAGGTAGCAGTACTAGCACAGTGCGATCATGCTGCCCATTAAATATTTTATATTATTTATATTTTATTCTCCTAGCCAAGCTTATTTTAACTACTTCATTTACTTATCTGATATGCAATATGTATTTGCATTTTGCATTTATTGATCATGGACCTTTCTTTCTATGTACATTTTTCCATAACTTCCCTAAAGTGTGGGTGTTGGTTTGGGTCACTCTCCCTTAACCTAAAAAGACTTCTTACTGGTTTTGATTTTTTTTTTTTAAGTTTGCATCATTCATTCACTAATGATATTTAAAAGCCAGCCAGAATACATTTGCAGATCTAAGAGATACAGATAAGGAAACGTTTCTTCAGAAAATGTTTTATGCTGTACAGAAAGATGCAAAGTATATGTACAGTGACTGCCTTATGCATGTGGTGTAGTTGAGTGCTTTTAGACATAGGCTATCCATGTCAAGACCATTTATGAAAATACCTTGATAAGAACTACAGATTTAGAAAAGAATACAAACTTTTAGTTTTTATTTAATTTTTTCGAGAATTTTTATTGGACATCTTTTGTTAGTTTAGTGGAGAGTTCATTTCAGCATTTCAAATGTAAAAGTAAATTCTTAGTACAAAGAAGAAAAGATTATTTGGACTTTAAATAATTAAATTAGCGTAGGAAATGATGGGCATAGTTAGAGTTATATGTGTTATGCTGTAATTGTCCGTTATATGGTGTACAGTGATGATTTATTCCACGGTGAGCAAATTGTTAAGTGCGTGTTTTAGGCATGAATTGTACACCACATATTTTAAACAATGCCATGACAGATAACTATTTGTTGATTTTTGGATTGGTGATACTGGTTCAGACTGACATGTCTGCAGAGTTTAATATTTTACTGGGGTAATGCCAATGTAACTTCTAACTTCTGCTGCTTCTTTAATGCTTGATCTCTTTTTCACTGTAGACCTCTTACAATTGCATTTCCTTTTCTCCAGTGTTCTCAGGCTGCACATGGTGAATATTTCTGGATCACTGAGGCGTCTCACGGCATTTGGGTGCCAAAATGGATGTGTAGGTGTGGCCCATGTGGATCAAAGCAGCTCAGGTATTATTGTTAGATTTTTCTGGATAATAGCTATACTGTGTTTATCTACATAGAAAATGAAGAAATTGTACCTCTAGGAGTAGGAGAATCCAATAACCATGAAAATTTGAGAAGTAAGAAAGAACCAAACAATGCAAATAATAATATAATTCATATTAGGCAATTCCTAATACATGTCCTTTTAAGTTTGCAGTTGTGATAATACGTTAAGATGTGAAAATCTATTTTTTTCTGTTAACATAAATACTGGAAATTATATACTCTGATTTAGATTTTCAAGTATTGCATGTGTTTTTATGCTATATTTGTTTATAAAAGTGTTTTAATAAAGAGTTGAAGATTTTTGTTATGATCCATAGATTTTATTACTAGTTATTCTCCTTGTTTTATGGTAGTAATTAAAAGGGCATATGATGAATAGTGATGAGCGAGCCTTTCCAAATTCAGTTTTTCCTGGAGTTCTACAAAATTGTATAAATATTCTGGAATTTTGCCAGACTCCGTGAAATTAAGTCAATAGGGAAGTAGAAACTGAATGAGTTTTGAGTGGATTATAATGGTGCAAGAGTCTTAACTGTCCCTGACAGCTAGGGAAATGCCTGCCAATTATGTTGGACCTATTATTCTAGCCAAAAATGTGACATGAGCTGTAGTTCTAACCACGGTGCCTCTGTGCCCACAAGATAAAAGTTAATAGAACTATCAGAACAGTACACTTTTTTTGCAGACATTGGCAAACATGAACCATGAATTTACTAATACTCGTCCCCCACAGATTAGAGAGCAATCTGAAAAGTTTTTTTTTTTTTTGTGTCTTACACTTTAGCTTGTTTATTGCTGCTGCTACCAAATAAACATAACACTAAAGCACATGGATTCTTCAGTCCTTTCTGTTTTCATTAACTGCACAGCACTCTGGGTAATACTATTAAAGGGGTAGGCTTACATATTATACACAGATCACATACAGTGTAAGACCACACAGAGACATTACCTTTAAGACACAAATACAAAAATAACATTTCCATTTTCTGTCTGCCCGTGAATTTTGTTTTTAAATGTATCTGCAAGTGTTCCATTATCCAACATTGACTGCTACAGCATCATTTCGGAAGCTGGGGGAGAAAGTTTGTCTCATGGTAAATTTCCAGGAAAATATTCAACGAACAAGGTCACCAAAGAAAACTATGTATTTGCTGTGTCACCACTACTCATGAATAGTGTATGGCAATATTGTTATTTAGTGCTTATCTGAGCCTGTCTTTTCACTATATATTACTTGTTTTAGTACTGTAGCAGTCAATGTTGGATAACAGAACTTATGACGTTTTGGCTTTTTAAGCTGTAGAACCCCATGGCCAGGCAACCCTCCTACGGGTGTCAATCAAGCAGTGCCTTATGTCTGGTTTAGCACTGTTAAATACAGATCAGTCAGCCATAAGCAAGGTTTTTTTTTCCTGTGGCTTCCATGATAGTGGAAGTGGTGGCTCTGAGGTTAGGGATCTGCACTGGCAATTGGAAGGTTGACGGTTCGAATCCCATAAATGCCAAAAGGGACTCTGCTCTGTTGGGCCCTTGAGCAAGGCCCTTAACCTGCAATTGCTCTGTCCTGGGTATGATGTTAATCTGCATCCAGCCCTGCATGTAGGCCCTCCAACCTGCAGGGAAAAACCTGGGAGTTGGTGGCAGAATTGGCACTCCGGCCACCATAAAAATTCTCACACTAGTTCCATTCTATCTGAAGTAGTGTGGTGCCGCAGTGTCACTCGTTGCATGGCTGTACTCAGATCCTAATATGGATCCTGAGTTGGTTTGTCATGTGGTGGGTCCGGCAATGCATTCTATCAGAGCGTGGTCCTGACCTCCATGATAGTCCTGATGACCTTCTTTTGCATCTATCCAGGAAAACCTATATGTCCTTCTCAGGAACTTACTCTTGATGGTCTTGGCTGACTTTCTAGCAGCACTGATTCACAAGATCCTTGACTTTGACTTGTTCCTCTTATTATCATTTTTTCATTTGCTCTTTCAAAAGTCAATAATTAGCTGCCACCTCTGCATCATTAACAGGAGGTCATTTGAATAATTTCTATAATGGATGACATTTCTGCTTTATTTTTTTAACCACAAAGCATGTGTTCCAGAAGACTTTCTTTCGGAACAAGGAACATACTGGCAGTTTTTCATTCTAGTCACAAAAAAGGCACAGCTATTACTTGAATGCCACCATGGAATATGTGAGGTTTGTTAAATTCTGTGAACTGCAGAAAGTCTTCTGTCTGGGGAAAAATCAAAAACTCTTTTATTTACCCAGTTGTGGGGAAGCCAAAGCATGTTCTGCTACACAGATATTGAGGGATCATCCTTTAATGGTCCCCTCCTTAAAATTATTCTTATCTTAGCTGGCTTCCTGAATGGATGCTTCATTCTAGTAGCTGAGGTTTGCAGTGTCTAAACTTGCTCTTGACTCATGAGGATTTCCAAGCACTAGGATCTCCCTGCTTTCCTAGCCAATGGTGTTGACACAGTTGGAACATCCATAAAAGATAACTGGCTAGCCTCTTGTCTGTTCTTTCACCATGTCTACCAACATGTACATGTAGAAAGTATTATTGAAGTAGTACACCAGTGATAACTCCTTTCTTTATCTGTGGCTCCCGAAGCAATTTTTAAAAATTCCTGTTTTTTTATTAATTGAATGTTTCCAATAGAGTAAATGAAACAATTGTACTTAAAATTTATAATATGATCCACACCATGATGATATCCCCCACCTTCCCTTCCTGAGTTGGGAGCACTGAACTAATAGTAGTGTTTAGTGAGCAGCAGACATCCATGATTTAAAGGACTGAACAGTGTTAGACCAGCCCTCAATAATTTTCATGGATTTTTTTTTTATCAATATGAGATGCAAGTAAGTGTAAAATTTGCATACCCCATTATCATTAGTGACAGTGTCAGGGGTTTTCCATTGTGGAGCAAGGGGAAGTTTAGCAGCAAGGCTACCCAGACAGATACGGTTCTGCTGGCATGAAGTGAGGCAGTGGAATTACAGATCTAAAAGTATTAGAGTTTCAGGCAATAGAGGAATATCAACAGATAGGAAAGAAGACAGCGAATGAAATACAGAAGTCCAAAGGGAAAAAAAACAGGAGGCAGAACTAGAACATATGGAGAAAAGTACCTGGGACACCCAGTGTGCAAAAGTGGCAAAGAAGGTCATGTTCAAGACCCGTCAGTTAGCACAAGGGGGGTTTGGGTTGGGGAGTGTAGACAATGAAAAAAATTTTAATTGTGTTTGTTGATAATTAGGATTTTGGGAACAGCATTTTACATTATGAAATATGGTAACCCAGGCAGGAGGAGTAGAGGGAGGGGAGAGGTCTCCGAGCCACAAACTGAAATTAAGTGGATTTACCTAATACTGGATAGAGACTGGAGTCTGAACACTTAGTTGGTGCAGAAAGAGTGAGATTGGGACTCAGGCAGAACAGAGGAAAGAGAGATACCACATGTTCCTAACAATGAACGAATCTACAAATAAACAAAAAAACTAAAGACTGGAGAGATCGGAATGACAGGAGCCCGGTATGTTTAAGTAGGTCATCAAGTTTATTAGTTCATGCATTCTACCAAACAGAGAAAACAAGTGGATGGCATCCGATGTTAAGGGCATTGTTATGAACAATAGGGTTATGAGTGTGCCATTGTATGCTGTACCAGTATGGTTCTTCACATGATGCCAAATAAAGAGAGTTTAAGAGATGATAGAAGCAAGGAAAAACATATATGACTTAGGCTTCAAAGGAACAAAAAGAATGCCTGCTTGACAGTGTGGAGTGTCAAGAATTCCTCATTTTAATCTTGTCTGGAAAACGATGTTTGTCATGTGTTGTTTTGTACAGCTTGTAGAGTATCAGACTACAGGTATGGGCAAGGGTCCAGTCAGACAACAAAGTCTTTTTGTCTTTACATTCTTCCATGATCTTGTATGTGAAAACACCTTTACACTCTATGCACCCCAAAGCATATCATGACTCAGAAAATTCCCCAACTTTTTAAGTATTCAGCTACATCAGAAACGTAGTCAGACAAGGGTTGGAGTTTGGAAGAGTTGTCCATGGTTTTTCTCTATACAAGCAGCAGTTGAAATCCACCATAGTTTTGGTGCACTATTAAGAAATTGCTATTTTCACATTTTTGTTTTTCTTCAACTTGTCAAATTACACAAGGCTTCATCATTACTCTGATGGCTTATATAGTTTTCTACACTGTGATGTGCGGGGCTGAGAACATCACTTTAGGAGAGGCCCACTGAATCAACAAGTTAATTGACTTTATATGACTTTATAATGCCTCACTGTGACAAAGGCTGCTCATTTTACCTTTAGGCAAGACAGAATTTTTTCTTCCTCTTTTTAGTTCTGGTGTGTTTTTTTGTGTGTGAGAGAGAGAGCGAGAGAGAGAGGGATTGTTGTTTGTTATGATAATTTATTGATTCATTCATTTAGCTTTATTAAAATAAAGCCAAATATTCCCTTGGGTCAAATATAGTGCTCTCTGTCTGTCTGTCTACCTATGTATGGCTTGTGCTGCCATTTCGGTGACGTTAACATCAGTATGATCATTTCTAGCAATTTTCAGCAACTTGGCATTCAGGTTAGCTGCATCCTCTGAAACATGCCATTTCAATATCATAAAGCCAACTGTGCTTCAATAGACTTTCCTTCCCTTTACTCTGTCATCCGCTGATTTAGGTAACACTAACAAAATTATAAACATTGTAAACTTATTACCTTTTTATTATAAACATAAAAAGAGGTTCTAATCCTAGCTACCAAAAGAACATGAGTTTATTTTTGCAAGAACATGAAATATTAGTCTAATGAAATTCCCATCTAAAAGCCATCTTATTGCAATTGCGTCTGTTCTCATGGAAACCATAGCTGAGAGTGTGCTGTAAAATGTACACTTTTTGATTGGCCAGAAGGTGCTTGAGAAAACATAGGTGGCCAAAGGCTTTGGATAAGTAAACCACATGTTACAGTATATTAAGGTGTTAGTTATTGCACCCCCACCCCCCCAATAATAAATAACTGGCAAATACCACTGGAGTAGTCAGTCAGCTATATAGCCAGCAGCACTTGTGATACTCGCTGATGAGTCCACTATGGACTGGTGGTATAATTTGCAATTGCATTTTGTCTTACAGTTATGCAGACACTATATAAACTTACATTGTTATGCCATTTTGCCCATTTGCCAGACAAAGTATTCCAATGCCAGTGGAGAAGTTTCAGTTGTTGCTTATTTATCTTGTAGGGTATCACCATTGACAGGATCACAAACCACATTCAGGTTCTCTTCATTTTAATTCAGGGTCACAGTTTGACTAGATTGGTTTAATAAAGCACAGAACACCTGCCAACTTTGTTTTCTTAATGTATTGTTAAAGGAGATTGCAACTAATGTTCTTTAAAGGACAGAGGAGATGGATGTTGTATTCTAGGCAAGGAAATTAAAACACTTCTCTTGATACTGAAACAAATCTTCATGATGCAATGCAGATTTTACAATTCCCATTACTGGTTTAGTGGTCTTGCTGAAAGTGCTTATCTACACTCACTTGCCATCTGTAAACATTTTACCATTACAGCAAATGAAGAGGTTGCTGGAATTGTACAGTTCTCCGGTTAGTTTAATTATGGGATGGTTGGATGTATCATCAGGAAAATATGCATGACATTTATTTTACAAAATAAAAATGCAACACACTGACATGAGTAATTTGTTATTTTAAATTTAAAATGTACTATAGCACTAACTGGAGAAGTAGTCTAATTTTCAGCTCCTCACTTCCCAAAAGTTACTGTTACACCTTTCAAGAAGTTTTTCCTTTTTTGTTATTTTGAAGAAAATAGGCACTTTTACTTTTAGGGTGATATGTTTTTCAGTCAGAATTTATTTTATTGTGTGTTCATCACATTTTATGTTATTACACAAACATTATTGTGAACCAACTGCTAAGGTAAAATAATTGCTTTTTGATTTTATTGAATGTTTTCCTCTGGGTACTTGCAGTATTTGTTATTAAAACTGTGTTTAATCACAATGTTATAATCATTTTGTTGGAGCTTCCCTTTGAATAATAAAAATGTTCAGGCTAAGATTATTAAACTTCACCAGTATGTATTCCATGAATTAATCTTAAAATGTGTTTAAACTTGCAGTTGTAGGTTATGGAGATTACTTTGTATAGTGCCTTCTTGTACATTGTAGTACAGTAAAATCAAAAATGCAATTTGTATATAGATATGAAAGAAATTTGAAGTGGAGATGTAAGGATGAATAGGCAGCACACAGAATTTCATCTTTTATTTCAGTGGGTTTTAGCACATAAAGCTTAACATTTAAGATAATACTGCTTCATGTTATTGAGATTTTCATATCAATTTATTACATATATTTGGAGAGTTGTTCTCACTTGTATTATTGCTTTAATGGTGAACATGTGATAGGAAAATTAAATGTTTACTGCTGGATGTAAATTGTTCTTTCAGTTTTTGTGTTTGACTTTGTAATCAATAGGTCTAAACTTAATAAAATAAGAATGCTGGTAAACAGATGGAGAGTGTTAATTCCTGCTGCTTATCTCTCTCTCTCTCTCTCTATATATACATATATATATATATATATATATATATATATATACACACACACACACAGTGGGTATAGAAAAGAATCTCCCCCTTTAAAATATTCCCATTTTTTTCTACTTTACAGCCTTACATGAAAACACACAAAAAATATTTTTTCCATCTTTACTTACTCTCTTGCAATCTTTAACATCCAAGTGAAAGATATCACAGCTACAGTTCAGATGAATTTTAAAACTTAAAAAACAAGAAATACTGAGATTACTAAAGGATCACCACCTCCTAAACTCAATCAGGTGTAAGTAACCACCATTTCCACTGCAGACCAAGGTTACAGGCTTCCACCTGTGATCAATTGTAATCAGTGTTATCAGTGAAGCATTAAAACAGCTTTTCCTGGAGCAGTCCCTTGCTTGGTAGTGCAACTGACTATGGGTGGCAAGCCACTTTCAAAAGATCTTGGGGATAGAGTTGTGGACAGACATAATGCAGGAGATGAATACAAAAAAATCTCAAAGGCTTTATCAATCCCAAGGAGCTCAGTAAAGTCCATAGTAAAGAAGTGGCAAGTGTTTGATACTACTAGGACCCTCCCTGGATTCGACCATCCCTACAAACTGGATGGAAGAGCAAAGAGGAAACTGGTAAGAGAGGCTACCAAGACACCAATGGCCACTTTGAAGGAGTTACTGGATTTTATGGCAAAGATTGGTGATTGTGTGCATGTGACAACAATTTCACAAGCGCTCCACAACTGTGGCTTGTTCAGGAGGGTCGCAAAGAACAAGTCACTTCTCAAGAAAGGCCACATTAAGGCTCGTTTGGGCTTTGCCAGAATGCACCTTGAAAATTCTGATGCCAAGTGGAAAAAGATCTTATGATCAGATGACACCAAAATCAAACTATTTGGCCTCAATACCAAACGGTACACCTGGCGGAAATCCAATGCACCCCTGTTGTAGGGGTGTCTCTCTGCTCTCGGTGGGGTAGAAGGAAAAATGGTATGGGGCAAAATACCATCAAATTTGAGGAAAACTTGCTACCCTCTGCCAGAAAGTTAAAGGTGGGCAGAATGTTCACCTTTCAACGCAACAATGACCCGAAGCACACAGCAAAATTGACCACACAGTGGCTGAAGGAGAAAAAAGTGAATGTCCTCGTGTGGCCCAGTCAGAGCCCAGACCTAAATCCCATTGAAAATCTGTGGTAAGATTTGAAGATAGCAGTCCATCAACGCTCACCATCCAATTTGATTGAACTTGGAACAGTTCTGTAAAGAAGAGTGGGCAAATATTACACAATCTAGATGTACAAAGCTAATAGAGAAGTATCCCAACAGACTCAAGGCTGTCTTTAAAGCAAAAGGTGGTTCAACAAAATATTGACATTGGGGAGGTGATCCTTTAACCTCAGTATTTTTTAAATTTTTTATAATTTTTCTGAATTGTAGCTGTGATATCTTTCACTTGGATGTTATAGGTTGCATTGAGTAAGTAAGAAATATTTTTTGTGTGTTTTTTATAAACAACTGAGTAGATTCAGCTAATTGTTTTCTTCACTTAAATAGTTGTTTTGCAGAGCTGGCGACTTCAGCAAGATGGCCCAATTTCCAATGTTCTCCTGTTCAGTTTAAGCTGGAATACAGAGACAAGGAAAACAACTTCACAAAGTACTGGTGAGCAGTGGGTTTGGTCTGTTAAATAAAATTAAATATCAACAAATGTTTTAAAAATATACTGCATCTTCCTAGTTGCTGATGGGAAGAGATCAGAGGAGAGGTTCAACTTGCTGGTGACCAGTGCTATTGAATTAGCTGTCGTGTATAGGTGAGAAAAGCTTTCATCCTGGCATTATAGAGGTGGATGTGTAGTTCTCTGCTGTTTACTTAAAAGAGGTTCTTTTTATTCCAGAGATGTGCTGACCACAGGTCTGAATGATCAAGTTGTTCTTCCAGATAGTGACCAATATGATGCCGTTCTTTGCTCACTTGTCACAGATGTAGATTTTGATGGCACTGAGGAGATTTTGTTGGGGACGTATGGTCAGGTCTGTTACAATGTGGATGAATAGTCACTTCAAAGTCACTCACAAAATAAATGGAGATTTTATTGGTAATAATCTAGCTTCATAAGTTGCTGAAATGGTAAAATCTTTATTGACGTTTATGTTGTTAGTGTGGCATGGACGTCTGTAAATTTTTTGATGGCTACCTGTGCTGCAACTGTTAGTTGGGATATTTAAGAATTATTTTTTTTTTACAAATGTGTAATGAAAATCTGCATGGTTAAATTGATAAGGGAGTTCCAATTGTAAACTAACACTATCGCAGTAATGCGTGCATAATTGCTTTTTTTATTGGAATGTTTTCCAATGTAGTTTCCTCTTTCCCAATTAATCATTAATTATTATAAAATGTAGAAGTAACCCTTGATGAAAGCAATGAAAGAATGCTATTCCTAATTTTGATATTATATTCAGTTATAGAAATATATATGCTGTAAAAAAATTTAGTTCAGGAAGTATTTTTCTGATTACAATTCGGTATCTAGCTGGTTTTTTGTACTGGGAGTGCTAGGAACTAATACTAACATTAATTGCTATTGCTTTAGCATTTTTCAACAGTTACTGACGTGAATATAAACTACTACATGAAAAAACTGTTAAATTGTAGATGTCTGTTTTGTGTCTTTGCTGAACAGGAGCTCCTCTGTTACAAATACTCAACTGAAGCAGGTGGCCTGGAGTATCTGGATGGGCATTTTAGGCTGGCATGGAATAGATCATTCCAGAGTCCTTTGCTGTCACTTGCCTACTTAGATTTGACAAATGATGGACTATGTGAGCTTGCAGTTTTATCACTCAAAGGGCTACATGTTTTGCAGGTATAGGAGGGATTTTTATTTTTAATACTCTTAAAGAACTTTAGTGTAATGCATTCTAATTTCCTATATATTGTCTTTAACATCTCATGTATCTTTTTTTCTTGTATTTCCTCCTCTCTTTTCCTTCACCCTGATACTGTTTTCCCCTTCTATCTGTGGCAAGAGAGATGATTTTTTATTTAAATTCATAAAGCATCATATAAACCATCTTATACTTGTTAATACTGTGGGCTATAGAGGAGTAACATTTCTTTCAGCAAATAACCCAAAAAAGTTTTCTTTTAATAATCAAAAGAATGTTATTCATTAATAGCACAAAGATTATAGAAAACAGATGTATGCAAGTATGTATAGAAACAAAAGATACATTTAAGATGGTTGGGCCTTTTTCTTTCTCCTATAGGTAGGCACAATTTTTGTTTTTATTTTTTTAGTTCTTTTCTAAAGAACTGTCCTAAGAAGAACTATAAATGTGGGACTGGTTGTTGCAAGATTTATATTTTGTTAACCAGTTAAATGGGCAAAATCTTAGCCTTTTATAAGAATTTTCAGTGTCTCATTCCTTGTGATGTCACAGACAGCCTGATTGTTGTTCTTGACTTAACTTGACTTAACTTGAAGTTAACACCCATAATGAACAATGCATATTCTAACATAATTACTGGCCTTAATTCTAACTACAAAGTTAAAAGCAGCCTTAGCCTTTTAAACACAAGAAGAAAGCAGCAATGCTTAGTCTTGGTCTTGGTTCTTCATTTTAAGTGTTGAAGGAGATGCTTAATGCAGCTTCCTCTGGGGTTTGAGGAGGGTTTTCACTGGGGCATGCACAAGGGATAATATTTTTTGTGTTCATTTGGCAAGGTCTCCCTGTTCAGTCATACCTTCAAGTCTTTGAGAAGTTTGGGGTACCACATTTATGATCTGTCAAGATTTCACATGGTGATCTCTTCTTGGTAGTATAAAATATGTTTGCGTAGATCTTTGTTAATTTGTCGATCTTGCTTTCCTTTTGAGGTTGAACTCATTGTGGCCTACATTACAGCCCAAGCAGTAGAGTTAACATGCTCAAACCTTTGGGTGTAGCAGAAAGTGCATACTCACAATTATAAAGGAAGAGGGAAATAATGTTCCTTTGGTTTCTTGGATGTGCATAATCCCAGCCTTTTCTAAAGATCATTGGTAGATAGGTTTGTCCATGTAGACCTTCAGAGGTGGTCTTTTCTGATCAAAACATGCCAAGAGCAGGTACCTTAGGGTCTGGGAGATGCTCCCATTGAATCTTATTTGTGATTTATACTGCCTTATCAGATACAGGGAGACATGGATGTTTTATAACAATAAAGCCTCTTCCTAGCAGTTCCACAGAGAAGCTCATCATTTAGTTGCCTAGGGAATCAAATATATAGTTACAGATCTCAGCCCTCAGGCTTGAAGGCTGAAGTAAAATTTTGACTTTTGTAAGACAAAGTGGCATTGCATCTGTCTTCTGTTTGTATTTGTATTTGTCTGTTGTCCTTCCCTTCACCCTTCTCGCTAGTGTTTTAGCTACTGGTACGTCCTTTCTTATAACACGTCCATTTTTTGCTGCTTGCTTTAGCTCTGTTTTTGTTTATGACACACTTACACTTAATAAATTAGCTATTTTTCAATGTCAAGTTAAGAAGGAACTTCAAAACACTAAAGTGTAAGTAATTCTGAGATACAGATGTAGTCTTTTAGTTCCTATTTTCTTTTGAGATTTGGCTCAATATAATGTACTACAAAACATACCACAGATGCTTTTCTAGCAATTTGTAAATGCCATAATATGTGTGTTAAGTTTAAAAACCTTTTATGAACCAATGTACTTTGATTCAAGGTCATGCATCCTGTTGTGGTTGTACTGGAATCAAAGTAGGAAAAAAACAGGACTGGGAACCAGTCTACTGAAGGGTGCACAGTTACACCAACACTCCCGTTGCCATTGAACGTAACACACGTTTGAAATGTCCAAACCTTGCATATGCGTACGTGAGGCGCCTTGGCCAGGGATCAATACACTGTGTGCACAATTATTAGGCAAGTGAGTATTTTGACCATATCATCATTTTTATGCGTATATTCCAACTCCAAGCTGTATTAACTTGAATGCTTATTGGATTTAAGCACGTCAGGTGATGTGTATTTGTGTAATGAGGGAGGGTGTGGCCTAAGGAGATCAACACCCTGTATCAAGGTGTGCAGAATTATTAGGCAGCTAGTTTTCCTCTGGCAAAATGGGCCAAAAAAGAGATTTAACTGAGTCTGAAAAGTCAAAAATTGTAAAAAGTCTTTCAGAGGGATGCAGCACTTTTGGAATTGCTAAGATATTGGTGTGTGATCACAGAACCATCAAACATTTTGTTGCAAATAGTCAACAGGGTCGCAAGAAACGTGTTGAGAACAAAAGACGCAGATTAGCTGCCAAAGATTTGAGAAGAATCAAACGTGAAGCTACCAGGAACCCATTATCCTCCAGTACTTTCATATTCCAGAGCTGCAACCTACCTGGAGTGCCCAGAAGTACAAGGTGTTCAGTGCTCAAAGACATGGCCAAGGTAAGGAGGGCTGAAACCCAACCACCACTGAACAAGAAACATAAGTTGAAACGTCTAAACTGGGCCAAGAAATATCTGAAGACAGATTTTTTCAAAGGTTTTATGGACCGATGAGATGAGAGTGACTCTTGATGGACCAGATGGATGGACCTGTGGATCAGTAATGGGCACAGAGCTCCACTCCAACGTGGAGGTGGGGTACTGTTATGAGCTGGTATTTTTAAAGATGAGCTAGTTGGACCTTTTTGCATTGAAGATGAACTCAAAATCAACTCCCAAACCTACTGCCAGTTTTTCGAAGACACTTTCTTCAAACAGTGATACAGGAAAAAGACCATGATTTTTATGCAGGCCAATGCTCCATCACTTGCATCGAAGTTCTCCACTGCGTGGCCAGCCAGTAAAGGCCTTAAAGATGAAGGAATAATGACATGGCCCCCCTTCCTCATCTGACCTAAACCCTATTGAGAACTTGTGGGCACTTCTTAAACGCTAGATTTACGGGGGAGAAAAACAATACACCTCTCTGAAGAGTGTCTGGGAGGCTGTAGTCACTGCTCCACAAAAAGCTGATCGTCAACAGATCAAGAAACTGACAGACTCCATGAATGGAAAGGCTTATGACTGTTATTGGAAAGAAGGGTGGCTATATTGGTCATTGATTGATTGATTGATTTATTTTTTTTGAAATGTCAGAGATGTTTATTTGTAAATTTTGAGGTGTTTGTTTATTATTCTCACTATAACAGATGAAAATAAACAAGTGAGATGGGAAAATTTTCATTTTTCCTTTAGTTGCATAATAAATCTGCACATTAATAGTTGCCTAATAATTGTGCGCACATATGTATTCCCCTGATGATGTTCACACTCACATTTCCGTTGTGAAACATTCAGGTTTCAGGTTTATTAACATTTTGGAATGACTGATAGCACTGTGTTTGTTCCATATTAAAATTAATCCTCAAAAATACAACTTGCCTAATAATTGTGCACACAGTGTAATGCCTTACACATTATGCGGATAGATTTGACTTCTCTCACAGCCAATAGATCTGATTAAGCATGTTTTTTGTTTTGTTTTTCTTTTTCAATTTTTGTTATAGCATACGTATTTATCTAATTGTCAATTTCTTTCCACAGTACAGCCTCACTCAAACAGCAGAATTTGTGATACAGCGTCTCCAACAGAAGGTTAAGGAAGCCTCTTCTGATATGTTGGACAAAAAGGGAGAGACTGTGGAAAAAAAGACATTTAATGTACAGTAGTCTGGGAAAAGCAGGAGCTACTCACAGAGGATTGTAAATGTACTTGGAAACTGAAAGAGAGAATTTGAACTTTGTTTGATCTAGGTGAATACTCCAACAGATGTCTACAAGATAAGAGGAGAGATACATTAATGGATAATTTATAATTTGGTGACTGAAGAGGTTAAGTTAACTGTTGTTTGCATATACCAATGCAGGAAAGAAAGCTCAAGATACTGCAGTTTGAATCTCACATATTCAGTAACTTTCTGTGTATAATATAAATCCTGGAAATGAGTCCTCTGTTTGCTTTCCTTGATTAATCTCAGCTCTGTGTGCTGGTAATGTAACTGTGATTCAGAGGCTTTATGGAAGTAGGGATGATTTTTGGGTTGCTGCTGCTTAAAGTGACGGACAGCACTTGGCAGAAGGAAGGTCATGGGCCCAAATAGAAAACAAAGGAAGGAGCTTGTAAGAAACTTTACTTAAACTGACATAAAAAGTTTACCAATTCCAAAAGCCTCATTGTGAAAATAGGAATGCCCAACCTGACAAGAACCTAGGTGTTTCTCAACACAATGCCCTGTCAAAAGTGTGTATGAAATGACATACGTCGTAGCTTGAACCTATGAAGACAAGCCTCAATTGTTACGTATGGAATGAAAGAGTTGATAGAAGGCAAGCGGTGCCTATTTTAAACTCAGTAGAGATTAGAGGGAGGGTCAAGTAAACTACATATCGCATAAAAAGGAAAAGCCCACTGGAGAAGGAGGAGGCAGTGTGTTGCTGTACCCACCACACGACAGACTACCTGGATTGGGACCCGAGTGCAGTGTGTAACACCTCTGCACCACACTGAAACAGTGCAAGGTTTTTTACAGTGACTAGAGTGCCAATCCCACCACCATCCCCCCCCCAAGATTTCTCTGTAATTTGGAGGACCTGTTTGCAGAGCTGGATGCAGATTAATGTAATACCCAGAAACATTGCAAGTTAAGGGCCTTGCTCAAGGGCCCAATGGAGTAGAGTCACTTCTGACATTAATGGGATTTGAACCAGGATTATAACACTAAATGAAGCAAAAACACTTGTGCTTCAGGCCCGATTTCATACTACAGGGTTTAATAGTTGTGGCAGACAACCAGAGACCTTGCCCCACCAGGATGCCTGGAGAAGGGAAGGGCTGGGAGAATATCTTCTCTGGGGTGCAAGAGGACAGCACCCCAGGATTGCATTAAGGCCACAGATATGGAGCTGGGAAGCTCAACCCTTTGGGGGTCAGTGGCCATCACCAGGTGGCACCCGGACAGCACAGAGCCTTGGCATGCAGCACTTCTGCCACACCCGAAAGTACTACCAGAAGAGGAGCTGAACTTGAATTCAGGACTTCCGCCACACCCAGAAGTGCCTGCCGGATGTTAATCAGGAATCACCTGGATCAATTCCAAGTGCAGTATAAAGGAGGCTGCCTCACTTCAATCGGAGAGCCACAGTCAGGTGGAAGAGGATGGCAGTGAAGTAAAGGAAAAAGAGTTAAAGAAAGGACTGTGAGTTATTGGTGCACTGTGCTGTGCAGAATTGAAAATAAACGTGTGGTTTTGGACATTGTGAGTCTGTGACAAGGCTGATCTTTCAACATAGTCTTTTTAAGTCTCTGAAAGAGGAGAGTTCAAACATTTGTCCAATATTTGATTGAAGGAGCAGAGCAATATCAAAGTGTGAAACAATAGTAATTTTAATAAATATAAAATCAAAAAAAGGACAGGACAGAGGAAGAGTAGACCAGGAATTGACGGAATGTTTAATCCACTAGCAACAAACTGGTAACCTGAGATCACAATATTATGAATAGGGATACAACCTCAATGCCTTTATATATAAAAGAGGTTGCTGTTGGGATGGATAGAAGACAAGCCTGTGGGAAAAGGAGTTTTAGGGGAGGACAGGTTTGGCCTAATTGATAGTATAGCAAGGCATGGCCTCAGAGGAATTTTGCACATGGCAGTGGCAAGAGGTTCAAGGTATAGGGAGAAATAAAAGCAAAGGGGACAGCACTGTTTGGCACCCTTATAAATGTGTAGTGCCTGGGAGATGTTCAAGCTAGCACGTAATATGTCTAAAGCCGATGTTACATTACATGACTGATAGAGAGGATGTTGTCCTTGATGATTGCAGTTGCTGGAGTGTGTCAGTGTACATGACTAGAAATTGCTGGGCATCTCAAATTATGTGACTGAATGATGACATTCAAGCACACACTTTTAAAGAATCGTGTCCTCACCCCTTTTTCTGACAGCCAGTAACGTATTGTCTGATGGAACTGGTCACGCACGAATGCCGCCATCTTTTTCCCTTTGTGAGGTGGGTTTGCATATAATGCAAGGACCACTTACTGCGAAAGCCCTGTCTGTCGGTCTGTTCGCATGAAGCAACTTGGCCCGGCCTTGACAGATTTGACTGAAATTTAAGACAGTTGAATTTTTGTTGAAACCATCTGTTATACAGCGCATCACTTTTTCCACATTTTGTTATGTTACAGCCTTATTCCAAAATGGATTAAATTCATTTTTTTCCTCAGAATTATACACAACACCCCATAATGACGTGAAAAAAGTTTGAGGTTTTTGCATTTATTAAAAATAAAAAAAACTGAGAAATCACATGTACATAAGTATTTATAGCCTTTGCTCAATACTTTGTTGATGCACCTTTGGCAGCAATTACAGCCTCAAGTCTTTTTGAATATGATGCCACAAGCTTGGCACACCTATCCTTGGCCAGTTTCACCCATTCCTCTTTGCAGCACCTCTCAAGCTCCATCAGGTTGGATGGGAAGCGTTGGTGCACAGCCATTATAAGATCTCTCCAGTGATTTTAAATCGGATTCAAGTCTGGGCTCTGGCTGGGCCACTCAAGGACATTCACAGAGTTGTCCTGAAGCCACTCCTTTGATATCTTGGCTGTGTGCTTAGGGTCATTGTCCTGCTGAAAGATGAACCGTCGCCCCAGTCTGAGGTCAAGAGCACGCTGGAGCAGGTTTTCATCCAGGATGTCTCTGTACATTGCTGCAGTCATCTTTCCCTTTATCCTGACTAGTCTCCCAGTTCCTGCTGCTGAAAAACATCCCCAAAGCATGATGCTGCCACCACCATGCTTCACTGTAGGGATGGTATTGGCCTGGTGATGAGCGGTGCCTGGTTTCCTCCAAACGTGACGCCTGGCATTCACACCAGAGAGTTTAATCTTTGTCTCATCAGACCAGAGAATCTTGTTTCTCATGGTCCGAGAGTCCTTCAGGTGCCTTTTGGCAAACTCCAGGCGGGCTGCCATGTGCCTTTTACTAAAGGAGTGGCTTCTGTTTGGCCACTCTACCATACAGGCCTGATTGGTGGATTGCTGCAGAGATGGCTGTCCTTCTGGAAGGTTCTCCTCTCTCTACAGAGGACCTCTGGAGCTCTGACAGAGTGACCATTGGGTTCTTAGCCACCTCCCTGACAAAGGCCCTTCTCCCCCGATTGCTCAGTTTAGATGGCCGGCCAGCTCTAGAAAGAGTCCTGGTGGTTTCGAACTTCTTCCACTTACGGATGATGGAGGCCACTGTGCTCATTGGAACCTTAAAGCAGCAGAAATTTTTCTGTAACCTTCCCCAGATTTGTGCCTTGAGACAATCCTGTCTCAGAGGTCTACAGCCAATCTCTTTGACTTCATGCTTGGTTTGTGCTCTGACATGAACTGTCAACCGTGGGACCTTATATAGACAGGTGTGTGCCTTTCCAAATCATGGTCCTTTTATTTCTCCATACTGTTTTACTCCTTATCTTTCCCCGATTATATCTAACCAGGCTGTTTTTGGCCTTCCACTGCTTTTTTTTTTTTTGTAAATTGTCCTTCCCTCCAAGATGTCTAAAGCCTGCTCTCCAGCTGTCCATCACAGGATAAACACAGACACATTTAGGCCAATATGAACAAAGCCAAATCATTTAACCTGCATGGCTTTGGACTGTGGGAGGAAACTCACGCAGACGCAGGGAGAACATGGAATCTCCACATAGAGGAGACTGCGGTTCACATTCCTGAGTCAGCACTGCATCGATCTGCGTCTTGCAGAAGAAAGTAAGAATTTAACCGTACGGGACAATAATTGACATAAGTGTAACATATTGTAGCATTTGGCTTTATTTTTGAATTAAAACTGAATATTTTCCTGCAACTTTGAGAAAGCAGGTTCAAGAAAGTGATATGCATGTTTATTGGCCCGTTGATGGGGTGTTCATCACACTAGGTGTAGCTGCGTTTTTTCAAGGTTACCAAAGTTCAGCAGCTTCAACTCAAAAAAAAAAAAAATCTGATTCAACAAAAGCCTGACGCACAGAAATGATTCCACAGACAAAATCTTAGTTTTTAAAAGTTGAGTTAAGTTTCAAAGTAAAACCGTTCACACAAAAAAGAAAATTAAAATAAGAAAAAAAAAAAAAAAAAGAAAAATAATGTTAAGAGAAGTTCAGTTCAAAGCTTAAATCTTGTTACATCTCGAATCTTTACTATTTACTTAACATTTCTGAACCATTTCCAGAACATCAGAAAACTGTATGCTTACCCCATTTCTAACCTGAAAATGGGTCTTTCAAGTCCCTGTTTACTGGGACCTGTTCTAAACACTAAAGAATCTATTATCACACTGTTTCTCAGTTATAGCAAGAAGGTTCTCTCTCTTACTAACTTATAGGGGGGAAAGACTATACCATTGTCTATGTCTATGGAAGAAATTATATTCTATTCAAATTAAGCAAACATTAATAGGAGTTTAACTCAAAACTTTAAACTTTTTAAACTTTCTAAGATTGGCTCTTACATTTCCGGCCCCTAATTGGCTATGCAGGAGTGGAGACAATTACTATACTTTAATATAAAGTTAACTGGCTCATATTGAACTATTGTTTTCAAATCACTATCAATAACACTGCAAACAAACATTTTAAAAATTTTCTATTTCAAACATTGGCTGTTTCTTGAAGCAGGCACAGTTTATTCATGGGTCTATCCAGTCTGCTGGTTTGGGTCTGCACACAAACTCTTCTGACTGCACCTTTGGCATGTGGCATTGTCTTGATGACTCGACCCATTACCCAGGAATTGCGAGGTGTAGCTTTTATCTACGATTAAAACCAACGTCCCAGTCTTGGTGCAAGCCATTTTTGACGTTCTTGAAGTATTGGCAAATACTCTTTAGTCCATCTTTTCCAAAACAAATCAGCAATGTATTGAATTTGTTTCCAGCGTCTTCGAGAGTACTGTTCATTTTTAGAAAGGAATTCAGGTGGCATATCAGGTTGTGTCTTCATTAACAGCAAGTGATTGGGTGGGAGTAATTTTTGCTTTTCTGGATTAACTTTAGACTGACTGACTTCTAGTTGAAATGTTTTTCTTTCATTTCTTAAGTGCAGCAGTATGTCTTTAAACTTGAGGAACCATGCCACTGCTTTCTTTAAGCGATGCCAATCTGAAAAGTAAGTGATTAGTTTGTTGATGGGCTCGGTCGCCTCCTCAATTCTTGTCATGTTAACTGCACAAGTTTTAACTTCTGGATCATCTTCAAAGATTGAATCGTTCAGTTGATCTGGTCTTTTTGGCTACTCACGTTCTGACTTCAATAAGAAACTTGGGCTATGTGACCACATGGTGCTTTTGAGAAAGTTTTCTATGCTTAGCCCTCTAGATGCTTGATCAGCCAGGTTAAGGGCAGATGTGACATACCTCCACTGTGAAGGTTGTGAATGATCTCTGATCAACAACAAAATTCTTGAATCGAGTGCTTTCATTTGAAATGTATTTTAGCACTGTGGTTCTGTCAGTCCAAAATGTAGATTCTTGTAAGGGCATTTGATGCTCACCTTTAAGCATTTTGTCCATTTTGACTGCCACAAAGGCTGCTGTCAGCTCCATTCTTGGAATCGTGACCTGTTTCAATGGTGCAACTCTTGACTTGCCCATCAGGAATGAACAATGGTTTTTGCCCTCTTCATTGGTTATGACAAGGTAAGTAACAGTGCCATATCCATCTTCACTTACATCTGCAAAATGGTGCATTTGTGCTCTCTATGGTTCCAAACCTGGTAGGTTTGAAGCATCTGTTCACTTTATAGTCTGCAAGTAACTGCAAATCATCCATCCTTTTTTCCCCCATTTCTGAATGTTTGACTTCTACTTCTTCATCCCACCCAAATTTCTCTTTGCATAAGTCTCTTAGAATAAGCTTTGCTGGCAGTAAGGCAGGTACTAGAAAACCAAGTGGATCATAAACTGAGCTAACAACTGAGAATACCACGCCATATAGCGGTCTTGTTTTGTAACTTAATCTGAAATTTGAAACTGTCCATTTCTGTGCACCACTGGACGCCCAGGGCACACTCTGTGGGAAGGAGACTGTGGCTCAAATCTAGGTCCTTTTGTTCATGAGCTCTGTCTTCTTCAGGTATGGACAGTAAAACTGCTCTGTTGTTACTCACCCACTTAGTCAAATGGAATCCCCCTTTGAGGCATAGAGCTTGGAGGTCCTTTGCCAGCTTTATTGCTTGTTCTTCTGTTGTCACGGACCTTTGACAATCATCCACATAGAAACTATTGAGAACGGTGTTAAAAGCTCCCTCAGAAAAATGTATCTTTGGCATCTTCGGCTGTTCTACGCAAAGCATAAGAAGCACAACTGGGTGAAGTAGCAGCACCAAAAAGATATACTGTCATTTTGACTTCTTCATGGTCTTTACTTAGATTACCTTCAGGCCACCCTAGAAAACTTAAAAGATCAGTGTCTTTATCTGGTATCTTAACTTGGTAGAACATTAACTTAATGTCTGCCATTAAGGCTATTGGCTCCTTTCTGAATCTTGTAAGGACGCCAATGAATGTGTTAGTTAGGTCAGGGCCTTTTAGTAATTGTTCATTAAGTGAAATCCCCTGGTAGGTGGCAGTGCAGTCAAAGACCACTCGAATCTTATTTTTCTTTGGATGATACACACCATGATGTGGGATGTACCACACTCTGCCTTTGTTGCAATGCAGGTTTTCTTTGGGTACCTTGACAGCATAGCCATTGTCTATAATGTCTTTCATGAAGGCTTTATAGTCTTCGTGGAAACCTGAATTTTTGCTCAATTTTCTTTTGAATCCAAAAGCACGCTGTTCAGTGATACATCGGTTATTCGGCATTTTAAGTGTTCCATCCTTCAAAGACTAATTTAAACAATAGTGGCCACCTACCAGTCTTGCAGATTCTGAGGCTATGCGCATGAACTGGATGTCCTCCTGTGACAGTTCCTTCCCCCCCACAACTGCACTCCGGAAAATCTGTTATACTGTTGCAGCAGCATATCTTCAATCTCTGTTATTGACACACGATTGATTGAATGTTTGGGCAGCTTACCATTTTGTTTTGAGAGGCCATCTATCTCTTGTAAGGTCCACTAACCACCCATCCAAGTGCAGTCTTCATAGCATGAGGTCCACCTCCTTGGCTAGGTATGATTCGTGACTGCTTGAAGATTTCTGGGTAGTTGATTCCTATTAAAAGATCAACTTCATAGTCAATGTGAGATAGACGTACCTCTTTAAGATATGCCCACTTAGATATCTTCTTGTAGTGGAATACTTTCCCTGTGCACTGGAATGGAGACCTGTGTAAAGACCTTTGGCAAATCAATATATTCATCATAATTGAGACCACAGACTTGTAGATTTGATAAGACAGAACATTGGGTTAGCATCTTTGAATCATCATCATAATTACTCAGTTTTGAGGAATACTTGTGTTCTTCTCCCTTGAAGGCTTAATTGTCTCTGGAGCCTTTCAGTGCAAATTGTTACTGTACTGCCGAGGTTTATAAAGGCGTATGTTTCTACATACCTTTTACTTTTCTTAGATTTTACCTTAACAGAAACCACATGCAGTGCGCATTCTTCTCCAGTCTTGGTTTCCCTTTCAGTAGATGTTACCACACTAGCTGTAGCTTTAGATGCTGCTCCACTGTCTTTTTTAATGTGCAGGATGTCTGGGTGCTGAAAAGAACATGTCTGACATTTCATTCTTTCTTTACAATTCTTACCTAGATGCCCCTGTTTGAAAGCGCGAAAACATAAACCTTTAGATTTTAAGAAGTCAGTTCTTTGTGTGGCAGTTTTTTGATTTTTCTACATTCAGCAAGGATATGCTGGCCAGTGCAAAAGGCACAAGGTCTTTTAAAGGCATAAGTGCCTGCGACAGACCTCTTGATTAAGGGGTCTCGAGTTTTTTTCAGCAGCTTCTGTGATGTTTGTAGCAAAGGTACTTCCCTTTCTTGACTAAAATTCATAGAAGGCTTTACTTTGTCATTCCTCTCTCTTTTTTCTATGTAGTTGTAACTTTGTATAGCTGTGCTACGTATTGAATGAGAGGCGTTCTGAGCTTGTGTGTATAAGAAATTATTAAATCATCGAATTTTACGTCTTTTTTCTTTTCTCTCAGTACTGCAGGCTACTGATAACCACTCTCGTTTCAGTTCATATGGAATCTGAGACAATATGTAGATTTTCACCTACAGTATATCGAATTCGTTCTGTTTTCCTCCTAAAGTAGGTGCTGCATTCATACAACGACCGAGCTAAATCTACCAATGCTCCTCCATCTTCTGCTGACTTTATCTGAGGCCAGTTCATAATTTTTTTAACGTGTGCTCTATATATCTGTCTGCTATCTCCATAGTAGGTTTTGAGCAGTTGTCGTGCCTTTTGATAACCTTCTTCAGGCGCAAGTCCGAGACAGGATTGAATGAGCAGATGAGGGCGAGCCCTAGTGTACTGTTATAGAAAATGCAGTTTCTCTTGTTAATTTTCAAATGTTTTGTCTACAGCATAATCAAAGGCTCTAATGAATGATGAATGTGTCAAGAGGATCACCATTAAATATTGGTACTTCTGTACGTGGCGCTGGGGTTTTATCTTGTTTCTCCCACTGGTGAGCCAACAGCTTTGTAGTTTCGACTACCGCCTTTTGGCTATCGGTTTGATTTTTCTGACATTCGATTTGATTCTTCTGATATTCGATTTGATTCTGCGCTAGCACTTCTAGTATATCATTTTTGGAGCTCGGAGTGTCGGTTTTTGTGCTAGATGTGGATTATTCCTGCTTTTCTACTTTAACTTTACGTTCATGTAGCATTTGTTGGATACTATCAAGTGTCGATTGTTCAGCTATAACTGCTGAAAAAGGTGATGATGCGGCAGAAGTTTTCTGGGCTAAAGAATCAAGTTTAATATCAAGAGCGCGCTTTAACGGAGGAGACGTCTTTCGTGTTTTTGACTTTGAGCGATCCCGTTCTTGTAATTGCATCTCTTCGAGTTGATCCACTAGCTGTTCATCACCACAAAAACTAAAAGAAAAAGCAGCATTAGGCGTTTTCATGTTGCTAATTTAGTCAGATGGTTTTCAAGAGCCATACTAAGGATCCTTTGTGACTATTTCTAATAGTTTCCCAATCAGCAAGTCATTTTACCTCTGACTAATCTCATTTATTCAGCTGGTCTTTCTTCTCTTCTCTTAACCTGCATTCAAGAAAGGTGTGTGATTTTTACATTTATAAGACATTTAGAAATTTGTATTGTTGCTTATGCTTTAAATGCTTAACTCTCTTTTGTTGTTTTCCTGTTCATGTGACTTTTTCAGCATAGTTTGATTCCTTAATTGTATCTTAATAATGACAAATACCAATGAGCAGAGAAGACAGCTAAGGACATTGAATGATGCAAAGCAAAACTCTCTCAGTATCAGACCCACTAGTGTGCTCATTAATAAATAGATTAAAAAACACCTGGAAAAGCAGACTGAATATCAGAATGATGACAACAAAGTCAAAATACACTAAATTATCCCATGTAACATATACTTGACAATCTAATTAAAAAATTGCACAATTTAGCTTTAATTTCTACACAGACTCTAAAACACAGAAACCAGAAAATAACAGCTTGCTTATACAGTCAAATTAAACACAGAAGCTGGTTTGAAAACAAACCTGCAACGGTGACAAAATAACAAAGCAAATTAACATTCAACACCAGAACATCTTTCCAGATTGAAGTCTAATACTAGACTGCAGAAAGATGGAGGAAGTCACTGAGGCAGAAGAAGTGGGTCCAAGAGCCCCAGAATGGTAAGTGATAAAATGTGCTCTCAAGATGCTCGGTTCTGGATCTGCAGAGGGAAGAAAAAGTAGTTTTATAAGGCAGCACCTACCCTTGACTCAGGGAGGAATTTACTAGTCGACAAGCCTGTGGTAATGTGCCTCACTGGCATTACCAGTAATTAAATAAAATTAGTTAAGTGTCATCTGCATGGTGTTGAGAGAGGCATGTTTAAAAAAAAAAGTTATAAAAAAAAATTTAAAAAAAAAAAGTATAAAGAAAGGAAACTTGCCTTTTTCTTTATATAATGCAGACAGACGTCTTCACTGACCATATTAGCGCCTTTTGGAGAGTGTCGCGGTGGGTCTCGTGTAGACTGGAGAGACAGCCTTATCATTGACCTGCCGGGATGGCATTGTCGGTCCTCCACTCCTGCACGTATCTCTCGCGACCTCATAACACTAAAGGAGTAAAAGAAAGTGTGAAGCGTCGTAGTATTTGTTTACCGCGGTTTAGAAAAGGGATCCCGTGTTCGTAGTTGTCTGAGCTGTAGCTCAGGGAAGGAGGAATAAATTAAAAAATGCTTACTTTCAATTTTGGGAGATGCAGTTAGCGTCTCAAAAGCCGGCATAGCTATGCGCGCGCGCCGGCTGCTTGAACTTATAGTATTTTTGCAAGGCAGGCGACGGCACTTCTCGCAGACTCGTTCTTATCATTGCGTGCTTGCAGAGGGATGACATAGAGACAGTTTAATTGGTCGGCGCGAGAGCGCCGAATACAAAAGGGAATTACGGCCTCTAGAGGGGTTTTTCGGACTAGATCGTCTTAGAGAAAGGTACTTGGTAGAACTCCGTTTTGAATTTAGCAAGCATTACAGCTTCTGCCTTGCTTATTGTAAATATTTTTTCTGTATATATACATACATACATACATACATACATACATATCTTGATTAACATTGGTGGAGGTATTTATTGGGTTGTGGTTATTGGTGCACTGTTTATCTTTGTATATACACTTTTTCTGTATTTTGAATATTTTTGTTTTGGTCAATCCTTTATACACTGAAGGAGCAGCTTCCTGACTGAGCACTGTGGAGGAAGACAGCTTCATTTTGGTTCGTGTATATATGGTTTTCACTTGTTTGTGTGTATTTTACTTTTCCATTTGGGATTTTCGGGCAGTACTGTAAAATACTGTATATATTCATTTTTTGGGCTCCATTTAATTACTGTTTGTATGTCCTTTGCGGTATTGGACTGTGTTGCGATATATAAATTCCGCAGGACATTTGTTTTCTTTAAGTGCACCTGTAAATAAAACCTCACTTTAAATTTTTCAAAGAACCCAACCCTTTGTGTCTGTGTCTCCATCTTACACCATCATCCTGGTCATGCTTGGTCTCACATACTAGACATCTAGAGTGTAGGCTGGTGATCCTAATTCCCACTACACGGGATGTCACAAAGCGCTGATACTGACTCACATGCATGCATGGCATTACTATATATATTTCATGTGAAAAAGTAAATGTATTTAAACAGGCAAATATTAGAACTTCGTGCAAACAGTGAATACAGACAAAGGTGATATACTTTAAGAAATGACATAATTGGACCTTTTAAAATGATAAATTAGAATAATCTACATGTATATAGTGAATTTCAAGGTACACAAAATGGTTTACAAAGTGGGTAGGTAGCCACTTTAACCACCACTAATGCACAGCATCCACCTGGATGTTGAGACAGCAGCCATTTTGTGCCAGCACGCTCACCACACATTAGCCGTTAGGTGGTGAAGGGGTGAGAGAGCTAGCCAATTAGGGAGGACTAGGGTTCCAGCATGACTAGGCCATGGAGGGCAATTTAGACTGGACATCAGGCTACACCCTGCTCTTTATGAAGGATGCCCAGGGATCTCTCACGACAACAGAGAGTCAGGACCTTCGCTTTACGACTCATCCGAAGTACTGCACCATTTTTACAGCATTGTGTCCCCATCGCTACACTGGGGCATATGGATCCACGTTCAGACCACTGGGTAAGCACTCTCTGCTGGCCTCACCAACACCTTTTCAAGCAGCAACCCAAGCCTTTCCTATGTGGTCTCCCATCCGAGTACTGGCCAGGCCCTAATAGGATTATCTTCAGGTGGAGGAACTCTAATGTGCATGTGGTATGACTCTTTAGTTAAAGCCCCAATTCTTATCCCATTGAAATGTTGTGGTACATGTAAGAAAACTCAAACATCTTGCAACTGAAGGAATTTTGCATGGCAGAATGGTCAACAATTTCACTGAGTTAATGTCAAGAGACTGGTGGGCAGTTATGCAAAACACCTAAGACGACATTTCTGCTGAAGGGGGCAATACCAGCTTCTGAGGTTTATGTTGTACTTACTTTTTCTCCAGCAGACTATTACTTCTATTGATAATTTTTTGTTGAATAAATGACTGAAAAGGCTGATTTTTCTTGTGTTTTTATTGAAGTATCACATTTACCTTTTGAAACTGTTTGAACTATGATCTACTATTTGCCAGTTTAAATATGCTGAAAATGTCAACAAAATTTCCATGACGATATGTGCATATGCTGAATATTGCTTCTAGCTGCCCATTTTTGAGGGAGCATGTGGTGGGTGCGTCAATATGCTTTATCGGAGCATGTTCCCAACCTCCTCCTCCCATTTTGGTGCTGAGAGAGAGAGAGAGAGAGAGAGTGTGAGAGCTGCTATTCTGGATGAGTTTCACTTTGGGTCTACTCATGCATGAATCCCCAAATGGGCCTGTCATGTCCAGTTCCTGGAGCTGCTTGTAAAACAAATAAACTAAATCAGCTGAGTCTTGGAAGTTGGACTCTAATGCACTGGTAAGGCTTACTGGACCCCAGAAAGGTCAATTTTGGGGTAAGAGAGAATCCTCTGAAAAGTAAGGCAACTGATATAATTACTCTTCTGTATTTCTTCTCTATTTATCTTTTCTTCTATGTTTAAACCTGGTGGAAGTGCTGGCCTACAGAATACTAGTTGTTAAATTATAAAATTAAGCCATCGATTTTCTGTTTTTTTTTTTTTAATCATATGTATTTGTAAAGAATTTAACAAAGCTTTATACATCCAGGGGCAACAATCTAAACAATTATGTAACCAAGTAAAACATTTTTTTCATACTTCAAACATTCTTCATACCTTTTACTGAGTTTAAATTTATATTTCAAATACAGTACAGGCCAAAGGTTTGGACACACCTCCTCATTCAATGTGTTTTCTTTATTTTCATGACCATTTACAGCACTCCATCACTCTCCTTCTTGGTCAAATAGCCCTTACACAGCCTGGAGGTGTGTTTGGGGTCATTGTCCTGTTGAAAAATAAATGATCGTCCAACTAACCTGACTTCTGCACAACACAACTGCTGGTCCCAACCCCACTGATAAAGCAAGAAATTCCACTAAATAACCCTGATAAGGCACACCTGTGAAGTGAAAACCATTTCAGGTGACTACCTGTTGAAGCTCATCGAGAGAATGCCAAGAGTGTGCAAAGCAGTAATCAGAGCAAAGGGTGGCTATTTTGAAGAAACTAGAATATAAAACATGTTTTCAGTTATTTCACCTTTTTTTGTTAAGTACATAACTCCACATGTGTTCATTCATAGTTTTAATGCCTTCAGTCATGAAAATAAAGAAAACACATTGAATGAGGAGGTGTGTCCAAACTTTTGGCCTGTACTGTACATCATTGGTACTTAGAGGGTATATTCTTTGACACAAGATTAAGAATTTAACCCAAAATAAATAATGTTATTTTTCCAGTTTTTTTACTCTTACAAGAGACAATAAAATTTCAAAAAACTTGATCTTAAAATACACCTTTAGATGCTGAACAAAACTTTGCAAATCACTGAACACAAGCTGTTGAGCAATACAAAAAAAATAAATAATAAAAACCACTCTGCACATCTGCTGAAGGTTAAACCTAGAGAGTACAGAACCAGTTATCACATTACATTTGGCCCAGTTCTGGTTGTGCTATGGTACTATCGGCAATAATCCCGCTCGGTGCAAATTTGCTAAACTGCATCTGGTCTGCTTCCTGGCTAGAAATAGCTGGCTAACTCTCAGCACAACCATGTCATCTTAGATCTGGACTGAGTCCAAAATAAGCACAGTGTGCCAACTCTAGTGCAGTTATGGCATGTCGCATTCGGCCCACGTTTGTTCCAGAATAGGCAGTTCATGATAGTTTTCAGCACAAGTTCTGTATGTCACATTTGAGCCAAATCTTAATAGAAGCACACGGGCAGACCTGTTAGTGGTTCAGTCAGCATGTTGCATCTATGCCAAATCCCCATTAGAAACAGACCTTGCCTGACTAGCCAGCCAGTAAAATTCACTTGGGCCGTACCCAGGCAAATTTCCTCAAGTCATATGCTAAACAAATCGGCCGAGATGTGGCTGCAGTACTGAAGCGAGTCTGTTTGGAATGTGTCCAGTGTTCTCCAACATTTGGAAACACAGACTGAAACAAAGAAAAAAATAAATAAATAAAAAAAGATTTCACTCAAACATTAAAAAGGTACAGAATTTGGACACATGTACTTTGCTTTTTTATCTTACAGTATGTTCTGTTGCGTTTGCAGGCTTTAAGTATTCCAGTCTCTAAAACAGTAATATGGCAAACTAAATTAAGAGATGTGTTGACAACAATGAAAGAAGAAATGTATCAGGATAGCTGCTGTGGAACAATGTATACAGTAATAATAAAGTGTAATCATTATATTGTAATATAACCTGGTGTTGATTGAGGCACAGCTTCACCACATTTTTGTTACTGGAGTGCAGCGTAGTGGCCGACTACTGTCATTTTAAAATGTCATGTTATTTTTCTAGATTTACTAGAGATTGTCATTTCAATGTGGATACCAAAGACTGTCATCCACTGGGGGCACTGGGTTTTCTAGGATCACCTTTATGGCTTTCATCCTGCAGTTCGCCACCTACTAGGACAACCAGTGAAGAGTTCAGTGACTTGAGTAGCACACGTGAAACTGCAGGTGAAAAGAATCCTGAAGTAAAATATTAAATTTTATGTATCTTAACTTTTTTTTTGTTGCAGCTATTCTGTATGATTTTGCTTTACTTATTTTTTGTTAAAAGTAATTTTACTTGCTTATTTTAAGTTTTCAATCCCTGAAAACGTATAAAAAAAAAAAAAAAAAAAAAGGAGAGCCAACAAATCCATGGCAGAGAAATTCACAAGCAATATATTTCACAGATATAGGATGATGTTTTCTTAGCTTAGTATTCTTTGGCAGGTGCTAGGAGCTGGTTATCACAGTAACAAGACCCACCAAAAGAACTGATGGATGTTGAATGTAAAGGAAAAACAATGTCAGTATGTGTTACTGTACGCGTTGGAGTAAAACATGTAATAAGGCGATAAAATAATAAAAAACGTATGTAGGTTCACAATATTGTGTTTCATTTGGCTATATTCTACAATATTGGGATTTGAATTTGCTCATGTCTTTACACCAGCTAACCTAAAATGTGTGCAATATTGGCAAAAAAAATTGTATCTTGATATTTTCTAGGACTTGGAAGATTATATTTTGTATCCTGTAAAACATGTTTGTAAAAGTCTTATTAATCTAGCTTGGTCTTGTTAATAGAATATTAATTATAGCTTACTAATGAGATCAAAACAGGTGTTATTTACTTAAAACTGGAGTAAAATAACACAAAAACATTCAAATCAGTAGTCAAAGATCAAAGTATGAATGAACCATTTGAAAGAGCCCTACAGGATATGCACAAAAAACTGCACTAAGATCAACAAAACAATTATAATGAGAGCATTTTAAACACTTACCCTTAATGTAAACAAGATATATATCCAAAGGGAATAAAATACTAATCGCAAGTTAGTTTTGTCGATGAAATGCAGTCAAGGAGAGGTATGACCATAAATCTGTTGTTGTGGCAAAATGTGAAGCCTTCTGCCGTTTATGCGTCAGTTTGGCAACATGAATCATACAATTTAGGCAAAGCTGTTTGACGGAAATATTTTTGGTCAAGCAGTGTGTAACTTGGGTTCTAAAAATGTTCAAAAGTTGTTTGAAATCATCCCTCTCAATCCCTTGAACTGGCAGCATATCATTTGCTATGTAATTAGTGATAGCGTTACGTCATGCCATCTGCTGCTTTTCTTGTCGTACGGCACTTTTTCGCATAATGATTCCGCTAAAGTTTGCCGAGTATGTTTTTGTGCTTGTGCCTTGGGCGATTTAGACCTTTTGTGGACAGCTGACATCTGAAACATTCTGTGCGGTGGCTACTTTGCAGATGGTGAAACAAGTTAGTTGTTGAACTCTCTTTAATGGCAAATGATTTCTGGCATAGTTTGCAGATTGCTGTCTTTTAAGCAATACCAGTCTTTTCAAAGCCAAACCAGTTACACGCAAGTAGTGACGATGATCCACGTTTTTCAATTAAATCTAAAGACGTAGATTGTGAGGTTGTTTTATCCACTGGTGCGGTTTGCGCACTCATTTTTAGGCAGCTATGTTGGCTTCACTTGTGATGCAATGAACATGTACACCTATACGCTCGCTTTGTGCGCACGCAATAGTCGATCCTGTAGGCTGCATGAGGCAGTGAATGCGTGGACTCTCAAGGCGTATTTTTGATCGTTTTTTGCAAAGTGAGTGACATACTTGATAATTTCAGCTCGCACATCGTTAAAAACAACAATTAAAAATATCATAATAGATGATACATACTGTATCTTTAGAGTCCTGGTGCTTCCTGTCCTGCTATATGGTTGAGAGACATAGACGTTATCCAGTGACATGAGACGGAGACTGGACTCCTTTGCTACTGTCTCTCTGGAAAAATCCTTGGGTACCGTTGGTGTGACTTAGTGTCGAATGACTGGTTGCTCATAGAGTCCAGAATGAGGCACATTACCTGCATTGTGATGGAGCGTCAGTTAAGGCAGCACGGCCATGTGGCGCGATTCCCCGAGGGTGGTCCGGCTCGTAAGATCCTCATTGTTGGGGACACTAGTGGCTGGACCAGGCCAAGGGGTCGCCTACGTAACACCTAGCTGCGGCAGATAGTGGGTCACTTCCGGAGGGTGGGACTGGACCGCGTGGCTGCCAACCGGGATACCGAGTTGTTTTGTCGTGTATCGGGTGCGGCCCTACCCAACTTGACTTGATACATATCGCACACTCCTAAATCACCAAACTAATTGATATACCTTCATAACCGGGTATTGATAAGACCGGAATCATTTGTGTTTTGTTTCTTGAAATTATATTCATTGGCTTTCAGTGTCTTCCACCTGTGCCTTTTTAGTTCTAAATGTCTGCTAAAGCAACTTTTATTTGTCAACAGCCTTAACTGACTCACTGTTGCATGTTTTTTAACATTCATATATTTAAATCATTAGTCCTTTTTTAAAAAAAAGTATAATAGAATGACACCAGTCCTGAAATTTGTTCTAATGTTAAGTAAACTATATTCCACCAATCAGCTTACTGCCTGTGCACTTTATTTTTTCACAGATCTGCAACTCGCAGTAGTGATGGGCTGCTCGATACTCAGGTTTCGACACTGTGTCGAGCTATCGAAGCACTGGAGAACGAAGCACCGCTTCGAGGCTTGCTTCAAACGCGCCCGTCACGTGATTTTGAGTACGCCAGCGTAATGACGTCATTGATATCTGCACAGTCAGCAGTTGATTTGGTCAGTAACTAGTCTGCTAAGGTGCTTTAGCTCAAAGTGTAAAAGCGGTTGTTTGTGCTATGTTGATAAAGTATACTAACCAGAGTTCAAATCCTAGTTGGGGCTCGTATATATTGAAATAAGGATTTTGTATAAAACAGTTAAGTAGTACTTGTCTGAAAGTTAACAAATATATTTGAGACATTATAAACGATTTACATGGAACACCTTTTTCCTCGGTGTGGAATCGTGTCCACCAAGAATCTGTAACAAATCGATGAGCATATTTTGCGTAAGGTAGCACGTATTATAACAATCCAGAATCTATTCTACCCCATGTCGATCATATCACAGAGGCTAAGAAATGCTTCATTAAAGCCGACGTGGTCATATACCAGTATATGCGCAAGACATTCCTCATAAAACGTTTTTACTATTCAGTGGATTCCCAGATCTGTTGCTGATCTGAATTATAGATTTCCCAAAAGCAATGTGAGTAAAAGCGTGTTCTGCATAACTAATCACAACTGTCTTTAAAACAGAATCAGCGCCATCAACAGTGTCTTCTGCAATTTTAGGAAAGCCTCGGGATTTCTGCGTTAATGAGACAAAAAAAGTTGTAAAGAAACTTTGCGAATTCATCCAGAGGTGAACGTAAAGATCACTCAAGTACTGAGAAGGAGCAGCTGACTAAGCACATCTGGAGCCAAACTTTCAAAAAAGCATCGGACTTTGTCAGCAACATCCTTTACTTGTGAATTCATCTTATCAAAGGCTGCATGTGGGGGTAAATAAGTATTCTTCCGAAGTGCAGCACAACAGAGTAAATAATTGACGTAAACAGAATTACTCAATCACTAAGATTGTCATTTCTGTATTCTTAAACCATCTTCCAGTTACACAATCCCCCGCAGTCAGTCATATTCAATGTTCCCTGCTCCTTAACCTGTCTTGTTACCCAAAGCATCAACACTCAGTTTCAAGGCTTTACCGTCCTTCCTTTCATAGACGGAAAATAAGACACATTTCCTCTACATGTCCAATAATAAGAGTAAACTTACAGGAACGAGACAAAGCACAAGATGGGAATATTTATGACAAGAGCCTGGGCATCAGGATGAGAATGTGCTTTGTCACCCTTTACGTGAGCTCGTCTGCCATCCCTCGGTTACACTGGCACACGTTACACTCGGGGCAAATGCAATGGAGAATACCGACAATGTACACCTTCAGAAGTGGAATAAATCGACTGTATAAGTAGAACATTTCCGATAAACGATGAATTTTGTTATTCATAAACAATGCAACATAATTGTGTTACTTTTTATTTATACTCGCCAAACGTTACATATCTACATGGGAAATGAACATAGGTAATATGTTCATAATCATTCTCACCAAAATACACTGTCAAAATATATTAATGAGGAAATTGAGACAGATTGGCCTTTAGGAAATATAAAAAAAGCGTGTGCGCTGTCATTTAGGACAGAATGCATTGTTAACGTGACGCACTCTCTACTGACACGATGTCACGAAAAAAAAAAAAAAAGAAACAGCGCAGTCCATGCAAGCTCAAATCCTCCTTGATGTTTGGCCTTATGATTAATTGTCAATATCAAATCAATAGTCATTTTAAGAAGATGACAAGTCTGCTATAGTCAATTTAATCAACGCTCCTTTTAAAAAGTTTGCTTATACAAAATATAAAACAGAATCTCAATGAAGCGGGACTCGCGAGTAGTAACGAATAATGTGTCACTGAGAAATTATAATTCCTAATAACGGGAACAAGTAAAAACTACGACTTCCTAAAACGGACACTGTAAATGTAGGTATTTCAATAAATAATTTAGGAGACTTGTGTGTGCATTTCAATATCGATTTAAGAACTACGTATGCCACCTGTTGTACTATAAACGGTAGCTCAAGCAGCACTTAACAGTAAATAGTCTAACAGGACAATGACTGACTGAAACGAAGATGCTGCGCCGCTACAATAAAGGTTCACACTGTCGTTCTGCATGTTTAGAAGGCGCCGGTTGGCTGAAACTGTTTATAGCGAATTGTCCCAAGTTGGAAGTGCCGTATAGCGATCAGACACGAAAAGACACATTTAGGCGTGCTGTTACAGTAGTTTGTTTTTCTACAATACAAATTCAGTACGACACCAGGGTCTCCAAACACACAAATATGAAGTTTATGTTTTACACTGAAACTCTTTACATACACAATATAATTAGGGGCGTGTGCCCCCTGCCCGACTACGGTGGCCCAACCTTCCCTCGATAGCTCAATTCGCTCGCTATCCGTCCAAGCTTGTTAAATGGAGGAATAGAAAAAAAAAAAAACTTTCACAAAAGGAGTATCAGCGACGCGAACCTGAGCAGCGACAACACCACTGAGCCACCTAATCCGGATAATTAACGAGCTCTGCACAACTGAACTACTACTACTACTGTTCTTACTGCGGCGGATGAAATTTGTTGTTTGACATATGCACGTTAAAATGGTTTAATTGATACGAAAGTATCATTGTTGTATTCGCCTAATAAGGACGAAAAAATTATAATTTATAGATGTATACTATATGACGTACGGTTTTGAACAAAATTAAGTGTTCCATAAAAAGGTTGAACGATTTACCACATACATACACACATACATATACATACATATACATACATATACATGACACTCTGTATCAGACAAAGGAAATCACAGCAATCCACAAAAACAATAATTCTCAGCAATTACCTGAATTGTAGCTTAACCATATCAACTGAAATGTGTAATGTCAATACGAATTACAAAATATAAAACTAGAGAGTTAAGTGTCAGATAGACTCTCAAAATATAGAGGTCAATGCCTTTCAGTGTGCCGAGGCTTCACAAAGATTCAGTAACCAGTGACCATGTCTGCTGGAAGCCCTGTCATGATCCAATCTCGGTACTACGCATGTCTGAGGCTTCAGTAGCCCCGTCATCATCTCACTAGTACGCATGTCTGAGGCTTCGGAGCCCCGTTCAAAGCCCGTCATGACGCAATCTCAGTACTCTGCGCAAAGCTTCGACTCATTATTCATCGAGCTCCCGTTTGAAGTACATATGGCATCAACAGAGTTAAAAAACCCAACAGAATTCCCATTGAAATTAAAGTTTGTAGATGATCAATACATGTTAAATGCCCGATAATACATTGTGGCAAAAAATAAAATTATAAATCATACAAACGCCGTCTTGTTGAATACATAATGCTGCAAAGAAGAGCTTTAGCAATACGGGTGACGACACATCTCTCACTATAATACTCTCATAAATATCCATTCTTCGCCTCATGCAACGTTTTCATGCAACACTGAAGGTATGTCATATAGTATACATCTATATATAAAATTGTTGTCGCCTTCAGTATATACATACATGTATACATTAAAAAACATACATTATATACCATCTTCCTGAAAATAGTAGTGGTGCAGTGGTAGCGATACCGCTTCATAATAAAGCATACGTGGGTTCGGGTCCCACGTCCACCCCCTGTGAATTATGACCCAAAAGAGTCAGATTTTTTTTTTTATTAAACAGCAAATTCCAGCGTGGACCGGAAGCGAGCATGGCGAGAACACTAGTAAAGATATATCAAATGGAAACGTGCATCTTGTTTTATGTCTATAACAAAAAAAATATTTGAGTAACGATTTCAACTGTTTTTGTAGTTGTTGATGGCGGGTTTAGCGGTTTAAATTTTTAAATATTAAATTGATAAGGTGGAATGTGTTCTTACTTTGAGTGTTAATGTGTTAGTAACTGGGATTGCGCCTCTATTACTTGAAGATTGCTTAGGAATGATACAGACTGGACAACTATATGTTTAAGGGAATGTTTTATTATTGCACTCTGCTGTGACTAAAAAAACTTTACTGATCACCTGTCCGGACCTTCAAGATGTGTTCACGAGGAAGGGATGCTGCTGTTAAAAGCAAATGTTTTTTCAACAGCAGGTCCAGATGTGTTTATCCCGCTGCTTTTTGTTGCCTCAGCACTCAAGAGGATCTTTAATGCCGACCTTGATATGTGCACTGCTCACATTGGAGTGCCCCGTGTGTGTCTGTGTGCCGGTGACTGATCTGCGCCGTGTCTCTCAGCCTCTGATGTGCTCCGGATTGACACCTTTGAATGTTTGGTGCAGCAGAGCAAATTCAACCTGATCTACCACAGTGGGTTTGTTATCACCTTATTCCAGCGTTTCTCAACCTTTAACAGTTTTAATCGCGCCCCCCCAACATTTTTTGAAATGTAGATGCATATTTGATTATACCTACTTAACTTTTATCGACATTTATCTAACTTTATACAGTATTTATTGTTCTATTATCAGAATGTAGTTTAAGTTATTTTGTTTTGGTTCCCACAGATGTTTTCTTTTTTTCACATCTTCGCGCCCCCCTTTTTGTTACTTCGCGCCCTACAGGTTGAGAACCACTGCCTTATTCAATGGAGGGGTTAATGGACGTCAAATGGCAATGAATAGAAATGGATTCATGTAAATACGTGAGCTGCCGTCCGCAATTAGACATCGCATTTTGATGGCGATTTTGGCGATTCCCGAACAGATCTCTTATGCGATCCTTCCACAGTATCTCTCAAAATTATTTAGTTCAAATTGGTTATAAAGATTTCAATTCTGATCATTTTTTTATTATTGTTAATTTTGATGAGTCTTTAAGTCGGATCGAACTCGGGCTAGCACTACGCTCAGAATTTGAAAAGCAACCACCTTAGTTGAGCCATTGACGGCGACATTTCTTTATAGCTAATTCTTTACTTTCGTGCTCCACAAAACATTGTAAAGTATTAATAAATGAAATATTTCAATACTTGATCGAATAATAACTGATTTAAGGATTTCAACTTTTCTTTCTCAAATGTGCTTACCTATATCATGGCAAAGTACAGGGATAAACCTTTATTTTCCGTCTACTCCATTTTAATTAAGTCAAACCAAAGAAAACATTTAAGGCTATTAAATGTGATCTCAAGAAAAGATGAAGGTTAATTCTAATACTAATAACAGGAGCGATTATAATGATACAGTGCAAAAGTAAATACTAATTGAAAGAGCCGGGAATCCATGCGTGAGGCGTCTTATTTTGTTTAACTCTTGCTATCGTATAGTGCATTCTGCTTGTCGGCGTTAGATATATATATATTTATATTTTTTTACACATCAGACACTAGAAGTTGCTGACGAACCCTTCTCTTCGTTGTCAGTGTGTAGCAGCGAAAAAATAAAAGCAATAAGAGTTATAACAGACGTCATTGAAGTGGATCATGAGTTTGTGTAATGTTAATGGAAATGGCCAGGAGGGGTCACTAGAGATTTCCGACACAATTGCTTCAAACGTTTTGATGCTTCATGAGGCTTCACTCCGCCCATCACTAACTCGCAGTATCAGGGGACCTTTTGTACTCTCACATGGACACAATACAGTGACATTCAAGAAGCTGAGTAGGTAGTTGGCTTGGCACAGTTACATGTTTAGGGCGACACCTGCTTAATTCTAAATATGCATATTCTGACTGATGCTTTATTTGAAATATGTTACTGTTTTCATTTTACAATGTTTTTGCATGACCTTTAATAAATTTTCCTTTAAGAAGTTTATCGCTAATAGCATTTGACTACCAAATGAGATTTGTATAACATTCTAATGACATTTAAAAATGAATGCCACTGTTGTATTAGAAATTAACTTTCAATTTGTATGTGATAATTACAAACTCTTCCCCTTTATATAACCTATTTTGTACTTGATACTGCATAACAGATGTTGTAGAATTAGAAATGTAAACAATTTTGGAAGTTTGATTGTCCATATCATCCATCCATTTTCCAACCCGCTGAATCCGAACACGGGGTCAGCTGGAGCAATCCCAGCCAACACAGGGCACAAGGCAGGAACCAATCCCGGGCAGGGTGCCAACCCACTGCAGGACACACTAGGGGCAATATAGAATCGCCAATCCACCTAACCTGCAGGTCTTTGGACTGTTGGAGGAAACCGGAGCGCCCGGAGGAAACCCCCGCAGTCATGGGGAGAACATGCAAACTCCACGCAGGGAGGACCCAGGAAGCGAACCTGGGTCTCCTAACTGCGAGGCAGCAGCAATACCACCGTGCCGCCCTGTCCATATCATTGAAAGGTTATTTTCCTAATTAAACGTGACGAAACACCGTGAGCCCCGATTTTATTCATAATGTCTTAGGAAACGTGTATACTAGAGCCTTATTAAAAATAGTTCATATAATGGGGACAATTGCTTGTTGTGTATTGACATGAATGGTGCCCCCAAAGCTTGTCCAGATGGTAGACTGAAAGTGTTTCGGGGTGACGCAATAACATATTTAACATTTGCACCTTACTGTACTAAATTGAAGCACTTTTACAGGAACATATCCAGTATCTTTCCGCTAGGCCGCAGAACATGACACTGTACTTAAAATCTGTTTTTGATTATTAAAGTACCTAAACGCATTATGTACGTAATCAACCCAACATCTACGGTGCATTCATAAAAAATAAAAAAATAAAAATCTAACGAAGCAATTGACATTAGCAGATTTTGGCCGGTCATTCCAAATAGCCTCAATCCAAGAACTATTAGTATGTAGGTCGAGGAATACTGCCTGGGTACATTTTACTGGCTAGCGAATCAGGCAAGATCTGTTCAAATGTGGACTTCGCGCAGATACGACATGCTGACTGCACAGCTAACAAGTCCGCTTGTCAGGCTTGGTTCAAATGCGACATACAGAAATTGTTTAGCAAACTGCCGGAAACTTTTTATTCCGAAACGACCTCGGCCCGAATGCGATAAGCCAAAACCGCACTGCGCTGGGTCTCATGCGGTCTATGCAATGTGCACCGAGTCGGATCGTTACCGATAGTGCCAGAACACAGAATCAGGCTGAATCTCGACGCTTATGACGAGAATAAAAAGTCGACATGTTGGCTTTATTCTCGTAAATTTGTCATTAAAGTAGAACATCGTAAACTAAGCTTCATTTTAAAATGAATATTTAATTTACTAGATTTCCCCAAACCCCGTCAGAAATTATATAGAGTAGGGGTGTCGAACTGCGGTCCTGAAGGGCCGCAGTGTCTACTGGTTTTCATTCTAACCCTTTTACTAATCAGAGACCAGTTTTCACTGCCAATTAACTTCTTTTCCCATCATTTCAATAGCCTTGGTTTTTTTAAAGATTCGGCCCTCTGAATTTATTCTTTTCTTCATTAAATGGCAGCCAAACAGAAAATGAGCCGACAGATGACTAGCTAAACTGGGATTTCAAACTCCAACCAATTTCACTCCAACCAGTCTCTTAATGAGAAGCATTCTTGTTGTTAATTAAACCTGTCATTTAATTTCATGGTTTGTTGCTGCTCTCATTTCCAAATCTGTTGATTTTTTATTTTTTTTTTCTTTCTAAGAACACCATCAAACTGTTTCGGTGACCTGAGAGATCAGCCTTACTGAGACCTTCACCTCTCTTTTCAGATATTGTGTAATTGGCACAGGTGAGCTTGTCGTGTGGTAGCTTGTTTTATGTCTCAATATTGTTTGTCTGCTAATTAAGGAAAAAGAGACAACTAAGGGGCCCGAGTCATGTTAATTAAAACGAAGGCAAATGTTAAATTAGCAGCAAAAACTGGTGGCTAATTAAGAAGATGGTTAGAATGAAAATCTGCAACCACTGCGGCCCTCCAGGACTGGAATTGACACCCGTGATGTAGAGCACAGGTGTCAAACTCCAGGCCTGGACGGCCGCAGCAGCTACAGGTTTTCATTCTAACCCTTTTCCTAATCAGTGACCTGTTTTCACTGCAAATTCGCATTTTAATAGCCCTGTTAGAAGGATTCAGTCCTCTGAATTGATTTCCTCATTAAAATGCAGCCAAACAGAAATGAGACATGAAACGAGCCAACAGATGTCCAGCTAAACAGGGGCTTCAAACTCCAACCAGTTTCTTAATGAGAAGCCAATTCTTGCTGTTAAACTTATTTAATTCCATGGCTTGTTGTTGCTCTCGTTCTGCCACAGCTGACATTTCCAAAACTGTTGATTTTCTGTTTTTCAGAAGAACATCGTCAAAGTGTTTTGGTGAGTTGAGAGATCAACCTTACTGAGACCTTCATCTTTCTTTATTTTCAGATATTGTGTGATGTGGCAGCTTGTTTTGTGCCTCATTGTTTGGCTGCTAATTAAGGAAAAAACAAACTAAAAGGACCTGAGTCAAGTTAATTAAAAGTAGTAATTAACAGCAAACACTGGTCACTAATTAAGATGGTTAGAATGAAAACCTGCAGTCACTGCGGCCCTTCAGGACTGGAGTTTGACACCCCTGATGTAGAGCATGAAACGTTTCGTGTTATGCGTTCCCCACGCCATGTTAATCGCTACGTGCTTCTTAAACGGATTTCCTCTGCACAAACAGGAGGCGCATGCAGAGATCACCAGACAGAATACATTAAATTTCATTATATTCCGGCTTCCTGAATATTTACAGTGCTAAGATAAATACTTGATATTATTTTCATGATAAAATGCATTCAAGCATGTACTAAATCATGGTGTACCCTGCCTTGAGTTTGCATGTTTTCCTGGTGGGTTTACTCAGCGTGCTTCAGTTTCCTTTCAAAGTCATGTAGACAGTGAGGTTGTGTTATGCTATATTGACCCTGGGGTATGTGCGTGTTCGTATTCAACTTGAAATGAGCTGGCGTCCAGTTCAAGATTTGTTCGTGCCTGACACAAGATGCTTCCTGGGATGGGCGCAACCCTGAATGAATGGCATAATTAAAAATGTATAACGAAGATTTTTTTTTAAATTTCTGAACACTCCGTGGTCTAGGTTTATAACTAGTTTTAAATTTCACAAAGACGTTAATTGTGTGGTAAATGGTTATATGAAGAAAGAAAATAATTGGAACGGGGGTTTGGTACGTCAGATAGATAGAGACAACACGCATGCAATAAAGAAAGCCTGATCAGAAGAACATCCATTGAATTCTGTGTTCGTGTCTCCGACCACCAGATTACGAACCCAACATTTAAGTTAAACCTTTGCGATACCCATTCATACTTCCAGTTTTTGGAGCCTCGTCACACCTGCCATAAAAGTTCTCTACACTGAACGTACACCTGGGGACACCTTATTGCGAGGGAGAAGCACTACCGCGCATGTTTAATACCTGCTTTAATGCATTTCATCCTGAAAATGATATCTAGTATATATCCTAGCATTCTAAATGTTCAGAGTCCATCACAGAATACATCATGAAGTGAATTTATTCTGTGCGGCGATGGCTGCCTGCGCCTCCTCAGTGCAAGAGGAAGTCGTTTAAGAAGGGCGTAGTGATTGATAACTGGGTCGGGGAACACTCAACAGAAAGCATTTAATGTACTACATAACTTATGACGGGGTTTGAGAAAATCTAGTAAATTAAATATTGATTTTAAGATGAAGTTTAATTTACAACATTCTACTTTAATGACAAAAATAAACTACGAGAATAAAGTGGAAATGTCGAGTTTAATCTCGACATAAGCGTCGAGATTAAAGTCAATATGTCGACTTTATTCTCGACATTTAGTTTTCTTCACTGTGTCCGTATGTCCCCCCCCGTTGACCGTGGCCATAATACGCTTCCGTATATTTGCATCGTATTGTCTCGCGGAATTATGCACGTGACACTATTTACAGTCACGCTACTATGTAAATTACTTATTTATATCAATTTAGCGTATTTTATATTGGTCACTTCTCACCAGGACAGCAACATGCATGCTGTTCAAAGTGTGAAAATCCTACTCTTGCTCTTCTCGATGTTCACATGCTGCCCGTCTTCAGTTGAGAAAGGCTCTTTTTGTGGCTTTTTCGATCCAAAAGTCTGCTGATTACTTTGAACAAATGACCATCATTATAGCAGAAAAATATTTCGCTTTGGTGCAACCCAAGGAAAAGCATTTAGTGAAGATTTGTAACATCCAGTAAAATACTAGTGAGTATTACTTTTATATTTACACTTTTTATAACTTGCCCTTATTTTGTGCCTTAAAATAATCAATTTTGCAATTTATGTTTCTATAAATTTATATATTTTTGCAGTTGTAGTGATATAAAATTGTCTGGCTGTTACCAGGGTGGCTTGGTCACATGGTGCTTAGTGCTGCTGCCACATGGATGGTGACAAAGTTCCATCTGTCCATCCATTCAGTGTCCTTGGTTCAAATTCAAGTCTGTGCATCTGCATATTCTCCCTGCGTCTTTCCCACATCCCAAAGAAATGTGTGTTAGGCTAGCTGGATACCCCAAGTTAGCCTGGTGTGGGAGACTTAGCCCTGACTTTCACTGTCATACCCTCTAGATTTGGTTCCTGTCTTGTGCTTGATGGTGCCAGGATTGACTCCTGCCCCTGCTCAAACCTGAATTGAATTAATTTGTTACCACATTACTGGAAGGTGTCAGGACAGATAATACAAGTAGGTAAGCTACTTTTTTTTTGTTTCACCATCTTGAAATAAACTGAATTCACAACATTACACAGTGCAAAGAAAAAGGGGCAAGTATTTGATTAGACAACTAGCTTTTTAGTTTTGGGGAAATATATACTATGCAGTTTAAAGGAATATTCCACCCTAAAAGTATGTTACTTACTCCATATAGTTTATAGTGGTAGCCCAGATCAAGTCTTAATCTCACATTTTCAGGCAAAATAGATTGAAGAAAAAAAAAAAAAAAACCATTAATGGCATAATATGCATAAAGTAAAAAAGTAAAACACTGATTCTTACATTACATGCATTGCATAACCCACATATGAGTTATCCAGTTATGCGCTCAAAATATGCAAAAATTCATGTTTTGCTAAAATATTGCTATATATCTACTACTACTGTTTTACATACTGCTGGAGTAATCGGCACACATCAATAAAAAAAACTAAACCCTAATGCGATTTAACTTTTGAATTGAAGACCTCTCTCTCTTCATTAGTTTAACTAGGGAAATATTTTACTAAAATCTGATTGTACAGATTGCAAAAGGCAGGCAAGGGTAAATATTCTTCATTAATCCCAAGGGGAAATTCAAATACTACAGCAGCAACATACTGATAAAAATAACATTAAAAAGAGTGATAAAAAAATGCAGGTATAACAGACAATTTTGTATAATGTTAATGTTTACTCCCACCCCCCGGGTGGAACTGAAGAGTCGCATAGTGTGGGGGAGGAACGATCTCCTCAGTCTGTCAGTGGATCAGGACAGCGATAGCAGTCTGTCACTGAAGCTGCTCCTTTGTCTGGAGATGATACTGTTCAGTGGATGCAGTGAATTCTCTATTGACAGGAGCCTGCTCAGCACCTGTCGCTCTGCCACAGATGTGAAACGGTCCAGCTTCATGCCTACAATAGAGCCTGCCTTCCTCACCAGTTTGTCCAGGCATGAGGCATCCCTCTTCTTTATGCTGCCTCCCCAGCACACCACCGCATAGAAGAGGGTGCTCGCCACAACCATCTGAATCATCTTATTGCAGATGTTGAGACGCCAGCCTTCTAAGTATAGTCGGCTCTGTCCTCTCTAGCACAGAGCATCAGTATTGGCAGTCCAGTCCAATTTATCATTCAGCTGCACTCCCAGGTATTTTGTCCTTGATTTTGCTGGTGTTCAGGTGTAAGTGGTTTGAGTCGCACCATTTAACAAAGTCCTTGATTAGCTTCCTATACTCCTTCTCCTGCCCACTTCTGATGACACTGCTAATCAGTGAATTGATGGATAGTCTGCTCATTAAAGGGGATAACTCTGAACTCACAGAATATTTTAGAACTAAACTGGTGCCCTCTGCTACCTCAGCTGAAGTTTAACAAGATTATTATTATTATTATTTTTTTAATCTAAGACAGCAGCTACTCACACATAACTAAATGTGCTGTAATATTCAAGTCAGAGTCCAACTCTCATTCCTTTAGAAAACCTGTGCTTTCATGTAAAAGAGGGCTGTGCACAGGTGACCCCCTTCCCCCACCCATTTTGGCAAAGATGTGCAAACTTATGCAACCAAGGAAGGTTTTAATTTTTTTTCCCCCCCCTAAAACTGATCTGCTTTTACTCAAATATTGTCACAAGAACACATTAAAATGATGGAAATACATCTGACATGATGGTGTAGACTCTTGATAAACCCTGATAAAATTATACACTGTATAGGATTTTTCCATGAAAAGCATGTATGAATCAATAGCAAAAATGTGCTTTTTGGTATAAAACTTACAACCCCAAATCAGAAAAAGTTGGGACAATGTGGAAAATGTGAATAAAAAAGAAAAAAGCAAGTTATAAATTCTCCTCAAATTTTTATTTCATTGCAGACAGTATGAACACAAAATAATTCATGTTTTTTTTTTTGTCAACATCATTTGATTTGTAAATAAATATCCATTCTTGCCATTCAGGCTTGCACCACATTTCAAAAAAAGTTGGGACAGTACAGCATTTACCACTTTGTACAGTTCCCCTGTCTTTTAACACTTAAGACGTTTAGGCATTGAAGAAATCAAGTGACTAAGTGTTGCAGGTGTTAGTTTGTCCCATTCTTCCTGCAAACATTTTAGGTGCGCAACAGTACGGGGTCTTCGTTGATGCATTTTTCGTTTCAAAAATGCGCCAAACATTCTCTATAGTAGACAAATCAAGGCTGCAGACAGGCCAGTCAAGCATCCTCACCCTCTTCTTACGCAGCCATGCCTTTGTTATGCGCGCAGTATGTGGTTTGGCATTGTCTTGCTGAAATAAGCATGGGCGTCTCTGGAAAAGATGTTGTCTTGAAGGCAGCATTTGTTCCTCCAAAACTGAGATATACTTCTCAGCATTGATGGTGCCATCGCAGAAGTGCAAGTTACCTTTGCCGAAGGCACTGACACAACCCCATACCATGACAGACCCTGGCTTTTGGACTTGTATCTGGTAACAGTCTGGATGGTCCTTTTCCTCTTTGGTCCACAGCACACGGCGTCCATTTCTTCCAAAAAAGATGTGAAAAACCGATTTGTCTGACCACAATACACGTTTCCACTGCTCAATGGACCATCCCAGATGCCTCTGAGCCCAGAGAAGTCGACGGCGCTTCTGGACACTATTTATGTAGGGCTTCCTTTTGGCATAGTACAGTTTTAGCTGGCATTTCCTAATGTAACTACGTACTGTAGTGCTTGAGAGTGACTTCCTGAAGTAGTCCTGAGCCCTCGCAGTTATATCATTTATTGATGAATGACGGTTTTTAATGCAGTGCCATCTGAGGGCTCGGAGATCACGGCCATTCAGTTTAGGCTTGCGCCCTTGGCCTTTGCGCACAGTAATTTCTCCAGATTCCCTGATTCTTTTCACTATGTTATGCACTCTAGAGGGAGAAATGCCCAAATATCTTCCTATCTGTCTTTGAGAAACATTTTTCTTCATCATTTCAAAGATTTTTGCCCACACTTGGTGGCAAACTGGCGATCCTCTGCCCATCTTTGCTCCTAAAGGATTAGGCCTTTCCTCAATGCTGCTTTTGTACCGAATCATGATTGCAATCACCTGTTAATATCACCAGTTTCAAATCACATCATTTAGTTATTATACCTTATTACTACCCCTGAATTGCCCCCATCCCAACTTTTTTTGGAATGTGTTGCAAGCCTGAATGGCAAGAATGGATGTTTATTTATAAATCAAATGTGGACCCAAAAAAAAAAAAAAAAAAACATGAATTATCTTTTGTTCATACTGTCTGCAATGAAATAAAAAAAGTTAAGGGAAATTTGTAAATTACTGCTTTATTTTTTTTTTTCCACATTTTCCACACTGTCCCAACTTTCTGATTTGGGGTTGTACATGAAGAACTAAAAATTGATAAAAACTGACAACTTATTTTCAAGGTTTTTTTTATATAAAAAAACCAACTCTGGATGAACAAGAACTAAAAAAAAAATTCAATTGGATTACATACACTACTTATGAAAACATTGGTATTACCCAAATGATGATCTTTAACCTGTAGTATACTGTATATACACCTTATAGATAATGAACTCATTTTTAATACATAGACTTGCAAAGTAAAAAAAATTCTGCATAAAAGCCACTGAGAATATCAATTTGTCATTCACTACATATTATTGGGTAAAATGTTTTAAGAAACTGAAAAATGGTATCCAAAATAAGAATTAAGTAAATTTTAAAGTATTTTTACAACGAATAAAACAAACTTCAATCATTTCATAAAGGTCAAGACATTAAAATCTCTCCCTGTATGTTTTGCTCCAGCAGAACATTTAGAAAAAGTACATATAGACATTTCAAATGTAGCCAGATATATTTGTAAAATTACTTCAAACATGAGAACCAAACTTAAAATGACTGCTGCCTTTAAAAATAGCCTTTAAGAAGTATTTCAATGTACATTTACTTCATGGTAAAAGGTATTTTGGGTTAAATGTAAAATGTGTCTTCAGTAACAAACAAATCACATTTTAAATGTTTCAATTAACATGAAGAAAAAAAAAGAATAGGGGACATACAGAACAAATTCAGAAAGGTTATTAAAATCTTTTAACAAAATCATTCTTGCATACATTTGTTAAAGCTGAATTGTGGGGTCTTAAACTGCACACTCTCTCTGATGGTTTCTGCTTTAAAATGAGGCCGAAGTGAGCTTTTTCATTGTGGTTATTGGCCCCTTTGCCACATTTACATTTATTTGTTTAGCAGATGCTTTTATGCAAAGCAACATAAAGGAGATCAAAGCAACTGAGTAACACCAATCTAGGGACTGTCCTGAACAAGTGTAACAGGTTACAAAATAAAACTCTGGTAGATGTACATTTTGATGCTCGAAATAATAATTTAGCTATTCATATTAGTGTGTGTGAGATTTACTGTCTCCAATGTTTGATGTGGGAGCATACAGACCTTCTCATTCTTGGCTGCATTTGGCAGTCTTTTATGACCAACAAGATGGAGAATGAACAGGGTCGGCTATCTGTGGATAAAGATGCACGGAGAATCAATGAGTGCTGGAGTCGTATACAAAAAAAAAAAAAAAATTGAAAAGTGGCTAAAGAATGTGGAAGAACATATACAAAATAACTATTCAGCTGTTGAACAGGGCACAATGTTTCTAGGAACTTTCCCACTTTGAGAGGATTATGCACCAACAAATTATGCATTTGCATTTTTTATAATTAGGTTGCTGTATGACCATATTTCTGTGGACTGTTTGCTTTGTCAGCTACACTGAAAAATACTTGTTTATGGGAATAAAGTCAGGATATTTGTCTGATATGTGAACATGTAATTGAGGTAAAACAATCAGACTACAGGTTCAAACTATAGCCACAAAGGTAAGCGAATTTCAGATAAAGCAAGGAGGAGATAAATTAACTTTCATAGAAGTCATAAAATGAGCAGGAATGAAGGGGAATGTCAGAGTGATCACAGCGGAGGTCCTATAATCAGAGGTGCAGAAATGAAGTTTAATGGCAGTTACTTTGATGATAAATCTATACTAATAAAAGGCAAAGCCCTCACTGACTGACTCACTCATCACTAATTCTCCAGCTTCCCGTGTAGGTAGAAGACTGAAATTTGGCAGGCTTATTCCTTACAGCTTACTTACAAAAGTTAAGCAGGTTTCATTTCGAAATTCTACACGCAATGGTCAATAACGGTCGACAATGTCCACCATGTTGAACTTTCTTATTTATGGCCCCATCTTCACGAAATTTGGTAGGCGGCTTCCCTGCGCTAACCGAAACCAATGTACGTACTGTCGGCCGCCATATTGAACTTTTCAACAGTATTTGTTACTTATGGGCCCATCTTCAAGAAATTTGGTACACGGGTTCCCAACGCTAACTGAATCCTACTTACGTACATATATACGTCCATAGCCTGCAGCTCAGTCACTGTGTGAGGCGCCGTTGAGTCCCCCATCCCAACACCTCCCACGTTGATGGCTGCCTGGCTATATAAGGCCGTCTGTCGCTCCGGTCTCTACATTCCCTTCCTTGCTTCGCCATGGGATTCACGTCTCCCTGCTGATAACTACAGCCTTTTTATTTAATCCACGGCTTCTCCGCTGTTTTGTTAGTTTATTACGATTATAGTTATTGTGTAAGTATTTTAGACTTACTTTACATTGCTCAGGTACCCATTTCCTTTATCATTCCAACTGTACCCCCATTACCATGTCTATCGAGGTGATCACCATCGATCAAAGAACTGTCACTTACCGAGTGGTTTCCATGCCCGGAGATAGCAGCTACCTTTTCCATTCTCTTTGTTACATATTGCACTGCCATATCAGGCTGACTCTTGATATCCGGAGGAACATTGTGTCTTATGTATTGAATGACTGGGACAGGTTCAAGGTGTGGACTGATGATGGTACAGGAGATAATTATACTACACAGGAGCACTAGAAGAGTGAAATGCTTAAGCCCTTCACCTATGGTTCTGCATGCGAGTTGATGGCTGCCGCTGAATTGTTCAGTTGTCGCTTTCAAGTGTACCGAAATGGCCAAATATTTTGCACCTTTTGACAACCGCCAATGTCTCTTAAACATCTTAGATTCACAGGTGACGATTTCAGTAGTGGACACTTTGATGTTTATGAATGTTTAAACTCTCAAAAGCTGGATGTGAAGTTATCAATGAAACCGGTTTTATGCTTACAAACGCTTGACAGATGCCGAATGTCACTTCAACACAAGTCCTGCAAATACTGTCGTAATTGAAACAAACCATGAAACTCAAACCGATTATGACAGCAGCAATCCAAGCTGTGAGATTTGAAACAAGATTACTTTTCACATGGCCAACTGTACGTTGCATGCTCAAGAGTAAGCTCAGCGCACAGCTTGGTCATATTACAACCGGAGGGCCAAAATGACAATGTGGTATACAAAGAGATCCTTAATTATTGGTATATTTTCTCTCAGTTTAAAAAGGTTTAATTTTCTTCTTAATAAAAATTTTAAGGCAGTACTTCACCGCTGCGAAGCGCAGGTATTTTGCTAGTAAGGTTATATTTGTAACAGATTATTGAAGTCAAATTACAGAGGCTATGAGTAAAAAGTCTGAATTAATGTAAGCCATCCCAATTTAGGGTGTTCATAAGAAATGATTTACTTCATGAGTTAGAACAGGGGTGTTGAACTCCGGTCCTGGGGGGCTGAAATGACTGCAGGTTTTCATTCTAACCACCTTTTTAATTAGCGACCTGTTTTTGCTGCTAATTAACTTCTTTGGCCTTAGTTTTAATTAACTCAACTCTGACCACTTTGTTCTTTCTATTTTCTTAATTAAAAGCCAAGCAATAATGAGGCACAAAACAAGCAAACAGGTGACCAGCTAACCACATTATCTGAACACAAAGAAAGTTAAGGGTCTCGGTAAGGTTGATCTCTCAGGTCAATAATCAGAAACAGAAAATCAACAGTTTGGGAAACATCTGCTGTGGCAGAATGAGAGTGGCAACAAGCCATGGAATTAAGTAACAGGTTTAATTAACAGCAAGAATTGGCTTCTCATTAAGAAAGTGATTAGAGTGAAATTGGTTGGAGTTTGAAACCCCAGTTTGGCTGGTCATCTGTTGGCTCGTTTCACATCTCAGTTCTGTTTGGCTGCCATTTAATGAAGAAAAGAATCAACTGAGAAGAATGAATCCTTAAAAACAGGGCTATTAAAATGAAGGTAAAAGGAGTTTATTAACAGCAAAAACTGGGCACGGATTAGAAAAAGGGTGAGAATGAAAACCTGCAGCCACTGAGGCCCACCAGGCTTTGAGTTCGACACCTGTGAGTTAGAAGTACAAAACAAGAATACTGGCATCAAGTAATTTCAATATTAAAATGTGCGCTTAATTTTAAATGTTTAAAGTGAAGTCATTCTTGTTTTTAATTTGTCCGTTTTCAACCTTTGATAGAGGGCAAGATCCCTAGTTTAAAAAAAAGATTCATAATCACTTAGCTTGAAATATTTTTAAATAACACAATATTTGAGATTTGTAATATTCATTTTTTTTTTGGTGTGGGGGCTCTTAGAGGGCTAGGACCAGCACTAAAGAATTAAATATTTCTGGTCAGCAGCCTCAAAATACAGGTAGTACAAAAATGACACTCTATGTGCCTGTATTCAATCCCCTTTTTTGTGAAAAAGGGCAACCGACTCAGTGTGTCCCAGTAGGGGATAAAACCCATTGGTTCAGTTGATGGGGATTGCACAATTTCAATTCCAGCTGATCATTTTTGCAGTCAGCTATTGATTTTTTATCCATAATTGTTTAACTTTCCTAAAACAGGTGGAATTTTTTTTTTTTTTTTGGTTTCTAAAGGGCTTAACATTGTTGAGCGTGGTTAAGAACCAAAAAAGCTTGACAGCTTGTTTAACTGGACATCAAATACAGTGAATGGTAAAGCGTGTGTGTGGGTTTTCTTGTACTGGCGATATAGGAGATGCTGCACATTTTAAAATAAAAAAATTCAAAGTGTTCATATGTAATTTTTAGAAATTGTGGTTGGGTGCTGGGTCAAAATGTGGGGTGCTAGTCAGGTCATTCCTTTTATTTAAAAATAAAAAAAAACCCAAACATCCCTCCAAAGGAATCAACAAAAACATTTTTGCAAGGTCATTTAATCAGGGGCTCCATTGGGCAAGTTCTCCCTTCTTTAAAATCTTGCAGGATTTTGGGATTTTTATGGACAGGAAAGAAGGGGCAGAATCTGGTGTCCTAACTGGGCGGTTTCTCCAGTGAGAAAAGGACAGGTGATTATTAGCAATAGAACCCATTTTCATCCCAGCAGGTTGTTACATACTTTTACAGAGCCCATAAGAATAATCGTTGCCCTACACATTTGATATGGGGGTGGGTTAGGGTAAGCAGACCTGGCCACGAGTCTGAAAGAGGGCATTGGAATAAAGGGTCTCTCCCACCTCTGCACCACCGTGAATGTGTAGAGCTGGAGTCTCAAACCAGTGTGCGGCCCTGGGATTAAAGTCCTTGTGGGACTAGGGCAACTACAGGGAAGTATGGTCTATGACCAGGGTAAGCCCTCTTCCCCAACAGGATAATACCAGCCACTTAATGGGAAGGGCCTCCCTCCTGATCACCACATACCTCGTCTCCTGGTCCAACATTTCCAGCAGTTATACGAGGGGGTGTTTGGCTCAGTCAACAACCTGACTCGGCACAGCCCTAAAACCGGTGTCTGAGGAGTAAGGCTAGGGAATTAAAAAAAAAAAAAAAAAAAAAGTTAGAAAAAATTGGTATAGGAGCCAACATGAGAGCCATCTTCAAATCACCAAGGAGCCACATCTCTGGGGTTGTGGTCTACCCAGGGCTTTAATTGGTTGTTGTGGTAAATGCACTTCCTCAGACACCATTTGAGCTGGCAAACAAAGTAGTGCACAAGCCCTTTCCATTCTTGTATTTCAGAAGGCCTCTGCCAGTGTGCTAGGAGCTTGGAGTAAGATGTGGGGACCAGGACTCTGTGCCCAATACAGAAGCCTCTCTTGTAGACCTAGGTCCACGTGCTCAGAGCTCTCTCAACAGATTCCTTCAGCTAGGGGTGGGGGACACAAAACAAACATGCAGGCTGGTAGTGTTGCAGTTTTGTGAAAGGACAGGATTGCCTCCTCTTCCCAGCCCTCTCTAATCAGGTACAACAGCCCTTGGACATTCTTTGGTGTTTGATACAGAATAACTTGGTGATCTCCCTGAAGATTTGCAACATTAAAAGGTTTACCCTAGCCTGCAAGAGCCTTTTTGGCGATGCCACGATGTGAAAACACCCCACCAAGTTCCCAGACTACAGATTTGGAATTACCTGGCTCTGGGTATCGGGGGATAGTCCACCAGAACAAGAATACATTTGTGGCAGGGTTTAAGCTGACCCAAAAAGCAGTACAGTCTGACGGAGGTCCAATGGTTAGTTGGCACTCTGGGCAGGACCTAAAAAGCACCTCCTCCCAGATCCCCGGCTAGTAGAAGCCTGCTGTAATTCACTTGAAAGGTGTCTTCCCCGCCCCCCCCCCCCAATCTAAATGTACACCAGGTGGGTGTGAGCCAGTCACATCAATAGTGTCACAGGACTATAAGTGGACACGTATGGGGTTGACAGAATATCAAGGTGAGACCACAACTCATTGTCCAACAAAGTGATGCAGAGAGTGCGAACCCATTGGTGGGTTGTGTTCACTACAGCAACCCCATTCCTTTTGTAGTTTAGGGAACCATCATTCCGCTGCTCATGCTTAAAAGATGCTGGCAGGAAGTGAAATCAAATCTGTACATAGGCAAGCAGGTCCAGGGTGGCTTCAAAAGACATGCTGGGGTCAAAAGCAACGAGGTCAGAGGCGCTTTTAGCACCCACTCCCCAGCTATGCCAGGGCATACTGCATGAACACCCCTCCTCCCCCCCCCCACCTGGTCTCTTGCATGGCTGGTTCTCTCCTGCAGGTCTAGATTTCTCACCCACATCGAGGCTAGTCCCTCCATTTAAATATGAAGAGTCCACATTATGTTTGTGTGGGGCTAGTCTCCCAGAATCCCCAGCCAGCAACCAGTCTTCAGTACCCAGCAGAAGGATAGCTCTGGCACTGGCCATGGACAAAAAAGGTTAGACTGGCTGTCTGCCAGTGTTCTAGAGGGTGTGATGGGGCATTTTTTTGTGAACTGTACATGAAAGGAATGGGCCGAGGGGCATGACTGGGAAACAATAGTACTGGTCATATACTGGTTTATAGTAAACTGTTGTTACAGTAAAACCAATTACCAACATATCTGCATTGCAATGTTTCTCATACTGTTACTACTGTCAGTTAGCAGTAACAATGATCCTACTCTGCTACACTGTCTTAGTAGGGATCCAGACCAGATGGTACAACATTTGATAGATAGATACTCAGAAGATATTGGACATCCCGCAAGACATTTAAAACAAGTTCATGGACATCGAACATAGCGTGTCTGCCAAAAGCATTCCAGCAACAGCTTAATGTGCTCCTAGCTCTTATCACAATAAGCAGAACACGCAGCTCTCCAGTAAGCCAGCAGACTGCTACTCCTTATCATGTGTTCAGTCAAACCAACTAAGCAGCAGCAGAGACACAGTGTCAAAAGGAAAACTGCTGTACAGGCTTTGAAATGATTGACGCAAAGTGCGACAAGCAGAATACGCAGCTCACCAGCAACAAGCAAATGATCCAACTGCTTCTCCTTAACTTGCATTCAGCCACCCACCCCCCCATGTGAGCATTATTATACAACTTGCGAGAAAGATTTAACCACGCCCAGAAATACAGTATTGTTTTTACAGAAGTTTTAAAGTGAATAATGCATATGTAACAATTACCATGAAAAAACAATTTCTTGAAATTGTATATCCAGTAAGCCAAACCCGTAGGTGGGTGAGCAAAGCGAGCAGGGGCGGAGCCCCCTAGTTTAAAAGATTAATGACCATTTCAGCCAAATGATATTTTTTGAATAGCACCTTCTTATACAAGGAATGTAGCACGTATTTTACAAAATGTGAAAGGAAACAAATGAAGGATACCAAAAACAAAATAACACACCACTTCCATAAATATACAAGTATAGGTTTGTTTAATTACATTAAGGCTCTACAAAGTATGATACTATGGTCAGATATTTGGGGAGGATAGAAGTTCCAGCAGAGGGTCCTTGGACAATAGACTGCCCAATGCCCAGCCCACTGGGGTATCCACTTCATGTTCCATTATGCTGGGAGACACCCACACACTGCTAAATAATGAACTGAGCAACAGTGTGCAGTTTCTCTACTATAATTAGAATGGAACATGCCATACCAAAAAAAAAAAAAAACACCCACACCAGAGAACATAACACCCTGGTGCATACAACATGCGACTCCACTTTTCCTCAGCCTTTGTTGAAAGAGGGCAGTCTGAGAATCACCCACCAACCCACATGAAAAAAATAGGGGGGGGGGGGAGAAAAAAAAATTTGCTCAGCAGCCAGGGGAAGGAATCCTGGCTGAAACCTTCCACCTTCATTGCAAGCTTTCTTTAATTGCCCAGATCAGACTGAAAGTGAAACACTCCCCAGCCCCCACCCCCCAGGTACCTTACCTCCAGTGGCTTCTGCCATGTTAATATGGCATTTTTTGGATTTCACCAAAAAAGTCCAGATGATTCTGAAGATTGTGAGAAGACAGTACTGCCAAGGATAGGACCAAGGCAGATCGTGATAGCGGTGGCTCCATTTGACAGTTTGTAAGTGCACATGGTTTTATTCACAGTGCACTTTAAATCTGCAGTACATATCAAAATAACATTCAATAAAAATTCTTACAATAGTTAAGATGTGCACACTTAGTCTAGATTGCAATAACTGAAATCAGGTGTGCAGTTGTGAGCCCAGTAACTGGGGGGGTGCCAGTGGGGTTAAGAACCACCACAGACCAAGGCCAGCTTAATTCCAGCTGCAATATAGTCCCATATGACACCCATATGCAGAGGTCCACATCTCTGGCAGGAGAACACATTCAGCTCACATTACCTCCTTGGCTGCACAGTACTTATCCTAGACCATGGCTTTTAGGGCCTTTCTATATGGGTGGATGTAGCTTGGATCAAGTTTATTAACGAATACTCCAAAGCCTTCTTCAGCATTTACCAATGCCTTTAAACAAGTCAAAAAAGGTTTCAATTAAAGTTTACAATGACTCAGAATACAAATTAAAGTTATGCCTAAAAGAGCTGTGCTCTTGAATGGACCAAATAAATCATAACCAGAGACAAAGTTACACAAACAGTGAATCAACATACATGGCAATCAAAATGTTGCGAGTGGGGGTCCTCACATATACCCCCCATAACATACCTCAGTGTCAAAACATTAAAAAGAAAAAAATAAAACCTTACCGCAGAAAAGTCAAATGTATCCAAAGCGGATAGATTCCCTTTAGTCCTCATTCACTTGCAGTAACACTGAAGTTAACTTTTCACAAGCTTCATGGCACACTGCTTCCCTAGGGCATTTTAAACACTTGTAAATTGGTCTCAAAGAGAAGACAGCCTGGCCCCTTCACCCAAAATATTCGCTGGAAGGATTTACCGATCCTACATGTTCTTCCAATTGAAGAAAAGAAGAAGAAGAAAAAAAAAAAACTCAAGTGCAGCCTACATATAACTGAAACACTTGGAACTACGTAGCAGCTTTCTCATACATTGCTTAGACATTCCAGTCTAAGCCGACACAGAGAGAATTATTACCCGGTAACTCCGCCATGTATCTTCCTTAAATGGCTCCTCAACTAATGCCATTTGCTTATTACAAATTATGCATTTTGCCGTTGATTGAGGTTCTAAATCAGAGTATTTCCATCTGGCACTGCGTCGCTTCACATGCATTGGAAATGGGATGCTGTTATGAGTGTTTGAAGCGCAGATGTTTCTGCACGATACTTCGATCCTTCTTTAAAAATCGCACGTGAGGTGATCATGAGGAGCTACGCCCCACTTGGCTCATGATGGACTTTGTAGCCGAGGCAATCATTCGGTCATATTCCAGTCTTACTAACGGCGAAAATGCTCTAAAGCAGTGTCTCTCAAACTTGGTCCTGGGGACCCCCTGTGGTTGCAGGTTTTTGTTCCAACCAGATTCCTAATCAGTGACAACACCTGATAGCACTGAGCTCATTTAATTCGCCGGTATTTTTTTTCTTTTATTCAACATTCAGAAAAGCATAGCAGCATGAGTTTTACATTTAGGACATTTATAAATATTTCTGCTTTTGCTATAGATTTAAATGCTTAACTTTCTTTTGTTGATTTCATTATATCCTGTCCTTTCTCTGTGCAGTTTTCCCCCCTTCATTGTATCTTAATAATGACAACTTAAAACGAGCCGATCAGACACGCTGGCAAACAACACTGTGAACTGTGAAAGGCTGCAACTACTTTACCGTCAGACCCACTAATTAGTAAACAATGGATTAATTAAACAATTAGAACACCTAGAAAAGTAGAATGAAAATCAAGATGAAAATTCTGTTAAAAAGAAAATAAAAAACATTATTCCTATAATGTTAATTTAATCCTGTAATGCTTGGTACATTTTAATATTTTTTTTTTTAGCAAACTTAGTTTTCTAATTAATATATTGTTCCCTAAACACAGAACTTGGGAAATATCAGTTCACTTAATTAGCCCAGGAGTTCAATTAAAAACAGAAGCTGGTTGGAACAAAAACCAGCAGCGACAGGGGGTCCCCAGGACCGACGCCGAGATCCCCTTCTCTAAAGGCTGGCATACCTTTTTGTTCCAAAATTAAATAAAATCACAATTATGAAATGAATCGTCGCATGCAAAAGTACAGCTCTACGTGACGAAGGTGGTTTTATTTTAAGTAAATTTAAAAAATAATTTTAAATAGTTTGGTCAATCCCAGGCCCCTGCACAAGTGGGCCAGCCTGTGCATAATCCGCGCCTGATCGTCGATTTTTAAAATGTTTATATATATATTAATTATTATGAAGTACTATGTTATTGTATTATTATTACATGTTTTATTTCACAATAGCCTTATTTTTAAAGACCGTTTTTACCATGGGGTGTCATGTGCAGTGTCCAAGAATCATAGGCCACATGAACCGCGCATTTCCGAGAGGCTCGTTTAAAGCCAGCACTATCTATTTTCCCATGCCTCGTTTACCGATGATTTTGTGACTTGTCAATCAAGACAAAGACTATTCGGCTTAGCCTGTTCCTTATTGGTTAATCCTTTGTTGTCGATTACTTTTCCCTGATTTTAGACGGTAGGCTGCCAAAGATCTTTTAACGCTACTCGCATTCAAACTGGAAAACACTTTAAGGCAGCTAGTTGAAAGATGGAATTGTTTTCTTGAATGAAAAGAGATCATATTAATACATGATACTACTTTGATACAAACTAGCAATATACTGGAAATGTTGACATTAATGAAGAAGTCATTAGTAGTTTTACTGAGCGCAAATAAAAGTGGCCGTGAAGAAATCTCAGAAGACGCGTTAATGTTAAACGTCCGAGGATGGCGTGCTGTCGATTTGTGCTGCGTTGTTGAAATAAGCTACACGTCCAAATATTTATACGTTTAAAAGTGAAAACGTCGAAATGAACATAACATTTTTATGGTATTACCATCAGCCATTTTTTTTCTAAGGTTGCACGTAACATTCATGTTCGTCTTACAATCATAAAAACCAAGAAATTAAAATGGGAAAGGCATTAGATTGAGACATTAGATACGTTTTCACCTAAGAACTTAAGCGACAAATCATAATTTTAGTAGGGTATTTTTTATTTAATTTATTTTTTTATTTAAGAAACGTTTTATATTGTCATTTTACAATAAATGTACACAGCGCATGCGCAGAAGCACATTTTGCTCGGTTGCGTGGTTCAACAGAACTCTGGCAATTCCATGTGATATTCTTCCAGATTACTTTCTGTGCGGACACGGCTCTCAATTGATCTTATAACTACCCAGAATCTCTGAAGCAGCGAGAATATTTTGAAGAGCACCTTCCCCAACCGAGCATTCACAATGTATTGTCAATTCATTATAAAATAGCATCATGTTGTGACCAACAGACTGTCTTTCAGATTGGCGGCCGTTCGCCACGGGGCTAAATGCCTGACTGGCAGTACCCCGTTAGAAGGGCACCGGGACGGAGCCCTTGCATTCCACAAGCCACAAGAACATTCATGGCGATATGTAGACGCTTTTAGGAAGAGACTAGTGCATTGTTCTTGCTGAATCACATGAATCGGGAAGGAGAGGCAGAATCACTGTGAAGGGGCGGTCATAGCTGCACCAGCAGTGTTAAATTAAGGAGAGGGACTAGCAGTAATTCTTCTTTTTCCAGGTGTTTCCCGTGGATTGTAACAGTGAGACCAGTGAGGCTGTTAGGCTTTTATTATAGTTTAATAAACTCAACCATTGCTTGGTACATTTACAATATGTTCAATTATCTCTATACTGTATACAGTTTTTCATTTGCAAGAGTGGCCCCAGAAGTAACTTTAGTCCACATTGCATAAACATTTTGGGTGTCTACTGTATAAGAAGGTTTTTAAAAAAAAATAATGTGGTGTAATTCAATACAAAGCAATTTTAATCAAAATCTTAGAAAAAAAAAAACGTGGTGATCTGTTGTCGAACAACCCAACTGAAGAAAACAGTGGTTACACAGACCTCATTTCTGGTTGCAAAGTGGCCCCCATCACAGTTTAAGCTTTAGGGACCCAAAAATGTACAAAACATCATTCCAGACAACCTCTGAGGATTCACAATAGTGATGTGATTTCCTTTATGTAATACTTGATCAAAAAATAAAAGTACAAAAAATATATTAAGAGTTTCACTGCTCTATGTATTAAACTTCATATTTGACTTTTTGAAGGCACTGGTGTAGAAAGATTGGTGATCGAAATTCTGCTGTCATACTTAATATCTACTTTAGCAAACACAAGACAGAAACTACTATCCAGCAAGCTTAAATGTGAGTTTTGATTTCTGAATGGCAAATAGTACATCTCTTTTAGGACATATTGCTATAAACAATGTCATCCAATTGCTGCTTTCCAAACAAACAACAATACAGAGTTAGTGCCATTAGACAACAGCTACATTTACTTGTGTTGAGTTATTTGACAATTTATTCTTAAGTGCTGATTGAGGCTTTGTTTAGTACAGCATAGGGTTTACTTCATTCTCAACTCTTTATAGACTTTATACTGAAATACACACATGTGCCTTGTAAGTTATATATTGAAACACATACTGTATATATTTACAGTGTCCATTTTAGGATATTGTCATGTTTCATTTTTTTCCCATTATTATGCATTGTAATTCCTGTATCATGTAGTATTCATCAATTTCCATGAGTCCCTTCATCACTACAAGTGATCTTATTTGGTGTATCATTTAGATTTTTGTCTGTAAACACATACATTTAAAATGAAACTTTTACTGAATTGACTATAACAGACATGTTAATTGTTTATAATGACTTAATTTCTCTGGTATTGGCAATTAAGTAACATTTCAAAAATGATGGAGGTTGTGAAAATGTGTGGACCATGCATTAATTTTTCTTTTTCAGGACATCACCATCACATATGGAGAGCGCATATTGTTAACAGTTTATGTAGCATATGGTGGGAATAAATAAAAGTAACAAAAGGGTGTAATAGTTAAGGCATGCTTTGTCAAATACTACCAAAAATCATTGGTGTTAAATTTTGTGATAGATAGATAGTGTAAGGAATGGCTGGGATGCTGCAGTAACGGAAGGATGGGGGAGGGCAGCTTATCAGGGACACTGCCTCCCTCAGGACGATAGATGGCAGCTTCCCTGGACAGGGCACTATGGGACTTGAAGTTTGGCAACACAACCCTGCTGGGTACCGTGGGTGCCGCCAGGAGAGACTGCAGGGAGTCTGGGGAGTCTCTACTGTGTACATAGTCGAGAAGTACTCCAAAGTCATGGGGACTGAAGCACAGACGTACTTCAGGGCTGAAGAAAAATACAGTTCACCATCTGACCCGGAAGTGCTGACGAGTCATGTGGACAGAAGGACAGAAGCACATCCTGGTCAAGGCCTATATAAAGGACTGGTGGAGACCCATTAAGCGAGGCAGAGTTGGGGGGTGTGGAGGAGAAGAAGAGTATTGAATTATTGTGTTTAGATAGATAGATACTTTATTAATCCCAAGGGGAAATTCATATTATGTTTATTGATTGTGTTTGTTGTGGTGGAGGTGCTTTGGAGCATGACAAAGAAGAAATAATTAAAAGAATACTTCTTGTGTCCAGAGTATCTGTTTGTTGGGTATAAGAGGCAACGGCGACCCCTAACATCCACAACAGATAGATTTAAAATAAAGGAAAACCTCTAGTTTGGCAGTCGCAGTCGCAGTCACAGTGAGGCATTGTGTAGATGTGTTGCAGTTAATATAAAGGAGCCCCAGTAGTGTTTCTTCACACACTTCTGCTGAATAATTTGTTGGCTGAAAGTCCTCAGTGTTAGTGTGTCAGAGACAGGATTTGCAGCATTGTTCAAAATGGCAATCAGTTTTGTTTTAACTCTCTCCTTTGCTACAACCTCCAGGGGTTCCAGATTGTGTCCAATAACTGAGCTTGCCCTTTGAATTAGCTTGTTGATTTGGCAGGCCTCTCTTGAAATGATGTTACTGGCTCAGCACATCACAGTATTGAAAACTGCCTTGACCATCATGGACTTGTAAAAAATGTTAAGAATGCCACTTCCCACATTAAGGGGACACAGTCTACTAAGTAAAAAGAGCCTGCTCTGCCCTTTCTTATAAAGATACTTTGTGCTCTGAGACCAGTACAATATGTCAATGATGTGGACCCCTATGTACTTGCAGGAGTTCACCACCTCTACATTCACTTACTGAATAGTAACCAGACATAGAGGCTTTTTGGTGTGGCAAAAGTTAATGACCAATTTCTTGGTTTTGCCGACATTAATATACTGAACCAAGAAACAAAGTTTTCCACCTCACTCTTATACTCTGTCTCATCCCCTTATCAATACACCCTGTAAGTGCAGAATCGAGTAAAAAGTGACATGATTTGGTGTTATATTTATAGTTGGAAGGGTGCAGAGGGAAGAGAGAAGGAGTCAGGACTTGGCGGTGCTCCAGTGTTGCTCACATCCTTATTAGAAACACAGTCCTTGAGCCTCACAGACTGTGGTCTGCGTCTGCCTGACAGAGTTCATTATCCAGGACACCATAGGCTCAGCCACCTGCATATCTCTGAGCTTACCTCTTAGCAGGGGTGGCTGGATGGTATGGAAAGCACTGGATAAATCACAAAACATAATCCATATAGCACTGCCAGCTTTGTCCAGGTGAGAATCAGCCTTGTGGGGCTAGATGTCTTGCTCCATATTAAAATCACCAATATTAGGAAACTGTGAAAACCTACATAAAATGAAATAAGCCTGAAGTAATGTTACAAAAAAAGCACAATCACTACTGATGAATTAAAATATTTTAAAATGTATTAAATAAATAGGAATGGATCACATATCTGTTTCTTTAACCAGTTGAACCATTTAGAGCTACCTAACAGAATTACCGATTTTACTATGCTACCATAACATAACAAACATGTGTAAAGACATAAATATATACAGTACATTATAACAAGGTTTAAACATTACTGATAATAATGCTGTCATACTGCTTACAAGCAATGCTTTATGGAGGTTCAGTGTAGACAGTTGGAATGAAACTACATCACATTAGTAAAAGCCAAAGTTTTAAAGTCTCAGTGTGAAGGGATGGAATGTGATTGTACTGCTGAGGACAGAATGTGAGTGCATCATTAAGAATAACTCACGATTGTATCAAATGGGATGAGTTGAGATTGAATTGTTACAGAAGAGGCTACAAAGCAATGAAACTACCCACCTGGTATTGAATAAATACCACAATAATGACAGCAGTTACTTTTAAAGTAACAGCAAATACAAACATTGACAATACTGTACGCATTAGTGATAGATTCTTAAGCCAATGTAGCAAAATGAACTGTTTCAAACACAGATCTCTGAAACGTTTTAGCTGTCCTGTCTTTGACCACCCCGAGTACAAATTGTCGGACCTTCCCATCACTGCTATGGAATCAAAAATACTGTTGACTGTGTCCAGCACACCTAAGTGTGAAAGGTTTCTCAGTAGCTGCCACACTGGATGTGAAAGAATCTTGCTGTAGCTCCTAGTTTAGCCCAAGATTTCTCAAATCTAAGTCATTCTCTTCAGACTTTTGCAAGAAATGCCACTATGACTTTACAATTATTAAAGGCAACCTTGTGGAGTCTTAAATTACGCTTTCTTTTTTTAAACGATTAATTGCTTCCTCCACTGCTGGTATTGACTTAAGTCCATCATCTGCATTTTGACATACAAAGAATTTGGCATCAGTACCATACTCATCTGCATCCTGTAATGCAGCATGTTGAAGACCATAGATTTGCAACACCTTAACACTAACCTTAAAGCAGTAGTTTTACCATGTATTTTTAAGGTCATTCTACTCATGCCACAAAAATCAAAGGAAATCTCTGTTATCTTCTTTCACAAAAAAATAGTAAAACCTTTGCGCTATATCAGCAGTAAATGCCACTTGCTCTCTTCTAAACAGTAGCAGCACACCCAACAGACTGTTACTGAAGTCTGGCCCAGTGAGAAAGACATCATTTAGAGAGACTTCCTTGATGCTGAGTACTGTAGTCAATGACTGCTAGAATCTCTCCTGGCTTCTGAGAGTAGCACATCCAAAAATGGGGGGCAGATATCACCACTCCACTTCTTGTTGTAAGGGTGTAGTTGGCTCTACATGATCGCAATCAAACATCGTTTGCATGAATCTCACAAAGTGTTTCACCGTCTCAGGTTTCTTTTTCAATGTTCTACAAATGGATTTTAATCTCAACATCTTGATCTCGACTGGGAGATGTTGACAAGTTGACTTAAATGGGAAGGGTGCCACCTCGCTTTTTGAGTCATCTAAAAAAATCTCTTTTTCCATAAGCTCTAAAAACAATTGGTCTTCAACAGATAATCCTACTTCATCGTCATCTTTGGACCTCACGAAACTATTCTTCCATAGTGTAGAGTCATCCAAGATAAGTGATGCAGATTAAGGGTCTGTGGATAGATCAGATGTGTCATTGCAGTAAAGTTTTCCTTCTTATGGATGCGGTCATAGCATGGAGCGAAGAAAGAAGGATTTACATTTTATAAAATGTTGGTTCTGTAACATTCATAAGCCCAGTCTTGTGTGTGTATTCTAAACACACATCTTCAACAATGACCCATCCTAAATCCAGTCACTCTGCGCATGGGGCATTGTGTGGACAATTTTGCTGTTCTCACACTTTATAAGCTTGTATGATGTTGCGTCTTATTAGGAGAATTAGTTTAGCTTCTGGATCCAATGGTGGTAAACAGTGTGCTATACCTTTGAGATGGATATCGGGTTGTGCTTCTGCAGTTGTTGGTATCTCTGATCTATTGTCTGGAGTATCATTGCATTCAATAAGTGTGGGTGGCATTATTGCTATCTTTCCGTGGGCTCAGTGTTAATCCTGAAGCTCTTCTCCCCAATGTCTCAGTCATACTTAAGCACATACAAAATGTATAAGGTGAATTTGAGCCTCTGATATGAAACATTTTAAAAACTTCAGATCAAGCTAGTGATTTGTTACCTTGATCATCTAGAATGATGTAAACCACAGGTGTCAAACTCCAGGCCTGGAGGGCCGCAGTGGGTGCAGGTTTTCTTTCTAATCCTTTTCCTAATCAGTGCCCAGTATTCACTGCTAATTAACTTCTTTTCCCTCTATTTTAATAGCCCTAATTTTAAGGATTAAGCCTTCTGAATTGATTCTTTTCTTCATTAAATGACAGCCAAACAGAAATGAGACATAAAACAAGCCAACAGATGACCAGCTAAATTGGGGCTTCAAACTCCAACCAGTCCCTTAATGAGAAGCTGATTCTTGCTGTTAATTAAACCCGTTATTCAATTCCATGGCTTGTTGCTACTCTCTTTTTGCCACAGCAGACATTTCCAAAACTTGATATTCTGTTTTTTTCTAAGAACTCCTAAAATGTTTTGGTAACCTGAAGGATCAACCTTACTGAGACCTTCATCTTTATTTTCAGATTTTGTTTGATGGATACAGGTGAGCTGGTAATGCCCTGCTTGTTCTATGCCTCATTACTATCCGGCTGCTAATTAAGGAAAAAACAACTAAGTGGCCTGAGTCAAGCTAATTAAAGCTAAGGCTAAAGAAGTTAATTAGCATCAAAAACTGGTCACTAATTAAGAAAATGGTTAGAATGAAAACCTGCAGCGCACTGCGGCCCTCCAGGACTGGAGTTCGACACCCCTGATGTAAACTCTTTGCTTTGTCAGGACAGTCCTTTAGACAGATTTTTGAACAGGGCATTGAGTGCTTACCAACTCTGCAAATATCACTGCATTTAGAAGTAACTGCAGGTTAAGACAGTTCTACTTCTTCCTCACCTCCATGCTCAGAATAAATCCAAGGAGCCGGTACTGGGTGAAGGTCCACCGTAGGTCCATGACTTTTGCATTCATTACATTAGATACAGTAGCTGCTGTACAGTCCTTTGCAAGGTGATCTTTGGAAGAGCAGCAGTTAAAACAGATAGCATTCTAAAGATACAGTTGTACTCATAAGTTTAAATACCCTGGCAGAATTTGCAGAATATTGGCCATTGTTCGGAAAGTATAAGTAATCATGCTTTTAATTAGAAGTGTGCTCAGGTGAGGCAATTTATTATCACATAATTATGTGTGCCCTTTTTAAATCATGATGATAACTGAAATCACCTAAATGTCCTGATGAAAAGTGTACATATCCTTGAATGTTGGGGCTATACACACAAGTTGACACACACAGGTTCAAATTAAGGGTAATTAACGGAGAGTGTCCACACCTGTAACCTCTTGGATTCTAATCAGTGTCTGTGTATAAATAGTCAATTTAAATTCATACAGAGCTGCACTGATATTGCTGGATACCAAGCCATGGGGAAAGCAAAAAAAAAAACAAAAACACAAAAAACCACACACACACACACACACACACACACACACACACACACACACACAC
>JANRMT010062793.1:7223922-7259275 GCA_026402145.1 Polypterus bichir lapradei
CACACACACACACACACACACACACACACACACACACACACACACACCCACACCCACACCCACACCCACACACACACACACACACACACACACACACCCACACCCACACCACAACAAACACACACACACCTGTCAAAGGACCTGTGAGAAAAGGTTGTTGATTTGTATAAATCAGTTAAAGGATATAAAGGATCTGAAAATACCTATCAATAGTATTCAAAGTCTGATAAAAAGTGGAAAGTTGGGGGTTTTGTTGTTACCAAGCCCACTGACATTTCACCACAACTGCCAAGATCATTGGTTGAGCTGCCAAGAAAACCCCACAAGCCTCTTCAGCTTAGATACTGTACAGGCTTTTCTGCAAACTAGTGGTAATGCTTTCCAAGATGCACAATAAAGGAAGTACTTGAACAAAAACAGTCTGTGAGGTCGAGTTACAAGAAAAAAGCCTTTACTGTGCCAACACACAAAGCAGCCCACTTATAATATACCAAACAGCATCTAGACAAGCTTCAAACCTCCTGGAACAAATTCCTTTGGAGTGTTGAGACCAAACTTTAACTTTATGGTCACAACTATGAATGCTATGTTTGGAGAGGATACAACAAGGCCTATGACGAAAAGTACACCATCGCTACTGTGAAGCATGGAGGTGGACCTCTGATGTTCTGGGGGTGTGTGAGCTACAGCGGCACAGGTAACTTAGTGAAAATGGATGGCAAGATGAATGCAGCATGTTACCGGAAAATATTGAAAGACAACTTGCATGCATCAGTCTGGAAGCTGTGCATGATTCGCATTTGGATCTTCCAACATGACGATCCAAAACACAAGGCCAATTTGACCCTTTGGTGACTGCAGCAGAAAAAAAGGTGCTGGAATTGCCATTACAGTCTCCTGACCTCAACTTCATTAAGCCATTTTGGGGAGATCATGTAAGACAGCCCAAGTATTTACAGGACCTGGAGGCTTTTTGCCAAGAGGAAAATCAAGGGCCTCATCCACAACTATCATAAAAGACTGCATTTCACCATTGATTCTAAAGGGGGAAATAAACAGTGGTAAGAACTAAGTGTATACAAACTTTTGAATGGGGACTGTCTCATTATTTTCCTTATTACTATGTTTTGTTTAATTTTTGTGCTATTCTGTGATGCCTTACAGTTTCATTTGGATTCCATTAAAAGTAAACAAAATGTCTTTTGTCTGATCAGTCGTATTTTATTTAAGTATGGAACAATATTACAAATTATGTTCTTACTAGCTACTCATTGTTGCCAGTACTACAGTGTATCTTCATGTTGGCCTCTGTATGAATTAGGTGAGGTATCTTTTTACCTCCACGGTGACATCAGCAGTGGGAGTGCAGATCTTTTGTGTCTCATTAACACAGAAGTCCTGAGTCTCCTGTAAACTGTAGAAAATGCTGTTGATGGAACTGGTTCAATTTGAAAAATAATTCCAATTAGTTATGCAGCACTTACTTTCATTCACTTTATGTTTTGATATCAACAATACTTATCAACAACAGTTTTCAAAATCACTGAATACAAACAATGCTTACTAAGGTGTGTCATGCACACAGTGCTGCACATTCTTTAAGGTGAGGGTCTCTCAGCCTCTCTGACATGATTGAGATTACCAGACCCAAATGATCTGATTCCTGAGGATGTCAGAGTGGGCTGTTGTTATCCACCTCTGTCACAGTAAAACACCTAGACTTCAAATGAGGTTGAGTAAAAGATGTATCATTACAAGTACACAAGCCATCTTGCGCACAATAGTCATCAATGTGACAGAGATTCTATGTGAACATCATTTTACACCAAAGATTGAGGTGTCTTTCATTAATCCTTTGTGGTTTCCTCTCAAAAGTATTTAACTTATAAATAAATATTATAGAACTCTTTGTTTGACAATGGTCTATGTGCAAATCAAACCTACGGTACCCACAGGGCTAGAACTCAAGTCAGTACTTTGCGCAGACTGGGAAAGGACGTCGCTTTTGAAATTGAGCCAATGAAGATCCTCAACAGAGTAACTGACTAACACTGCATTGTGACTGTGGTGATGCCAGGAATGTAGTGCACTGCTGTGCCTAAAGATCATCTGAAATATACAATTGAAACATGCCCCAAAGCCCCATTTTGAAATATCTCCACTTTGAAAGCTCGACATGGTAAATAATTTGAAAAACAAGCATATTACGTAGCATATAATGACTAATCTAGTATTTCAAAGAGTCGGTGGTACTTATATGGTCATTTATGTGTAAGCATAACTCCTCCTCATGTTTGGATCAATAGATATATTAAAATTCTCCTCATAGATTTACTATTTGGAACAATAGATATATTAAAATTCTCCTCATAGATTTACTATTTGGAACAATAGATATATTAAAATTAGAAATACAACTTTTGATTATTCAGTTAAAAATTGTATTTTTGTGCTAAACAAATACTAGGTGGCATGGTGGCACAGTGGTAGCGCTGCTGCCTTGCAGTAAGGAGACCTGGGTTTGCTTCCCGGGTCTTCCCTGCGTGGAGTTTGCATGGTCTCCCTGTGTCTGTGTGGATTTCCTCCGGGTGCTCCGGTTTCCTCCCACAGTCCAAAGACATGCAGATTAGGTGCATTGGCAATGCTAAATTGTGATTGGTGTGTGTGTGTGTGTTTGTGTGTGTGTGTGTGTCCTGCGGTGGGCTGGCACCCTGCTCGGGATTTGTTCCTGCCTTGTGCCCTGTGTTGACTGGGATTGGCTCCAGTGGACCCCCGTGACCCTGTGTTAGGATATAGCGGGTTTGATAATAGATGGATGGATGGATAATGGGTGGACAAATACTAAGTGATAATGGCAGTTTATGTTATTATTATGAGTTTATTAGCAAATATAACATTTCTGCTATTCTTGATGAATTTTGTACTTTAGTAAACACAATTCCTATAGAGAAATATTCATTCTTCTAAGAAGTTGAGCTGAAGATCCAACAGAAACATTAAAATAATTTTACAGCTTGCATTAAAGTACAGAGAAAAAATATTTTGAGTTATGGATGTAATAATCAATTTCTAAGGTCTTTTGTGTAAGATAATTAAATTCTTGCTAATGTAGTATATTGGAATTATTTATTTGGAAAATAGATGGATAGGGATTAAATGTTGATGATAGATACCCAATAATAAAATATATTAGATCATTTGTCAAATTTATTTGTCCAGCAATTTTATATTAATACCAATGATAAACATACATTTTGTGACAGTATTCCTGAAACTATTCAGAATTTTTTTACTCATACAGTTGTAAAAAACCTTTAGACAAAGTTACAAACTTACATTAAAAAAGAGACTAATGTGGCTATTGGCTTTGAAGAAATAGATACTATGTTAAACTACAACCTCAATGAAAATAATAAAAAATAGCATTTGTGATAAACTTAATTATTATATGTGTACATTATTATATACACAGAATTATGTGGTCTGAACGTTTTAAAGTGGATGTAAAATTGTATAAAAGCAATGCAAACTTTATCCCTATTTAAATTGTTTAAACCTTTTTCATTAACTGTACCTCTTTTTATTCTGTACCCTTGGCAATGTTTATGTTTGAACCCCTACTCTCTCTTCTGTTCTTTTCCCGGTTTTCAGTGGTGGCAACCTGCGCCACCACCACCTAATCAAAGCACCATAATGTTCCTACATTGATGGATTAAAGGCCAGAAGCCCACATGACCATCATCATCAAGTCCTTCCATGAGAACTCTTAAAACAATGAAGACTGATCATTTATGTTAGGTAGAATGCCCAGAGGGGGATGGGCGGTCTCGTGGCCTTGAACCCCTGCAGATTTTATTTTTTCTCCAGCTGTCTGGAGTTTTTTTGTTTTTTTCTGTCCTCCCTGGCCATTGGACCTTAGTTTTATTCTATGTTAATGAGTTTTGCCTTATTTTAATTCTTATTTATTTTGTCTTTTTTATCTTTCTTCATCATGTAAAGCACTTTGAGCTACATTATTTGTATGAAAATGTGCTATATAAATAAATGTTATTGTTATTGTTGAAGGTAAATAGATTATTTAGAAAAGCACATTTCACCACCGGACCTCTCAACAGACCACTTGTTTGAAAAAACCTGTGCCGCACAGGACTGCTAAGACTTACTATACTGTATCCATTTTAAACTCTGGCATGGAGTGCCTTGTCCACCAATACAGATTCACAAAACACCCCTTTCCTTTCATCTTCTATCTCTGTCTCTTATAACACTTGCTACTCATCCATCTGCTATTGAAGCCCCTCACAAAAATCATCTCCATATCCTAAACTCAAAAGACACCTGGCAGTGAACTGTCCTCTGGGCTTCTTCTGGTGATCCATATATTCTCACACTACTGTGGCCATTTCATTTGGTCACAGGTAGGGACTATTTTCTGTCACATAATAATTTATAGAAAATTTGGAGGCCTTCTGCTACTTATCTATGTCATTTTCTATATTCTTACATGTGCAGTAATTACTTCCAGAGCACTCTAATTTCCAGGCAATGTCATTCTTTCCATTCACACTAGAATCACAACATGCATCACATGTGCCACTCTGTACTTTTGCACCACTCTTAAGGTCTTGCTGGGTCTGTGGTGAATTCTTCTGAACAGATAACCCATTGCAATATATACAAATACACAAACACATGGATCAATGCAAGTTGACAAAATTGGAAGACTTGCAACCTTCTTGTTTTTTAAGCTACACACAGTAAGGATGCTGCCAAACAGAAATGGTTTAATGAACTCAGCAGCACCACTAACAAACAAGCACAAGGCACAATTTAAATGAACAAAAAACAAAATATTTCTAACAAAAATGATTTAACTTATTATATTCTTCAGTTGCAGATGAAACAATTACTATATCGGGGAGATTAAGTAAGCACCATAGTCAATGATCTCTGTGGTCTCCAGTGATAGTTCCGTTTCATTTAGTTTTTCCATGTGGTAGATGGTAATAAACTGACATGGGCAGCACGTTTGAGCAAACTGCAAACTTTAAACGGAATTGGAGTCAAACCCTCAAACACACAGGAAGCCAATTATCCAACATCGATTGTTATTGGTTTTCCTTAAATGAAAAGAAACAACTACACGCACACATGCTTTGTGCATTAACATAGACAAAGAATTACTAGACACCGCATGACCAGCAGCGTCGCCGTCATATTGCGAGTGGCACTGCTGTGGAATGAAGTAATGGATAAAGATGCCTTACGCATGTGCTGCTTGGGATTGTACAAACCATTGTGCGCTCCAAACCAGATCCCGGGGGATTACATTTCATAGGTAAGGCTGAACAATTGTTTTGGTTATATTTGGCCACTAGAAAATCCCGTTTTATAATCTTAACTTTAGCTACGACAGGCTAAGCAAGCAAAGCTATGCATTTATGTGCTCAAGTGAGCCTCCAAGCAACGTTTTGGCTAAACGTATTTAGTCACTAACTACGTAGATTGTTGTTAGCTGATAGCATTTCTCATACTTTGAAGGTTTCCCAAAGAAATTCTCCTCAGGAAGCAGTGGGAGGTAGCCCTTAGACGGGGTTTTGAGAAAGATGTCCTGTGATGTGTGCTGTGCTAGTTTGGTAACAGGCATCATATGTTACAGGCATCAGCCCAAACATGTACCTCTTGTTCCGGCATCATATGATCAAAGCTACCACTTGCTCACATTAAAAAAACAAAGGAGGTTTGATGATTCCTTCTGGGGGTACTGTCAAAGTGGAAAGTGGTCACAATAGCTGAGTGTGTTATCTAACAGTCGACATTAGGGCAAGTTGTCAGTGTATCTTTGATCAATCAATTTGTTCGGGCTGAGATTGGTTAAGATGATGTGTTTTTTCTCAAGGAGCACATTGAGGAAACACAGTTTGAAATTGACAACCATCATTTTATGCTCATGTCTTTAGTTGTGTCTGTCTTCCACAAACTAAGTCTGCACCATATTGCCAGACTGAATAGTCTCAAATTACAGAGTGGCAACACACGGAAAAAGCTATGTAAGACAGTTCTGTTTCATGGATTTTAGATCCTATCCTGTATATATTTAATTAACTACATTGTGTGTGTGAGAGTGAGAGATTGAGAGAGGAATGAGCGAAATATTTTCAGAATTTATTAAGCCAATCTGTATACGATAAAATTGTTTATTTTTGTCATTGAGTGTATCATCCATCCATCCATTATCCAACCTGTCATATCCTAACTACAGGGTCACAGGGGTCTGCTAGAGCCAATCCCAGCCAACACAGGGCGCGAGGCAGGAAACAAACTCCAGGCAGGGTGCCAGCATTTCACTGTTAAAAGAAAGACCAGACTGCCAGTTGCAGTCTTACTATTTTGACTTTCAGACAGTGGTCAAGTTTCCATCTCAATAATTAATAATAATAATAATACATTTTAACCCTAACCCTAATACATTTTATTTAACAGGCGCCTTTCTTAGCACTCAAGGTCACCTTACAATAAAATTAAACAACATTAATAAAATTGTATTTAATAGGCACCTTTCTTAGCACTCAAGGTCACCTTACAATAAAATTAAACAACATTAATAAAATTAAAACAAGAGAATGATAAATCAAAAAGCAATAATCAGCAAACAAACAAAGAGAACTGGCAGTAACAGTGCAAAATTCACAACTGTTATGCCAGTTTGAAAAGATAAGTTTTGAGGGTGGTTTTTAAATGTGTTATTGAATGGAGCTGACGTATATGAGAGGGAAGAGAATTCCAGAGTCGAGGCACACTATGAGAGACGATCAAGCTCCCATAGGACAGAATTTGATGTGTGGTACCTAAAGTACAACTGCAGATGAAGATCTTACTTAGCGAGAGGGAGTGTAAGTCTGTAGGAGATCAGTGAGGTAGGGGGGAGCTTTCAATGTTAAGAGCAGTATTTTGTATTGTATTCTGTAGTTAACAGGGAGCCAGTGACGTTGAGAGAGAATAGGTGTAACATGTTCAGTGGATTTAGAACAGCAGATTTTTATCCTGGCAGCAGAATTTTGAAGAAGTTGTAAGCCATAGATAGGTTTTGTGGGATGTCAGATAGATAGCATTACAGTAATCTATATGTGAGGTGACTAGGGCATTAACCAATACTTCAGTACTGTGTTGCGTAAGAACAGGATTAAGTTTAGAAATGTTTCGGAGATGGTAGAAGGCAGTCCGAGAAATGTTACTTATATGGGAGGAATTATTTAATAATAACAATTATTATTATTTAATAATTGCCATTATTAGTGTATAAATGGATATAAATAATTGCATTTAAACGATTCACTAAAATCTGTTGTATGTATACGATACTGTTTTTAAACGTTATTGTTTTTCCATCAGAAAACCCGGTTTCCACTTCTACCTGTATTAGTTTAAACGGCACTTTTGCCACTCGCAATGAGGCGGACGCGCTGACGTATCGTGTCGACTGGGCAACACAGTGAATGCGGCGTCTATCTAAATACGGTATGTCTATGTACATAAATCCGTCCATGCACGGGTTATGACGTCACATCCGTGTACTACAGCGTTATTGCTCGGTTGCCTGATATGGTAACCTGCAGTTACTTCCGCGTTTTCTTGTCGAACATTTTAATCGTGACACTGAGACCGGAAAAATAATTGACAACAGACGTAATAAACAAACGAAGACTGAAGCTGATCAAAGCCCGAAGATTAAAAGGGATCAATGTCTGATTCTCAAGGTAATCACATTTTACTGGTGAACACATAATTTGTTTTTAGAGAAGAGGAGATGAACTGAAGGGATATCGTCTAGCATACCTTTTTCTGTAAAGCCCAAAGAAACAGGCCGATTTTCCAAATTAAATCGTTCATTCCCGAGGATTGCTGAAACAGAGTAATTAAGTGACAAACCCCAGGAGAGCTTTGAAATGATCGGCCACGTCACAGGCCTCATGTAACCGTTTAAACTGACCACTTCTCGATCGAAATAAATTAACAGCTCCTGGAACAAACCAACGTCAATTCTGACCCAATGTTTTATTATGAAAGAGTTCCACTCTCCGCTAGATGTTCATTAAAGTCACGTGCTCCTTGAGACACCAGTACTGTTGAGTGACCACTTATTTTATTTCCTGTACACCTGGAACTTTAAAGACAAGTGAATATCCAGAAACTTCAAAAACAAATGCATCTGGGAAAGATGTTTAAGAAATAAACTGACAACCTGATCACATTGTGTAGCATTAATCATATTGTGTGTTTTTATTCTGTAATTTATATAGAACCTGATAGCAGATTGGATGCCAGTGGCCTTAGCCCTGAGGTGAGAAGCACCATTTTGCTTTGTTTCTGTCAGATTCTCTCATGCATATTCTCAGTTAAAGACTGAAGCTGGTGAAATTCTGTAACTAGACATATAACAGGTTTCATTCCAGACAAAAGATTTGGTGTTAGAGTAGCTAATCAATATACATTGGGACCACAGACCAGAAACTCGCAGGTTCGGTTACTGCCAAGACATTGTGTGAAATGATGCAAATTACTTACATGTGCTACCACTACATGAACATTCATTTTTAAAATACTAAAGGCATTTTTAAAGTAGGGGTTACAGAGCCTGAGCCTATCCCAGTCAGAGTCAGGTACAAGGCAGGAAGGGCAAACCTGTGCCCCCACCTAACCTGAGTTTGTTTTAATGATGCCAATGCTTGTTGATGTTGATTAGTGACAGGGCTGTCAGATGGATGTACATGTCAGAATTTAGTGTTCAGTGTTAAATCTGTTATGTGCACCCGCCAAGAAAGGGCCTATTTAAAATAAATATTATTTTATTTACTTTATGAGAAATTGTAGTATGATGCTTAACATGTGCAAGGAAGCTATTGAGGTTTATGATCAATTATAAAGCCAGTCTATTGATGAACAATTAGAATAACTAGTTTTCTTGCACTATTTCCTTTTTAAAATTTCTTACGCTGTTTGCTCAGGACTCTGATTCAGACGAGGAGTACAGTGAAGGAGCAGTTGGAGACCCCCAGAGTGAGTGCTGTTTAGTTTTCTGATCACCTTTTTGGCACTTTTTCATAGACTTTACTCTGAAAACTGTTATCAGCAAAGAATTAATATTTGTTTAATGTATTTGTTTTCCAGTGGATTTTCTGAAAAATTTCTTCTCTCGCACTCTGGGTCTTGGAGGCGAGAGTCAACAGAAAAGTTTGGAGGAGCTCAGTCTGAATGGAGTGGCTAAGTATATCCAGAGTGAAAGATGTGAGTGTATTACATTTGGACCTCTACTTAAACCACCAGTTAGTTACTTTACTGGAATGGCTTTTGGCTATTACTGCTTCACTATAAGGACATCTTTGGTAGTAATGTGTCATCTCATTTAAGATAGTTTTAATAAATTCAGAGAAACAACACTGAATAAAATCTGATAGACACATATTTCTTTTTTCATTTGCAGGTAAAAATATAATCTGCATGGTTGGGGCTGGCATATCCACCTGTGAGTGATCCTAATAAAATAAATACAGCAGTTATTTTGGGCTAATGTTTTGGCACAGTAGGATGAAATTAAGAGCTAGGGGACTGCATAATGAGACTCTTCATTGAACTAGATGAACATGACTCTATGAAGTTTTTATTAATAGAGCAGCATGGTGGGGCAGTGATTAGTGCTGTGTCCTCTTGAATCCAGTATTGTGGGTGCAAATCGTCCAGTCATTGTATTTGTGGTGTTGGCAGATTCTGTTTATATTTTATGTTTTTATCCTGTCTCAGCCCAAACATGTACCTCTTAGATTAATTGATGAATCTCAATTAAGATTAATTGTGTGTGTGTACATGAATGTGTACTGCAGTAGACTTGTGCCAAATCAAATGGTTATTTTTGGGTTCCTTTCTAATGCTGCTAAGTGGCATCACATCTAGACTTTTTTCTTCTTCCGTTCTAATGCTACCAAATAGGCATCAACCCCTCCTGTGACCTTGAATTAGACTAAATGAGTTAGAAATGTTATTTTTTTGGTCAGTACTTCGCTTCTGGTTATGCTGAAACTTGATTTTGGTAATCTCAGCTGCTGGGATCCCAGATTTTCGTTCTCCTGGCACTGGACTGTATGATAACCTTCAGAAGTATGATCTGCCCTACCCAGAGGCAATATTTGACATTGGATACTTTAAGGTATAGCCAAACGTGATAGATTTAAATGTGTGATGGCATGAGTTTGGTTTGCATTACTATGCAGTGTCTTATATTTATTGTCTACCACAGGAACACCCAGAGCCATTTTTTGCCTTGGCCAGAGAGCTGTATCCTGGGCAGTTCAAGGTGAGACAACCAAAAACTGAAGTATTCTGACTGCTTGAATTGGTTTGGTCTGTTGCAAGAGATGGACATCTGAGATGGTTCTTTGCTGGCAGAGGTGTTATTTAGCTTTTTATATAATCTATCCAAGATGTCCAGTATAAAATCAACATGAGAGTATTCAGTTACAAGTATATTAAAAGCATGAGTAGGAGACCATAGGGTCAGTTCAGAAAGAGAAAGAAAAGGTAGCTAAAATTACATCAAAGTCTAAGGCAGTGTTAAGTTCATGCTATGGCCCTCCACAGACTGATTTGGAAAAGAAAGCCAAAGGAATGAGTCAGCCAGGTCCTCGCACAGCAGGATCTGTCTTAACCGACAGTGAATGTAGGAGCAAAACTGCGAGTGAGGTGGGCAACGATAATTTGCTGATCTCAGTACAGATATCGGAAAAGCCACTGTGAGTCAATTGCATAAACTACAACAGGATATGTAACTCCACCTTTGGAGCACAGAGAAGATGGAAACATGCTGTCTAAACTAAAGGTATTGATTACTGTGTTTGGGGTAAATCTAAATTATGCAAAGGAGCATGTAAAGAAGGATATAGTGTGAACACGCAACAGAGTAGACAGAATAGACAAGATTAGCTGCCTCAGGATATAAAAGACCAGGGGCCTCATGCATAACACCATGCGTAGAATTCACACTATAACATGGCATGTGGACAAAAGCAGAAATGTGCTTATGCACAAAAAAATCCAGATGCATAAATAGTGCGAACGCCAACTTCCACATTCTTCCACTCCATAAATCCCGGTCAGCGTGAAAAGTAACGCACGTGCACGCGCCTGCTGTCCCACCCCAACTCCTCCCAGAATTATGCCTCTTTGAATATGCAAATCAATATAAATCGCCCTTAAGCTCAGTCTTCTGTGAAAAGACAATGGCAAAAGCACGAGGGAAAAATAGAAGAATTTCAGCGAATACCAAGTGGAGGCAAGGAAAAATGTACTATTTGTTGGTTTAAACAGTGGTATAAACAACAAAAGGAAGTTGATCGAGTGACATAGCGTGTCGGAGAAACTCGAAAGCTCAAGTTCACAAAGTCGCACAGTGCCTGAAATAAAAAAGAAGTTGTCAGATATCGAAGTCGCCGTGAAAAGGCGAGTCGTAGCCCACCATCTGAGTGTCATCTGAAAGCTTATTAGGGTACAGAGAAAAAAAAAAGGCACACAGTGGGGAAAAAAGCACGAATTGTCAACTTTAATCTCTAAATTTCCACTTTAATTGCATAGTTTATTTTGTCATTAAACTAGATCATAAACTTAATCTTTAAATCGTTTAATTTACTAGTTTCTCAAATCCTATCATAACTAAAGTAGCACGTTAAATGCTTTGTTTTGTATTTGATCTTCTATGTGCTCTGTGTGCGTGAATCACTACGTGCTTCCGGGCCTTCTCTTTCTCCGACAGGACACAGAATCCATTACTTTGGTAATATTACAGCTCTCTGAATAATTAAAATACTGTGATGTATACGTGATATAATTTTCATGATGATAGGAGTTAAAGCATTTTATTAAACATGGGAGCATGGTGGCGCAGTGATTGTTCATGTCTCACACAAGATACTTGCTGCACCATGTGCGACCTTCGATGAAATACTTTATTGCAGCAGTACTGTCTCTTTCAAACGTACTAACCCCCAATTCCTGTCCTTACCTTTCTTTCTCCAAATACCCAATCACCACACAATCAGCTCTGACGTTAAACCATCTTTAAGCTTAGAACGCCGATTCTTCAAAACTTTTAAGGAACATTGAAATATCTTCGTAGTACGTGTTTAATTATTCTATCCATCTATTCTTCCAGTGTCGCGCCAGCACCAGCAACAATACAGCGCAAGGCAGGACCTTGTCCTCACGTTTAATTATTTACAATATAGATTATTTAAATGAAGTTAAAGTTTTATCTGTATAATATAATAAACATATTTTGCTGCATTTCATCTTAAAAATGATATCGTCATCATATATAAATACGCTTTATAAAGTGGCTCAGGTTGTGCAATATTAAAACTGTATCGCAAGTTTACAGTGAGGTAATTGTACTTATAAGTACAAACAGTTTTACAAGGTGCATGGACTGATTGAGATTGTTTATAGTTCTTGGGATGAAACTATTTCTGAACTGCGAGGTCAGTACAGGAAAGGCCCTGACGCGTTTGCTGTGTGAGAGCAGTTCAGTAGACAGTGCGCATGGCTGAGGCAGCATGTACTAAATGCTGTATACCGATAATTCTCTTTCTAATCAGCTGCTTGTACAGCTGTGATTCCCCACTCAGATACAGTGATATAAATACTCAGAGTGGTGCAGTGAGAATAATATGGAAAAAGATGATCCACTGTGGCAACCCCTAACGGGAGCAGCTGAAAGTAGAAGAAGAAGGTGCAGTGAAAGTAACAACGCTAAAGCAGCTATTGTATTTAGAATAGTTTGACCATTCTGTGGACCATTATATTGTTACAGGTTAATTACATCAGATGCATTAAACTCATAAACAATATGCGGTTAATTTCAGTGTATTTACAAAGCCGCGTCAGGGATGTGGATCTAAAAAAGAAAGGGTAACCGCACAGGAACAGTAGCACTGCTTTGATGCTTGGTGCCACCAGTCTGCAAAACCGAGCGCAGAACTTGTGCACACCAGGGTATGAGCTACCATGGAAATGTGCGTGGCTTTATGCCAAGTTTAGGTTTTATACATTGAGATTTGAACATGGAAACGTTCTTACGCAACATTTTTGTGCGTACGCACCATTTAAACATGAGGCCCCAGGAGGTACATTTAAGCAATATTTTTGATGAAAACCTTAAAAAAAATCTAGCAAGAATTTATAATTAATACAGGAAAATACAAGCAAAACTGAGAATAAAATCAGAGTACTTGGTGCTCACGTGGTAGAAGTTAAGCAAATGTTTATGACTCGTATTGAAGAAGCTGAACAATTGACATCTGCCAACTACAAAAAAGCAACTGCTGTAGAATCCGAGTGCAAAGTGCTTGGTGATAAATTACCTGCATTGGAAAACAGATATAGAAGGAACAATATCAGAATCTAAGGTCTTCCTGAAAACCATGGAAGTCCAAACCCAGTGAAATTCATAGCTGAACTATTTTCCAAAATAATTGGAAAGGACTTTAAATTGGAGGCTGAGATTGCAGAAGCTTATTGTACACATGGATTAAATACCTCAAAACTGAGAAGTCTGTCTAATTTGACAAACTACAAGTTAAACAAAATTTGGTGTCGATTCTCAGACAGAACGAGGTTATATTTGAAAATAACCATATTCATATTTTCCCAGAGTTCTCTCCTTCAATCACTGGCAAACAAGCTGCATTCTATAGCATTAAACAGTGCTTATGTAAAAGCTAAAATCACATACAGCCTCATGTTTCTAGCTAAGCTGAAAATGACGTTGATGGCCAATTCTAAATCTTTAGTTCTCCTGAAGAATCAGAAAAAGAGCTAAAAAACATTGATCCTGATATCATCTAAAATATGAACGAGTCATATCATGACCTGTTAATGCAAAGAAGTCTATCTTAAATGTAACATTTTCTGTAACTATTTTCAGTTTACTTGTTGGCCACTTTTTTCAAGTTACTGCATTGAAATTTATTCTATTAAATATATGTATATTTTGGTCACCTTAAATTCCTTCACATCTCTTCATCAGCATCTTTGTTTTGCAAATATGTCATTCAGCGCAAGCAGCCTGCTATCCCATCCTCCACCGACACAGCTGAAGTTCACCCAGCTCAAGTCTCTTTATCTGGGTGTGAGGTAGGGTAAACAATATATCATTATTTGGAATACATGCATTTCGTGTGTGTTCTTTGTCTACAATGATCGGGGTAAATGTTGAATGATAGGAAATGCGAGGCAAGAAATGTGGAATACATAACTAAAACAGAAACTTTTTCCATGTTATAGTAATAACAAAATTACTAAAAAAAATCATTCAATTTACACATTGCTATCAATGAGTTAAAAACCCAAGCTCAAATGTCAATCGACAGAAGGTTTACATGTCTTCTTGGATGGTGCAGAGGTAAGAACTAAAAGGTTTCTGTTTTAGTTATATATTCAAAATTTCTTGCCTTGCATTTCCTGTCATCCAACATTTACCAAGATCAATGTAGACATGAAACACACATGAAATGCATGTATTCCAAATAATGATATATTATTTACTCTATACAATTCCATGCACCTCACACCTAGATAAGCTGGGAGAACTTTACCTGCGTCGATGGTGGATGGAATAGAAGGCTGCTTGCTGCCAGTGCCGATTGACACATCTGCAAAACAAAGATGCCGATTAGGAGTTGCGAAGGAATTTAAGGAGGCCCGGCATTCCGACTTTTTTCGTAGACTTCAGGGATTCTAGTGTCAATTAGCAAATAATTTAAAGTGCCATTATACTTAAAAATGTCCACCCCCTGCCGAGGGTTTATTTTGTTTTGGACATGTCCTGTCTCTTGGCATGTCAGAGGACTGGGACTCTATGAAGTATGGTCTAGCCTCACATGGGGAGGCAAAATGGGGAAGAGCGCAAGTTACCTCTTATTCATCTTTTTAACCCTCACAATTGTACATGCCAGCATAATTGTAGGCTCCTTAGCCATAATACCTGGCAATAATACTAATTGCTTGAAATTTTGTATGTATATACAATGGTTTCTTGTACTGGCACATATTCAGTTCAATTACTAAATGTTTGCCAACAGGGTAGTCAGTGGGTCTGCACCCATATATATGAAGATACTTGTGAGGTCCTATGCTCCTTCTCGACCACTGAGATCTGCTGATGAACAGCGTCTGGTGATGCCATCTCTGTGTGTTATGAAATCCCAGTCCAAACTCTTCATATGCAGCTCTTGGCTGGTGGAATGAGTTTCCCACCTCCATTTGCAATTCTGACTCCCTCAACGTGTTCAAGAAGCATTTGAAGACACTTTTATTTGGTGAATTGCTATCTAAGTGATAGTGGTTAGCTTTTGTAAATCTGGGAATTATAACTAGTTTATATTTTATTTTGAGCTTTTCACTTGAGGAAATCAATTTTGTGTCCCTGTCCTGTAACACGTGTTCCCCAATCCCTAGACTGATGTTACTCGATTACAATGACCTATTTTGTAAGTCTGTTTGGATTAAAGTGTCTGCTAAGAAAATAAATGTAAATGTATTTTTTATTACAGCCTACAATCTGCCATTACTTCATCCGACTGTTGAAGGATAAAGGTTTACTAAAGCGCTGTTACACACAGGTCAGTACTGCTATTTAGTTCATTTTTGCTTTGTCTGGGTCCATACTAATGATGCCTGAATATCAGTGGGGAATGCAAATTACATTTTAGAAAGTAAAGCAGATGTTTGGTTAGAGTTACTTGATTCATCAACATCAGGGAAGTGTTGTTGTTTTTTGACAAAGTGAAAGTGAATTTGTGATCTCATCAAAGGATAAGATATCCACTCATTACAACTTTTATTAATGCAGTCATTGAACTAGGGTTGCATTGGATAGCTTAGCAAATTGCTTTTTCTAGTAGAATATTGTAGAAATAAGGCACAGGTTCCCAATTCTTTGTTAATACACACATCCCAGCAACACCGGGCAAAAGGTGAGAATCAAATCTGAATAGGGTGACAACCTTTCACAGTAGAGTCTATTATCAGTTGTGTTAAACATTTTATTGGACTATCATTTTATTGCCATAGAATGTAATAATAAAAAAAAAAAAGAGAAAAAGTAAATAAGTTACTGATGTGCAAGGCAAGCATTTGGGTGTATTTGAAAAGGCAATGTTAAACCCTGAAGGGTGGCAGTTAATTTTCACACTTTTGAATCACTGCAAAGTTAAGGAATTTAACCTGCCTGTACTCCAACTATAAAAATATGTATAGAGCATATTTAATATTAGGGAATTAAGACAGTAAAACACCCTGTTCAGCCCAACAAGGATCACAAATCCTATTCACTTATTCTTTCAAAAATAACATCAAGAAGAGTTTTTCCTATTAGTTTCCTTAGGTAAAGGCATCAACCAAATATATTAAATCAATATTAAGTAGTTTATTTTTATGGTTGAAATTTAGAACAGAACTTACTTTTAATAAGAATACTGTTCAGTTATTAATGGGAAGGCATGTTTCTTTCTCTTTAATGGTTTGTTTTAGAAAGCATTTCATGCAACATTAAAAAAACAAAACGTCCAATTGCAACACGTTATCTTGTGCAGAAAACATAGTTGCCATTGCCTCATCCTATAGGAAATTGTTTTCACTGGATAGTGAAGGATGACCATAGAAATTGACTAGCTGTAGAATTACTTCATGACATATAAGGGCATATTTCTTGTAATGACAGGACTGGTGTGTATGTATCGCATATTTTAAACATATTTTGCTTATAATGAGAACACTTGCAGATGTGGACAAGTAAAAGGTAATAGATAAAAAATTAAATAATAGATAAAAGTCATATTTGACTTTTTCTTAACATTCAGAGCTAGTAGGTGGTTATTTTGGTTGCATAAGCTTCAACAGGTTTTTTGGTAAGATTAATGTGCTTGATATGTTCCTCTTCAGGAAGTGGTGCATATTTTTCTGATCGCAAGTATGTACCCTACTATATATAACATAAGCTGTAGGTTAATCTTATTTTTTTAATTTAAGTAAACTAATAATGTCCCATATATTTTCTAGTGATTACATTAAATTTCATATATTTTGCTGCAAACAAAAGGTAAAAAGTTAGTCCAATCAAAAATACAAACAATACATTAATGAAAAGAAAGAGTTAAGATTTGTTAATCTTAAACTACCTAAATGCCAATTATGTTATGATTCCTCATATTGAATACTAGCAAAATACCCGCGCTTCGCAGCGGAGAATTAGTGTGTTAAAGAAGTTATGAAAAAGAAAAGGAAACATTTTATAAATAACGTAACATGATTGTCAATGTAATTGTTTTGTGAGTGTTATGAGTGTTGCTGTCATCAAGGATTTGATTATCATTATTTCTTTCAATCAGGTTCGTATTTGGAGGATGTGTTGTGTTCAAGTTACATTCCGTGTTTGTCTAGTCTATCCCTGACCATCTCATCTTCATTGTCAACCGTTGTAAAGATAACAGGTTTCATTCATTGAAGTGATCACTACCCAAATCGGTACTCGTGAATCTAAGATGTTTAACAGGCAATCCCGGTATTAAGTTGTGGATTTGCCTGCGAATATTTAGTGGCAGCGTGTCTATGAACTTAATTTAAACTTAAGCTTTACACCTTGCTTTTCTATTGATATGTCTACAAAGGCTTGTTCAGCTTCAGAGGGTTGTTCCTTTCCTACTGCATCAATAAGCAGCTTGTCTTCCTCTTTATCTGAGACATCACACACTGCATGCACGGGTTTGCCTTTCCCAGTCCTGCAAAGTCCGTTCACGTGAGCCGCTCGGAATACATGCATCGAAGGTTCTCTGCTGTGCTTGTGCTATCTCTTGCGATGTCCACGGCTTTATTTAATGTTAGCTCAGACCCGGCACTTAAAAGTTTCTCTCGCACTTTTGCTGAGTTTGTGCCAAACACTATTCTATCCCTGACCATCTCATCTTCATTTGCATAAGCACAGTCCTTCACCAGCAATTTTAACTCCGTTACAAAGTGATCAAAAGTCTCGTTTATACCCTGCGTCTTCTCATTAAACTTGTATCTCGCGAATATCATATTCGTCGTAGGCATGACAAACGCCAGCGGCAACCTGTCTATGAACTTAATTTAAACTTAAGGTTTACACCATGCTTTGTTTCCGCAGTAGCTGCACTTATGAATATGCTTGTATGCGTCACTCGCTTCGTATTCTTTTGCTGCCTTCTGAATTGTATAATGCATTTTTTGTTCAGCGCTCTTTGGAGCTCTTGCTTGTTCTCTGCGTACTGCGTTCACAGTCAGTTCACATGAGCCGGTCGGAGTACATGCATCGAAGGTTCTCGGCTGTACGGCTTTATTTAATGTTAGCTAAGACCCGGCACTTAAAAGTTTCTCTCGCACTTTCGCTGAGTTTGTGCCAAACACTAGTCTATCCCTGACCATCTCAACTTCGTTTGCATAAGCACAGTCCTTCACCCGCAAATATTTAGCGGCATTGTGTCTATTGGATTGCTGCTGACGGACGGCCTTATATGGGCAGGCACTCGATTACGTGGGAGGCGTGATGATGGGGGACGCAACTCCGCCTCTCACAGCGACCGAGCTGCAGGCTATGGCCGTATATGTGTACGTAAGTAGGTTCCAGTTATGACCATTACGTGTAGAATTTCGAAATGAAACCTGCCCAACTTTGTAAGTAAGCTGTAAGGAATAAGCCTGCTAAATTTCAGCCTTCTACCTACACGGGAAGTTGGAGAATTTAGTGATGAGTGAGTCAGTCAGTCAGTGAGGGCTTTGCCTTTTATTAGTATAGAAACACGAGTTAAGCAAAAAATATTGTCGGGAGTCCAGCAGACTTATTTTAGAGTAGCATGAATGTTTTTTTGCTAAATTTTAAAGAAGCTCTGCAGAGTTTTATGCAAATCATTTTTTTTCTAAATTGATGTAATATCAGGTATCATATTTCAATACAGTTATGGTGGGTTCAATAGGATTTTAATATTAGTCTACCTGATAATAATGTAGTGTGGGAAATCATGGTAAGTTTATTGCAAGATACTCTGATTCCTTCCAGTATAACTCCAAACAAACTGAAAGATGATTTGGGATGATAGTAATTTGGATGATATCTGATAAATAAAATGTCATCATTCTAAAAGACCCAATCCCTAATATATTTTAGATCGTTTCTTTTAGGAGAGGTGTATCTGATGAGCAATTATAATATGGGTTACTGCTTGTTTTGCACAGGTTACTGAAGAGTGAATGTTATAAATAATCGAATTCTATTTATTTGTAGGTGTCTTTCTCAATGTTGCTTAAAGACTATGTCACATTTTGTGACTTTTCCAGCAATTTTCAGTTGTAGCATTCATTTACATAATCTTAGCAAGTAGGAGGCAGTCAGTGGCATACTCTCCCGAAGCTGGTCATATAATGTGATATGCCCAGTGACTCACTCCAATTACTTTGTAACCTGTTACAATAAAATTGAACTTTGATTTTTGTTTTCAGTGGTAGGGTTGGGCTCTGTGTGAATGATAGTTGACAACCAATGAATACTTTTTTGGAAGTACAGTTCATATAATGAATTTTATCCAGAAATGTGATTTTTGTATTTTATAGACAGAAGAGAAGTGCTTCTGCCTGATGTTTTGTTTTTAAGTTAGCATGACTGAATGGAGAAAGAAGAAAATGGTGTTGAGACTGCGGCTGAACTCGCTATACCTGTTAACCTTTACAGCATCAACAGCATGTTATTGGCTGTCAGAGAAAGGGGGTGAACATGACTGTGCTGGATGGATGGCACTCAGTTGGTAAATGTGACATAGTCGATAATATTGAGTCATTTAAATTGAAATGGTTCACTGACGAGATCAGCAACTGCAAACAGCAAGTATGGCATGCCCCACGAATCAAAGGCACATAAAGTGACATCAGCTTAAGACTGCATGTGTACCTTGACATTCACTGATGTTTTGCAAATACATTCCTACCGATGTTATTCTCATTACTGGTTAAAATATTTTAGAGTGTAAACATTGTTGTAGGGTTAGGAAAGTTGGGCGAAGTCTTTTTAACAAGTTGCTAATTTGTAAACCGAAAAATACTTATGTTAAGTGAATTTCATATTTTATAATAAAGCTGATCGAAAGGTGCAAACAAGTTGTCATATTTCTGAAGGTTGAAATACCTATTGAATTAGATGAGTTAAATCTATACATATAAAGGAGAGTTGGGATCCGAGAGACTGTGTTTGTTGAGTGATGGAGAGTTAAGGCCGGTGGGGTTGTCACATGATCATCTCCCCTCCCATACACGTCATTTCATTCACTTCATTTCGCTCCGAGCTGAGCTCCGCAGCTGACGTGGTCTTACCATTCTTTTTCCTTAGTTTTTAGTCCTCTCTCCTTTATTGATTTACTGTTTAGTAGATGCAGTACTTACTGAATAGTATTTTTTCCCGGTGGTGTTGCGGTTTACTGTTACTTTCTACTTCGTTTTTGTACTTTAGTGTTTAGTAGACTTTTACTTTATCTTATTTACTGTTGTTTTTTTACTGTTGTTCCCGGCGCTGTTGCCCTTTTTTACTTTATCTCATTTAGTGTTTGGTAGACTTTTACTTTATCTCATTTACTGTTGTTCCCGGCGGTGTTGCCGTTTTTTCCGTTTCTATTTTTTATGTAGCATGTTCACGAATTAGTCATAGAGAAAATTTATATATTTTGACAAACCAAAAATGTTGTATATAAAGAAGCTCTATAAGTCGCATGTAGATACATAATTATTCCAACTACAGCGACTGCAGCGAAGCGCACGTGGTCTGCAAGTACTGTATAATTGAGGTGTGACTGGAACACAAAATTATCCTTTAGCAGAGCAGCAGACAACAGCTTCTCTGCCTTAAACTGGTCCCTAATTTGGTTCCATATGTTGAGTGAATGAAGCACAGATTTGATTGCTAATAAACTGTCGATAATTATTGATGCCTAGAGGACAGTGTAGGGCATACAATTAGGAGTTTTTCAATATTTTATTTTAGAAAGAACCAAACAGGTGCATTTTTAGCACCTTCTACTTTTTCTATTCTTTCAGAATTATTCACAGCTCAGTTGTCAAGTTAGAGGTCAGTTAGTGCCAAGCCACTTTCTACATTTTGTAGTGTCATCCTTTTTAATATGTGGCTTTTTTGCCTTCCACATACATTAGCTTAGAATTAAGCTTGTTTTAAAAAAAGGGATTTGTTAATAAATATGGGACCACAAAGGAAACATTCATGTGTTGCATCAGCCAGCAGTTGGTCTAGGGTGCAAATTCTAGCACCTCAATAAAGCAAAAATTAAAACCTGCTTAGTCCAATAACAGAATTGCTAGGGACTGGAGACTATGCTGGCAGCATCAAGTATTAGGTAGGAACCAATGAACCAAGACATGGACTCACTTTAATGGGGCCGCTTTTAGAGACATCAATTAGTGTAACATGCACATCAGAGATACATGTCATATTTACCAGAAACACACTTGAAAGCTTGTATGCTGAGACAGATGACTTGCAATATACACACCACTTCTACCTTTTTTTCAAGTAGAACAAACAAATATTCTATGTTAAGGTTGTAAGTTAACCTCAGTTATTTAAAGCTTATCTGCAAAAAGGTGAGACTCTGTGCAAAACAGAGTGCTATGCTGGATTAAGTCACATGCCTCTGTAAATATAATGACATTTATGTGCTGCTTTAAGCAAATTTTAGCCAATTTGCAGGATTATATGTACATGAAAAGCAACCAGAACAATAATCTCACTTTTATGGTATTATCATGAATTCAGTAGTTTGTTCATGCATTGTTTATTGATAAACACAAGTTACCAACTGTGAATGTGTGCTTCAAATAAAACATTTCTCAGAAAGCGTTTGCAAAACAAAAAAAGATTTGTGCAAGGCTGTATAAATGATAAAAATGTATACTCTGACCTTCAATATAAATAAAAAATATTCTTGTCTGGTAAATAAGTCAGGTTAAAAATTGCAGACTGACCTTGCAGAATGACAAAAGTTGAAACTCTTGGAGAACTCTAAAAATGAAACTATCATAATGCTACAACTGCACCACTCTAAGCTAAACTTAAACTGTACAATGCATAGAATAATATATTACTCAACAGTCACTGTTATTAAGATATTAAAATAAAAATTAATGTTCTTTTTTGCATTATAAATGTTACCTTATTTTTGTTACTTAATGATGCTATGAAAATAGTTGGGATCACAAATGGACTTTTAGTTTCTAAAACTAATATGGTCATCTGAGGAAGCCTATTACTCTTGAGTGATTTCTGTAATATTATTTTGCTTTAATGTAAAAATATGTTTTCCTTCAGAGATTTAGCTTTGATCAGAACAGATGTATAGAATAATCGTTAGGATATAAACATAATGACTTGCTACTATGTGTTGGGTTTTTAGCTAGTTTGTGAGTATAGAATCAGTGACATTTTAAAGTCATCATATGTAGACAATGATTTAAGAAGTGAAGCTGTCAATATTTTTAGACATTTAGTGTTTTACTATGGCATATGGACAGCTGGTGCAAATAGCGTTTTTTTTGTTCTTGGTATCAGTTAGAATAGGATGCTTGAAATGATATTGTTTATTTGTGCATTAAAAAAGAAATACATGCTCTGGTGATTACAAGTCCTTTAAATTGGAGAAGTCATTTTTTTATTTCATCCGTTTATCCATTCATTTTCCAATGTGACTAATCCAATTATGGTCAAAGAATATTCGGGGAAAGAATCGGGCACTGGTTGTGCACCAGTCCATTACAGTATATACTGGATCACACAGAGCCAGTCTAATGGCCATCAGCCCAACCCATTGTCCTTGGGGTGTGGCTTCTACTTTCTTAGAGAAAGTCTCATGCAAACAGGGTGAAAGCATGCAATCTCTATACTGATCATGACCAATATATATACAGTATTTTAAAGTCAAAGTGATTCTTTTGACACTGCGCCTTGCTCATTTAGACTTTTTTAATTAAATGGAAAAAATTGTATTTTATATTTTCAAGGCATTGAATTATTTAATGTCTAAAAAGTGTTAGGAAATTAATTTTTATAAAATTGCTCATTGTTTTGACTGATTTTTTCCCCTTTAACAATCATATTCATGCAGTGCTTCCAAGTCAGGGGAAAGATGTTCTCCAATTCTAGGCATTCAGAAAAAAAATCCAGAATATAAGTAGCTAACAAATGACACAACAAAACACACAGAAAAGCAAATTTGAATGTGAAGTTTATCTTTAATCATTAAATAGTAGAATGGTTAAAGTCTTCTTACCCTATGCAAGACAGGATTCCCATTGCTGAGGTAAAAATATACACATATGCTGTATAATAAGTAAATGTATAGGAAGCTGTAAATTTCTGTCCATCCATCTTTGCTTCCCACTTAAACAATTAGAGAAATGGGGACAGCCAATGTCTGTTCTGCCAATATGTAGTGAAGGACAGGACCAAATCCCAAAGAGGACAAGAGTTCCTTTTACAGCACATACAATACATAGGCCGCCATATTCACAATTAACCAATTTAGACTTAAGAATTACCCAGATGTGCACAACTTTAGGATGTGTGAAGAAGGTGAAGGACACAGAGTTGTTTTTTCAGCCCTGTGTTTTAATGTATATAGTAGTGGCCAAAGGTTTTGGCAGTGACACAAATGTTGTGTTTTGCAACATTTGCAGCTTCAGATTTTGTGGTGGCAATTCGCATTGTTTTTATATTATTGTGCAGAGTGATGAGATGCATATTAATTCATTGCTAAGAGCTTTATTAGCATGAAAAGTTGACGTTATCACAAAAACCCATTTTCACTTATTTTGGCCTTTGCACAAAGTGATCAGATAAAAGTGTCCAGTAAGTACCAGGACCATCTCCTCCTGTGGAACCAGCTACAGAATCATGTTGCCACCAGTGCAGAGCTTGCTCAGTATTGGCAGCAGGTGGGTGTGAGTGCTTCTGCACTCACAGTGAGGGGAAGACTTTTGAACAACGGCCTTGCGTCAAGAAGGGCAGCAAAGAAGCCACTTCTTTCCAAGAAAAGCATTAAAGACAGACTGAAATTCAGAAGACTGGTGCAAAGTTATATTTTCAGATGACTATTAGGGACATCTGGAAAATGAATTGTCTGGAGAAGGAAAAGGTGAATGCTACCATAAGTCCTTTGTTGTGAAGCATACTGAGACAATTCATATGTGGGGTTGCTTCTCATCCAAGGGATTGGGCCCACTCATAATTCTGCCCAAGAACACTGCCGTAAATTAAGAATGGTATCAAAACATCCTCCAAGAACAACTTCTCCCAACAATCCAGGCACAATTTGGTGATGATCTGTGTATTTTCCAGCATGATGGAGCACCATGTCACAAGGCAAAAGTGATAACGAAGTGGCTCGGAAATCATATGCTTTTGTAAGGGAATAGGGAAATAACCTTGAGACATAACTATATGTTTGCAAGCTATCCACTGAGAAGCTCCAAAGGTAGTTGTAGATCAGTGGGCTTTATAAAAATAAATTCAAATTCAATTGACTTTGGAAGAAATTATGGTACCCATGCATACATTCCAGGCATGAGAAAAACATGCAAACTCCACAGAGACGGTGAATAGATTTTGATCTAAACCCAGAATTCTAAGGCATCAGCAATAAACCACCAAGTGTCTCATTTAATTTGTATGACAAAAAAGAAGGGGCAGCAAAGTTCATCTGGACAACCAAGAAATGAAACCGTGTAACTGACAGAGATTTTGGAGAGTTGTTCTCAAAGCAACCTTCTCCATCTTCTTAAGATAATTTTGGACTCTTTATTCAGTGCCAATATTAAATTCCTTAATTTATATCACTTGCACTTTGCAAGTTTTCATTTTGCATAAAAGTTGAGAATTTGGTTTTGATTAGTCAAAAGATTTTAGAAGAATAATTTTTGCTATGTAGACTGATATTTTTAAATCACTTGGCAAGATGTTTCAGAAAATGAATTTGCTGTTGACGGGATTGCTTTTTTTGATTCCACGGATGATTAGACCATCACGTATACTTCTCATATGATATATATATATGTTATTGCTTTCTTTCGGATTCCAAATCCTTATCTTTCCATCACATTCGAGTCTGGACACAAAATGTACCATGTTTGTTTGCTCTCCTTTATCTCATACTGCCCAAATTCCATGGTCCTCCTCTGGAATATTTTGCTATTAGGTTATACCAGGCTCCAGCCGTTATAATCTGCCTATCAAAAATTACTAATATCTTCTTGTTGGCTGTGTTATAAGAAGAATAATCATTGAAGTTCTGGCAATGCAGAAAAACAGTTTTTTTCTCATAATTTGATGAGTTTTTGGTCTAGTGCAGTGATGGCGAACCTTTTAGAGACCGAGTGCCCAAACTGTAATTCAAAACCCACTTATTTATTGCAAAGTGCCAACACAGCAATCTGAATACTGAGGTTTCAGTTTAGAAAAAACAACTCGTACATTAACATCTTTTGTCTTAAAAGAAAAACACAATAACAAAGCTTTCAATGATACAAACAACTTTTTATTGAAAGGTAAAAGTTTGTATTTGGCATGCTTTTGAACAATTAATGTGATTTCTGCTGTTGTATGCATGCTGATAATTTGTCTAACCTTGGCTCACACTTTGTAAGTTTGAGAGCAACACATGCAGCACTCAGGTCATCAGTCTGTTTCTGGTGTCAGATCTGATATAATTCAAAGCTGAAAATAGCTGCTCACAAGCATGAGATGATCCAAACAAAGTAAGGAAAGCAGTCCCAAGTGCTTTCATTGACTTTATTTGGCAGAGAATTCCACACTTTAAGGATTTCATTTTCAGAACTAACTGTGCTGTCCTTTGTCATCCCTTCTATCTTCTCAAGTGTTTCATGCAGGTCTTCCCCCTTAACCTCCGCTCCTGTTTTCTCTCTCTGTTTTTTTTCCCCTTTCCATCCGCATCAGGCTTCTATTATATATTACGGGGACGTGGATCAGGTGTGGCGATTAGCAGCTCCCGGCAACAATTACAGATGCAGATGACTCCTCACCTGTTTTCTTAAGCAAGGACCACCCGCATCACGAAACTCCCGGGAACCGCTCTGCCCACACTGCCACGCCCCCCACGAGTGCGGCAATTATCTATTAAAACGGGCCTTTTCAATTTTGAGCTGTGGACCTGCTATACCACATCCCCTCCAACCTAGCTCCTCTCTAACCCCACCATGGGAATCGCCTTCACCACAGACTCAACAGGCTGCAGTCCACGCCACATGTGAGCTGCCTGCCTTACCCCAGACAGAGAAGGGAGGAAGCGCTCCCATTTGGCTGCTAGGCTGAGGGGCAGGTGATATGAAAATGTCCTCAGGCGCGCGTGGAGAGGGGGAGGGGAGCAGTCCGGCCCCGTGTCCCTCTGGCTTTCTAGTAACGAACTGTGTGCTGTGGCAACGGCGCACGTGCCCACAGAAAGGGTTCCGAGTGCCCCCTCTGGCACGCGTGCCATAGGTTCGCCACCACTGGTCTAGTGGGTGCTGATCTGAGGAATGCATGTCTACCTGTGGCACCCTGGTTCTGGCCTCTTCCTGTTCTTCCAGGGTATCAATAGACATGACCGTGATAGACTACTGCCATAAGGACACAAGATTGGTACAGAAGTGCATGTTTATTCATAAATAATTCAAAGCAGTGTTCAAAGTACAGGTGCAAAATATTTAATGCTAGCTGTGTAAGCCCATGCTGTAAAAAGCACAGGGTCCTTAGAAACTATTGAAATCGTCAGGAAAAAAATTGGAATCTAGAGATGTCAGGAAATTGAAAGGAACTACTTTGGGCATCTCTCTCCTAGGAGGTTTGGTGTTGTCAACGTGCTTGCATCATTTGTGCATTAACAGCTAAGCGACTGTCTTTCTTTGGAAGTTTCTTTTTGCTGACGTGCTCACCTCGCTTGTGTATTAGCGGCAGGCGGAAAAGTAAAAGGGATACCATTTTGCCAATGTGCTTGCCTCGCTTCTTTATTAGCAGCTAAGTGCGTGAGTCTTTCTTCAGAGGTTTCGCTTTGCAGACATGCTGGCCTCGCTTGTGTATACTCGGAGGTGGAGCCCTTAGTCCGACTCCATTTCCGTGCCAGACAGACGCATACACCTCCATACGTAGACGTTTATGTATAAGATATGTCATAAAATATAGCATAGCAAGAAGTATCTTAAAATTGAAGCAATGAGCAAAATCCTTAAATAGATAAAATCTAGGCTAAAACCAGATTGAATCGGAATTTAAGCTGTACTCCAGAGCTCTCTTTCGCTTACTAGTTTTCTGTGCTCACCCGAAGGTCTACTCAGCAGGTCTGAGACCCTGACGATTGCAGTCATCCTTATTTTGGTTCTCCCATTCTCATTCAGCTCTGCACGGTCAATCTCCCCAGGAACACTGCCCTTGCTTCCCCACAAGGGACTTCCCAGACTGTAATTGCCTCCTTTCTGCAGCACTGGCTCGACCACCCGATTGTCAGTTCCTTTCTTTTTCTGCGTTCCTTGATTTTTCTCTTTTCTGTTCCCTTCTGCTTAGAATATTTACAGCCCTGTGAGTATAGATGCCTCACTAACAAGCCACAGAGCACCAGTAAGGAATGGCGGAGCTAACTGTGCTCTCGCACGTGAACAGACAGTCGACCAATTCCCCTTAAGTACTATGTAGCCTCACTGCTTTTTTTCCATACACCCACACTCACAGAGTCTGAACTGCACCGTTTCTTGCACTGGCACTGATCTTCAATGGACCCTGAACACGCTTCACCACACTTCCGTAAATGATACGCGAGTAACAAAAAGAAAAGCAGTATTGCATAGAAAGAGTTACTTGAGGACAGAGATGTGCGAAAACATCTCAAAAACATTGCAATCTGAACAAGAAATGACATGCTAGTTTTCACTTTCATGTGTAGCTGCTACTGTTGTGTATTAACATCTTTGGTCTAAAGCTGTGTATGCTTCTATATCACTACACACACTCCTCAACCTTCTTTATTAATACAAATGCTTCTTTTCCACTGTGCATATAATCACATTAATGGAATAAAAGCATCAGAAAATGAGTGATAACTCTAGTGGGTGGGGTCTTAATGTTGTAGTTATATTGCTCCTTTCTGTGGTTAGAGACCACTTCCTTGATGCTGCTTGCAGCAGCACTATATGCACTAGGAGACATGTCTGAGAGCCAAATCCGTTTTTTCCATGTTGTCTGGAAATCCGTTTGGCTTTCAGTGTGTGAATATTTTTTGAGCTTTGTTGGGTGATGTTTATTTGAAGTGAGAGTGAAGCGGCTACTCATACCGATGCATTTTGTTTCTTCTGCCAGAATATCGATACTTTGGAGCGTGTTGCAGGGTTATCTGTTGAAGACCTGATTGAAGCTCATGGCACCTTCTACACTTCACATTGCGTCTCTACCTCCTGCAGGCAACAGTACCAACTTACCTGGATGAAAGGTCAGGAGTTATGTTGTGTTTGGTGCCCCATAAAATGTCCAATTCTGTTATAGAACAACCTGTAAATGTATTTTATTTATTTTTTATCCCAGAAAAAATATTCTCTGAGGAGATTCCAAAGTGTGAAAAATGCAATAGCTTGGTGAAGCCAGGTGAGAAGCAGTTGCTATTTGCAAATGGTTTTAATTCGAAACAAGCTTCAGTTTGAGCACATCACTCTTTTTCTCCCCTTCTAGACATTGTTTTCTTTGGAGAGAACCTTCCAGCGCGTTTCTTTTCATCTGTGCAGTCAGTGAGTGTGAAAGGTCTTTGTCCTATTGCCCCTCATGGGGCTCCATTCTATGCTACAGTCAGTTGTGGCACTGCCATTGTTTTTATTTTTAACTTGTGATACCCACTCTCAAGCTTTAGTTAATCGTTTGGAAGGTCATCGTTAGACATTATTTGAACATGATTCTTCTTTCCTATATAGGATTTCCCTGCCTGTGACCTGTTGCTCATCATGGGCACATCTCTTAAAGTTCAGCCCTTTGCCTCATTGATTAGCAAGTATGTGCTCATCTAATTTCATTTATATGGTGTTCCCTTGCCTCCTGACATGTGCTGTAGTCTCTGTAATTGTACTTAAATTGGGTAAGCTTAATGGCTACTAGTGTTTTAATCTTAATTTGTACTTTTTTTCTTCTGGCTGCATCCAATGTTTAATGAGAGATGAGGTTGTACATGAAGACATTAGACAAATCAGAGTATTGATCTGACTTTGGAGAACTGGGCTATTTTACCAGAGCTATTGGCCAATATGAATAAGTTTTGAACCTGGACATATATATGTAAACATTTTTATGTTTGTATCATCTTATTTTTACTGGTCTTTTCAAAGATACTTTTGTGTGGAACATCTAGCTTATTTTTTTTATTTGAGATAACACTGGTTGACTTTTCGTATTATTTTGTCCAGAGTTCCCAGCAGTACACCTCGACTCCTGATTAATAAGGAAAAGGCAGGCAAGGTGAGGAATGCTTGATGGATGATTTTAGGATATAGGTTATCTCTCTGTCCATTCTGTCTTGTCTATTTTAAGACTTTGCAATCTGTTTGCTTCTTCTGACAGTCTGATCCCCTAATGAGCATGCTTGGCCTGGGTAGTGGCATGGACTTCGATTCTGAGAAGGCATACCGGTAAGATCTGTCACGTTTTTTGGTTTAACTCCCTTCTGCAGCAATTTTGCTTCTGTGATTTTGTGTGTGTGTGTGTTTTTGTTCCAGGGATGTAGCATACCTGGGGACCTGCGATGATGGCTGCAGAAAACTTGCAGAATTGCTTGGATGGAAGGTAGCTGTTGTTATAATCTTGGTAGTAAATAAATTGTCATATACTTATTACAGGGCATTGTAGTCACTTAGTGTTTTTTTGGCAAACTGATTGGCACTCTCTGATCTATTGCAGGAGGAGCTAGAGGAGATGGTCAAGCATGAATATGCCAAAATTGACAGTAGTTCTGCCACAGGAGCTGCATCCAGTCAGCAGAAACAACCAAAAGGCAAACCTGAAGCAAAAGTAGACACCACCAAAACCAAGGAAAAATAACCTGGCTATTGCTGAATAGCTCAGAGGTAAACTGGGTATGTGGTGGATGATTTTATTTGATGGTTCCACATCTCTGCCCTCAATTTTAATGCCATTTTCCACCAGTTCTTCCTAAAAGCAGTCATCCCAAGTGATCAGACTGTTTTATGTCCTTTCTGACATTTGGACCGAATTGCCTTTAGAAACTTGATGACAGCCTCTATTGGTAGGCAATTGCCAATGCATGTTTATAAACTGTCTTAGAGGGTGGGAGTATAAGTGGCACTAACTTGTTTTTATGGATGGAGATTTACATCTACTTAGCCCAAATGGGTCTCAACGTTTTTGCAGAGTATCTTCTAGCTGATCTTCAGCTACCGTGTGGATGTGTACTAATTTAAACTGGAAAGATGCAAGCTGGATCTGTGCCTTCCACATTTCATTGGTGACTTTGCTAACTTAACCTCTGAAAAGGCCGTGATGGAAGGCAGATATTTGGACATGTACAGTATTTCCCAAGCAGGAGCTGAAGACTACGAGATATATAGAATAACACCATCCCAGATATGCAGAGACTAACTAATTCATGGTAAAAATTAAAGCTTCAGTATTGGAAAACTGCTTTTTCATAGCTATCTTTATTTTTACAAAATTGCATTTCCAAAATACACATTAAATACAAAATTCCATAAAAATCAACTTGATTGTTAAAGAAAAGAAGAGGAAAATCTTATTCAGTTCCTAATTGAATAAGATTTGAGACACTGGAGGCAGCTGTTACACGGCCAGCTGTCAAGTTAAATTGTGTAAAATAAAATAAAGAGGGTTACCCCTCCTGCCATAAGCCAGTAGGCCTGGTATCATCTGACTGCTCTTTTCTTTCTATTTAATGGTTCTTTTGCCATTTTCTGTGCCAAATAAACATCTTTAGTACTGTTACAGTTGTCTCAGAGAACCATCTTATACATTCAGATTGTTCTTGGCTTCCAGTTTGGATCCTTACTTCCTGCAACTTGGGTATCAAAACCACACAAAACAACCCCTGTATAATTTCTCAGCTTTGACAGGCACAGCTTTCATGTTTAGCGTACCACTGTTTATTTCCACACCCAACATCGGTTTGGCTGATGTGTAAACAAGCCACTTGATGAAAATGTCTGCCCACAAGGCTGGTAAGCAATGTGCAAGAATTAAATGTTTGAAATATATGGTGGGAGATTGTGAATGAAAGTTGCCTGTGCAGTTGGCACATTTGTGGTTTAATTTAGGGTCTGTCCAACCTCTTAATTTTCCTTTATGTGGGCTGTTACAGTTTTCCATACGAAACCAATATTTTACTAAGCATTAAATTAGCAACTGAGTATATGTAGTGGCAAAGAAAAGAGGTGAATATTTAATTGTGTGCTGAAACACACCTTTTAAACACTTAAAGAGTCAACAACCAAAAAGTTGCATTTCACAGTTTAGCTTTTTTATTAGTTTCTTTATTTCTCTCAAAATGAATTTAGCTTTTTACAGAAGCTCAAATCATACACAAAAGGGCAATAGCAAAATACCCCTGAATTGGGCATAAATAAAAGAAAAATCAATGTGTAACATAACATATAAAGACTATTAATTGGCTTGTTGATTGGTGGGCCTCTCTTGAAGTGATGTTACCATCCCAGCTCATCACAGCATAGGAAATTACCCTGGCCATCACAGAGTTGTAGAATATCTCACATTAAAGGAACAGTCTCTTAAGAAGTAAGGGCCCACACTGCCCTTTCTTATATAGTTACTCTGTTACTATACCAGTCCAATCTGTTATTGATGTGGACCCCCAAGTATTTGTAGGAGTGCACCACCTTTGCATCCACTTCATGAATAGTGACTAGACATAGAGGTTCTTTTGTTTGGTGAAAGGCAATGACCAATTTCTTAGATTTCCTGATGTCAAGTTTGCACCAAGAAACAACGGTATCCACCTGACTCCTATAGTTTTGTCTCATTCCCCTTATCAATACACTACCATAAGTGCAGAATTATCTGAGAATTTTTGCAAATAACATGACCTGGTATATTTATTGTCCAAGGTGTACAGGTTGAACAGAATGTTTGATATAATGCCGAGGACTGGATGTGGTTACAGTTCCCCAACACGTCTACAATGTGCAAACTTTCAACTACTTTTTTTTTGTGGGAGCCTTCAACCTGTTGTCTCAATATCTGAAAAGTTAAAATAAGTGTCATTGGATGTTCCCTGTTCTTATGCAATAATAATAAATAATGATAACAATAAATGCGGATCGCTGGATCTGTTGCATTGTTGGACTTGGTACTCCAGTATTGGTGGTGTGGGGAAGGAGATTGATCACATCCTCGTGGGCACACTAGAGGCTCCCACAGAACTGCAGGGTCTAGGGATGTGCCCAGTTTGTGAATTCTAACCACAGACTTGTTGTTGCCACTCTGAAGATCCTGCTTAGATCCAGTAGGCTACCACCTCCTAGGAGAATGAGGCTGGACTTGGCCAAACTACAAGATCAGGATGTTTGCAATGAGTTTGCATGCTGTTTGTGTGAATAAATGCCAATTCTAATGTGATGTGGGAGACCTTCTGTGACAAGATCCTGAAGGATACTGAGGGTTGTGTTGGTGTTCACAGAAGGAGGTGTTTCATCTCACAGGGCACCCTGGATATCATCGAGAGGAGTCGCAGTGCACGATTTGATGGGAGCTCCGATTTGTACCAAGAATTGAGCAGGGTGGCTTGGAGGGCAGATAAGGAGACGCTTGTTAGTGGAATCTGTGAACAAATTGCACACTATCTATGGTCTAGTGACCCACGTCCTGCTTACAGAGGAATCAAAGCACTAGTCACACTTGAATCTGTTCCTTCAAGAGTCACAATCAGGTTGAGTGATGGAATGGTCTTTACAGATGTTGCTGCAATTGTGACTGGCTGGGCGAGTTTCAGCAGCTGTTTAAAGCTGATCCCCTGGCTAGGACGTTGGACTTCCTGGGGTCCATGGTTCTTGAGGTTGATCCTCCAATTAGCTGTGAACCACTCAGTCCCACTGAGATTGCACAGTTGGTGAACCAACGGAGGGTAGGGAAGGTATTTGTGGTGTCTGGGGTGAACTTCTCCGGGCTGGTGGTAAGGCTGTCCACCTGGCATTGAAAGCAATCTTTGCTTCCATTTGGGAGATGGGCATCATCCCAAATGACTGGAAAATGTGACTTGCCATCCCTATCTGGAAAGGGAAGGGGGATAACACTGCTCTCGGTGCCGGGTAAGGTCCTTGTTAGGGTCATCATCATAGGATCAGTAGGATTCGTAACCACTTGCTCACCTACCAGCCTCTGGTTTTACAATTAAGAAGTCTACCATCAACCATATCCTGGCACTGAGGGATCTCATCAAGCACAAACGTGAATATTGGCAGAGTTTTTTTTCAGCCTTTGTCAGTTTTCATAAAGCATTCAATCCAGTTGATCAGGCTGCTCTGTGGGACATCCTGAGACTTTGGGGGATCCCCCCAAAGTTGCTGGAGATCATGGCTAGCCTGTACGCTGGTACTGTAAATGCTGTGCAGAGTGGAGGCAGAATCTCTGTGTTTTCCACAATTGATTCTTGGGTTTGTTGGTTGTGTGTTCTTGCTCTTACTCTGTTCAAAGTTTGCATGGACTGGTGTTGGGCAGGGTCATGGTGTCCAGTGGCGCTGGGTCATCAGTTGGTGAAGAAAGATTCACCGATCTTGACTTTGCTAATGATGCTGTGATCTTTGTGGAGTCAATGGAGGCTCTAATCAGGGCTCCTGAGAGACTGAACCAGGAGTCTGAGTGTCTGGGCTTGTGAGTGACCTGGATAAAAACCAAGACCCAAGCATTTAATTACCTCTTAGGCATAGCCATCTGCTGTGTGTCTGTCTGCAGAGAGAGTGTCAACTGCGGCAAGAGGTATATTTACCTCAGCCGCTGCATTCATGTCTCTGGTGACCTTTCCCGTGAAGTCAGTAGATGGATTGGGAGAGCGTGGGGGGTCATAAGGTTGCTGGTAAGAGATGGATGTCACTACCAATATCTCTGCAAAAGAATGCCTGATTTGACATGACATTCACTACCTGTTTAATAGCTCAAAAATTAATTTTAGTTCTCACATCCTGGCTAAAAATTTAATGTTTTGGGGACATTAAGGAATACTTCAATGAATCAATTCATTAAGCAAAGTGATAAAACATGGCTGTTTGCTTGTCATTTGGGTGTGTTTCAAAATGCTTGCGGTAACATTGTGGTCAGCAGCACAGGAGCGCCACATACATAGGACTTCCAATTCAACTTGGAGTCCTGCCACGTGCAAAAGTGCACTGACGATACTGCTATCGTGGGCTGTATCAGGAGTGGGCAGGAGGAGGAGTATAGGAACCTAATTAAGGACTTTTTTAAATGGTGCAACTCAAACCACCTACAACTGAACACCAGCAAAACCAAGGAGCTGGTGGTGGATTTTAGGAGGCCCAGGCCCCTGAGTGACCCCATAATCATCAGAGGTGACTGTGCAGAGGGTACAGACCTATAAATACCTGGGAGTGCAACTGGATGATAAATTGGACTGGGCTGCCAATACTGATGCTCTGTGCTAGAGAGGACAGAGCCGACTATACTTCCTTAGAAGGCTGGCGTCTCAACATCTGCAATAAGATGCTGCAGATGTTCTATCAGACGGTTGTAGTGAGCGCCCTCTTCTACGCGGTGGTGTGCTGGGGAGGCAGCATAAAGAAGAGGGATGCTTCACGCCTGGACAAAGAGGTGAGGAAAGCAGACTCTATTGTAGAAACAGAGCTGGACAGTTTGACATCTGTGGCGGAGTGACAGGCGCTGAGCAGGCTCCTTTCAATCATGGAGAATCCACTGCTTCCACTGAACAGTATCATCTCCAGACAGAGGAGCAGCTTCAGCGACAGACTGCTGTCACTGTCCCGTTCCACTGACAGACTGAGGAGATCATTCCTCCCCCACACTATGTGACTCTTTGGGGGAACGATGGCAGTAAACGTTAACATTATACAATGTTATTGACTGTTATACCTGCCTTACACTCTCCACCTGTTTTTATCAGTATGCTGCTGCTGGAGTATGTGAATTTCCCCTTGGGGATTAATAAAGTATCTATCTATCTATCTATCTATCTATCTATCTATCTATCTATCTATCTATCTATCT
>JANRMT010062793.1:7259285-7322381 GCA_026402145.1 Polypterus bichir lapradei
TCTATCTATCTATCTATCTATCTATCTATCTATCTATCTATCTATCTGATTGCCATCGATAGAAAGACAGCTTTTCAGTATATGAGATATTTGTGAGCTTTTGTACACAACACATGACAAATGTGTTCTGTGACTTTTCAGCAAGAAAGGCAGAAGTTTTGTGTTAAGGTAGTTATGCTTAATCATTCAGTTATAGTAGGGGACATGTTGGCAAAGTGGTCAAAACAACTTCCTCACAGCTTTAGAGTCCTGGGTTTGGTTTACCCAGCACATTCTAGTTTTATTCCCACATGCCATTAGATTTGTCGATTAGCAACTCTAATTTAGCCCCATTGAGTGCGGGTGTCTATAACCCAACCACAGGAGATGCACAAACCAGTGTGTTTCTTTGCGCTGGTCCCAATGTGGAGGGTTGGGGAGGGTTACTTCAGGAAGGGCACCCAGTGTAAGATTTTGTCAGATCAACATTCAGACAACAATACAGATTTCCATACTAGAGCAGTCGAGTCCCGGGTTAACAACGACTGCCACCAGTACTGCTAGCCAGCACGGTGCTGGTGAAAATCGAGCTACTGTTGGCCGAAGAAGGACAAGGAAAGGGGGGAGACGTGTCCAGAGGAAAGAGGAGAGGAGGAAGGTAAAGAGAGTGGAACTTATGGTAGGAACTATAAATGTTATCAGTATGACTGGTAAGGGGAAAGAGTTAGCTGAAATGAAGGAGAGAAAGAAGGTTGATATATTGTGCATGCAAGAGACTAAATGGAAGGGGAGTAAGGCTAGGTGGATCGGAGGTGGATTCAAATTTTCTATCATGGTGTGGATGGGAGGAGAAAGGGGGTAGGGGATATTCTGAAGGAACAGTGCGTCAAGAGTGTTTTGGAAGTTAAAAGAGTGTCAGAAAGAGTAATAATTGTGAAGCTGGAATTTGGAGGTGTGATGATGAATGCTATTAGTGCATATGCCCCGCAAGTTGATTGTGTGATGGATGAGAAAGAAGATTTCTGGAGTGAGTTGGATGAAGTGATGGTCAGTGTACCCAAGGGACAGAAAGTGTAGATTCTATGGACACATTGGTGAAGGGAAAAGAGGAGGTGATGGGTAGGTATGGTGTCAAGGAGTGGAATGAAGAAGGTCAGATGATAGTGGATTTTGCGTAAACGATGGGCATGGCTGTAGTGAATACATATTTTAAGAAGAGGTCGAAACATAGGGTGACGTACAAGAGTGGAGGAAGATGCATATTGGTAGATTATATCCTTTGCAGAAGAGTCAATCTGAAGGAGATTAAAGACTGCAAAGTGGTAGCAGAGGAGAGTGTAGTTAGGCAGCATAGGATGGTGGTCTGTAGGATGACGTTGGAGATCAAGAAGAGGAGGAGAGTTAGTGCAGAAGCCACGGATCAAAAGATGGAAGTTGAAAAAGGAAGACTGCAAGGCTGAGTTTAGGGAGGAGGTAAGACGCACTGGGTGGCAATAAAGAGTTACCAGACAGCTGGGCAACAACAGCAAAACTAGTAAGAGTGACAGAAAGAAGGGTGCTTGGCATGACATCTGGACAGAGAAAGGAGGAAAAGTAAACCTGGTGGTGGAATGGGGAAGTACAGTACACCCCCAAAATTCGTAGGGGGTTACGTTCTTAGAGCTCCCGTGAATTGTGAAAAACCGCGACTTTTGGATGTGGTTAAATGCCTTTTTTAAATGCCTGTTTTTATAGTTTAAACCCTAAATATGCCCCCAAAGCACTTTAATTTCATTGCAAACTCAGCTTAATACATTAATACATTTCCTAAAAATTTACCTTAATACATTACCTAAAAAAAGAATGTAAAAGTAAACCATCTACTGTAAAGTACTGTACTGCTATGTCTCCCATGGTGCTAGAATGTAAAATACTGATGTTATGTTTTCTTTGGTATGCACTGTCGTTTTCTTTGTTATAAGTAGAGTAAATACATCATCATTTAATTTAATTAAAATACAGTAAAATGTACGGGTACTCACCAAAGATGAATGATATTGATGATGATGAAGTAGCTGTGCAGTACAATGCAGAGGATTTACAACTCCTCGGGTGGCGTCTCTTCTTCAGGTGCTTCAGGAGAAGTCATATCTTTGGACGGGTCTTCTTCTGGTGAGGTTTCGTGCCTGCTTTTTTTTTTATAGGTTTCAGGAACATTGTGATGGGAAGTTGCTGTCATTGTTTCTTCATGGTGATTCCATCATGACAATATTTTTATTCCTTATGGTCGTTACCCTTTTGGCACTATCACAGAAACTTACAGATACGGTACTCCGGATCGCTGCCTCGTTCTTCTTTATGTAGCATATGGTGCGTTCATTAATGCCATAGTGGTGTGCTACTGCATCATAACTTTTTAGTTCCTGGAGCAAATCCAGTAGTTCAACCTTCTCCTGGAGTGTTTTAAACTTCTTTTGGCACTTAGGCTCAGTGCGAGAAGCCTTAGAAGGTGCAGGGCATTTCAGCGACATCTTGTATGTTTAAGAATAACAAAATGAATACAATAACAAAATGGAAAACACAAGGACACTCAGCCTCGAAACGCGTCACAGGGCAGCAGTCAATCAGCAGCAAGGAGAAATGAATAACGCTCTCGGATTGGCTACTTTCCCCATCCCAAACCGCGTTTCCCTCAGCGGTTGCTTCCTGTTCTCTCTACAACACAGTATTGCCATGAAAAAAGCCATAAAAAATTGCGGAGGATATTTGCGCTTTCCGCTAACAATTAATAGTTAGATTCTAAGGAAAAATCCCTGAACAACTGAGTCTGCTAATCCTGTACTGCGTCTTTGTGGGGGTCTACTGTACAGGAGAGTATACAGAGGAAGAAGATGGCAAAAAAGAAGTGGGATAGTCAGAGAGATGCAGAAAGTAGACAAGAACACAAGGAGATAAGCCGCAAGGTGAAGACAGAGGTGGCGAAGGCTACAGAAAAGGCATATGATGAGTTGTATGAGAGGTTGGACACTAAGGAGGGAGAAAAGCACCTGTAACAATTGGCTAGACAGAGGAACTGAGCTGGGAAAGATGTGCAGCAGGTTAGGGTCATAAAGGATAAAGATGGAAACATACTCACAAGCAGGGAGGGTGTGTTGAGCAGATGGAAAGAGTACTTTGAGAGGCTGATGAATGAAGAGAATGAGAGAGAAAGAAGGTTGGATGATGTGAAGATAGTGAATCAGGAAGTGCAACGAAGTGGCAAGGAGGAAGTAAGGACAACTTTGAAAAGGATGAAAAATGGAAAGGTGTTTGGTCCAGATGACCTATGGAAGCATGGGGGTGTTTAGGAAAGATGGCAGTGGAGTTTTTAACCAGATTGTTTAATGGAATCTTGGAAAGTGAATGGATGCCTGAGGAGGGGAGAAGAAGTGTACTGGTACCAATTTTTAAGAATAAGGGGGATGTGCAGAGCTGTAGTAACTACAGGGGGATAAAATTGATGAGCCACAGCATGAAGCTATGGGAAAGAGTAGTGGAAGCTAGGTTAAGAAGTGAGGTGATGATTAGTGAGCAGCAGTATGGTTTCATGCCATGAAAGAGCACCACAGATGCAATATGCTCTGAGGATTTTGATGGAAAAGTATAGAGAAAGCCAGAAGGAGTTGCATTGTGTCTTTGTGGACCTGGAGAAAGCATACCACAGAAGTTGTGGTATTGTATGAGGAAGTCGGGAATGGCAGAGAAGTATGTAAGAGTGGTAATGGACAGGTTGGCAGATGAGATTAGATGGGAGTCCCCTTGGACTATGATGTTTGCTGATGACATTGTGATCTGTAGCGATAGTAGGGAACAGGTTGAGGAGATCATGGAAAGGTGGAGATATGCTCTAGAGAGGAGAGGAATAAAGATCAGTAGGAACAAGACAGAATATGTGTATGAATGAGAGGGAGGTCAGTGGAATGGTGATGATGGAGGGAGTAGAGTTGGTGACGGTGGAAGAGTTTAAATACTTGGGATCAACAGTACAGTGTAATGGGGATTGTGGAAGAGAGGTGATAAAAGAGAGTGCTGGCAGGGTGGAATGAGTGGAGAAGAGTGTCAGGAGTAATTTGTGACAGACGGTTATCAACAAGAGTAAAAGGGAAGGTCTACAGGATGGTAGCGAGACCAGCTATGTTATATGGGCTGGAGAAGGTGGCACTGACCAGAAAGCAGGAGACAGAGTTGGAGGTGGCAGAGTTAAAGATGCTAAGATTTGCATTGGTTGTGACGAGGATGGACAGGATTAGAAATGAGTACATTAGAGGGTCAGCTCAAGTTGGACGGTTAGGAGACAAAGTCAGAGAGGCGAGATTGCATTGGTTTGGACATGTGGAGTGGAGAGATGCTGGGTATATTGGGAAAAAGGATGTTAAAGATAAAGCTACCAGGTAAGAGGAAAAGAGGAAGGCCTAAGAGGAGGTTTATGGATGTGGCAAGAGAGGACATGCAGGTAATGGGTGTAACAGAGCAAGATGCAGAGGACAGGAAGATATTAAATAAGATGATCCGCTGTGGCAACCCCTAACGGGAGCAGCTGAAAAAAGAAGAAGAAGAGTGTGGGTGCCTACATGATGGTACCCTGCCCAAGGCTGGTTCCTGTCTTGTGCTCTCTACAATACTGAAGTGATGTGACAGAATCGGTATTGCTCCAGTGGACTAAAGAACACTCTTCCTGCACTCTACTTATATCATTAGTTTGGGTAAATTAATTAGGCCTCTTACTTTTATTTTGTTAAGGATCTTTCTGAGCTTGGATATTTAAAATCAACTTCTTATAGAGCATAGCTGACTGAGACAATGACACTTTGTTTCACTTATTTACATGAAAAAATGTATTATTTTTTAAATCCTTTTCTTCACGACAAGCATCACTTCATATAAACAAATAATTGTAATATGCTAAAATAAACTTTTGGACAAGTGTAAGCACTGATTACAATAATTGCATAGTAAAAATGTAATATAAGAACAATAGGGATTTGCACACTCTTAAACAGCACTGCATTTGGAGGACAGAAGGAGCCGAATACTTTCTGGAACCTCATATGGGGCTGATTTCAGTCACTTTAGTTGACGTTATTGACTTCCATTGTAAAAATGTATCCTGTTATTTAGCTAGAGGTGCTGAAGGCAGTGCTAAAGAATGGGGTTATATAACTACCATGTTTTATAATGTGAGTGAAAGGTAGGTTAATGAACTCTGGGCTATCAATCCCTTTCTTTGAGAAGATGGGCCACTGAGTGCTCCTCAGCACACATTCATTAGTCAATGCTACTGTAGTGGAAGACAAACTGGCCGCTGTTAGAAGTTTGTTTTTTTTTATTCTGGCCTTTAGTAGAGGGTGTCATGTCTGTCCTCTTGCATGGACAAGTAGGGGTCTGTGGATGTATGCTAATGCTATCTCGAAGGCTCGCCATATTTTTTGGTAGATGGGTCTGAAGTATGGAATGTCAGATACTCTAGTAGTTGTCATTAGGCTGCCCAGGTAAACATGCATTCTTGGCACTATGTGCTATTTCTCAATTTGATTGTGTGCCTCCACAATGTAAAAATGATGTTGCCTGGCTACAGAAGAAATAAAGCAATAAATATATCAGAGACAATGTGTGACTGAGCTAATTAGCACAAAGCAGAACATGGCATTTACAATCTTCAGCATACTCTGTGGTTAAGCTCAAGGTCTTCGGACATTAACCAAAGCCCAGGAAATGAAACACATAAATGCATGTGTACAGAAATAAAGCAGCATCACCTGCCAATACGGCTTGTAAGTGAAAGGAGATAATTCTTTACTTATTTGTGAAGAAATCATCAGCTTGATGTGCTGCTTATTCATGTTTGAGAAGCTTTTTATTAGTCTCTTGATTTTAACAAGTATGTTATAAAAACGTAAAATATATGGTACTATACAACATAGTACAGAATGTACTGAAGTCAGATCAGATACAACCTAGCACACACACATTTAGGAAGAACTGAATGAAAAAAGTTGAATGTGAGATTTATTGCGGACAATATTGGTACATATTCCTATCAACATTTGAGCTCATCCTAGTAAAATGTGTGTAATATCTTCTAATATTAAGTAAAGCAGTGCATCTTTTTCCCAGCGTGTTATGATAGGTGGATTAGGACTCTTCTGGTTGAACAAGAAAAGATGGCATGCAAGTAATCACATTGAGCAGTTATGTCCGTATCAAATGTTCCCCCAAACTGAACTACTGTATTTACAGATTGAGGATAATTGTGATTCCAAAACCGTCCAATAAATAAACAAAGATGTTCTTCCAATGAGAAGGGAACTTTCACAACCCATGTGATCAAAGGAAGCAGTGGATTGACAACATCATTTACAAGTTGGACTTTGACATGAATACAGTTAATGTAGTTTGAGTACAGAGAAATGTGTGCAGTGGCTTATTATTTTGAGTCGAGTTAGACCAGGGGTCCTGAACTCCAGTCCTGGAGGGCACCAGTGACTGCAGGTTTTCATTCTAACCCTTTTTACTGTTTTTGCTGCTAAGTAACGTCATTTGAATTAATTTTAATTGGGTTGTTATGTAAGATTTGTTCCCCTGAATTTCTTCATCGTTCCTCTGAATTGCTCCATTTCTTTCCTTTAATGGCACCCAAACAGAAATGAAATTTGAAGTCAGTGAGCAAACAGAAGACTTAAACTCCAACCAATTTCTCTCCAACCAGTTTCTTAAGTAGGCTCTGATTCTTGTTGTTAATTAAATTCATTCTTTAATTGCATTGTGCAATAATTGTGCAGCAACATTATAGTACATTTCTGAAATTGTTCTGAAATTCTGAAATTTTCTCTTTTCTAAGAGCACTGTTAAAATGTTTTTGGGGACCTGAGCAGATCAGCATTCCTGAGACCTTCATCTTTCTTTATTTTCAGATATTGTATAATCGACAGTTTGCTGGTCATGTTTTGGTTCATTTTATATCTCATTATTGCTTGGCTGCTAATTAAGGAAAATGAAACAAGGGGTCAAGAGCAGGTCAAATAAAATTAATTCAAAAGAAGTTAATTAGGAGCAAAAACAGGTCACTAATGAAGAAAAGGGTTAGAATGAAAACCTGCAGCCACTGGGGCCCTCCAGGACTAGAGCTCGGGACCCCTGAGTTAGACCGTTTCTCGCAAGTTGACGAAGAACATATTTTATCAGTGGTCGACTTCCATTTATTATTTGAAAAAATAACTGAAAGGACTTGTTCCTAATTCTGTCTTGGGCTATGTAGAGGTATACTCATTTAAATACATGACTATAGTTTGGAGACACTACCCAATACCTTTACTTCTATAGTAGATATTCAGGGAAGCTTTGGAAACTTAACTAGGTTTCTTGTACAAAAGTCTTTAACTTGCAAGATGTAAAAGAAATGTTTGGTCTTAAAGACTGTGTTTGAGGCACAGTTTTCAAATGATATAATATACTGTGGTAGCCGGCCCGGACACAGACAGGCGGACACGTTCAAGTCACCTAACACACGTTTAATAGCCATAATTACTATTTACAAAAGTACCACACAACCCCAAAGTCCCCAAAGTCCAGGTCACGAAGCAAATGCCTCACTCTCTTCAGGCCGCCTCCTTGCCTCCTCCAAGATCTCGTCTCTCAACCTCCCGACTCCAGCCATCATATGGAGGGAGGCTGCCCCTTTTATAGTCACCTAGATATGCTCCAGGTGCATTCCACCAATCTTCCACAGGCACTCCCCAGTGTGGCGGAAGTGCCGGCTGCACACCCGGAAGCACTCCAGGTGTCCCCGATCCTCTTCCCCCCAGCACTTCCGGGTGTGGCGGAAGTGCTGTGGTCCAGGGCTCCAAAGGCATTGGGGCGCACCCCTGGAGGTGACCACGGGCCCCTACAGGGTTTTGTTTCAAAGTTCTGTACCCGTGGTCCTCATAGACACCAGGGTGGTCGCCCCCACATGGTCTGGGGGAGGCATAAGCCCTCCTCTGGTCCCCTGGGGCGCCCCAGCTGGGTCGCCCCCCTTCCAGCCATCTGTGACAATACAAACAGATCAGGTCTTAAACATCCCCATGCCAGACGTACTTTTATATCAGGGTGGCCAACTCTGACAATGGAGAGCTGCAGTGGCTACTTAATTAGAAGCCAATCATCACCAATAACAGATCTTGTTTAATTTCATGGCTTGTTAGTGTTTTAACTCATAGAAAATCATAGATTTTTTTTCCTTTCTTGTAATGATATATGTATCGTCTAAGTGATCTGAAGCCTAAAACAGATGAGTGATTTTCAGTTCTTCACTGTCTATTCATTTTCCTTCTGAGGATTTTATTAAACAAAATACTGAATGATGAACACACAAAAGTGGATATGGAGTCAAGGTAGATGTAGAACTGCAGCTTCCTTTGTCATTTGCATCTTATTGCTACTAAGGAGAAGTTAAAACAATGAATACAGATGTTTAACAGTATAATAAGCAATTTACGGTTCAAAATCTTAACAAGTGAGACAACTAAAATGAATCAGAACTTGAGCAATAAGTGCTTAAACAGCAATGAATGATTTCTCATGAAGCAATTTGGTTGGAACAAAAAAAGTCTTAAATAGCAAATCAATTGTTAAGTTAATTAATAGCAAGTAAGTTAATAATAAGTAGTAAGTTAATTAGCAAGAAAAGCTAATCGCTAAGAAAAAGGTTAGAATGAAAACCTGTAGCCATTGTGGCTCTCTGGGATTGGAGTTGGCCACCCCTGCTACATATTATATACTGCATCATTAGGGTGTGGTCTAATCAAACAGTTGTATTGTAAGGGTACAACTGACTGTAACCTCCCAGCCTTCAGGTGTCTCCTGCACTGCTGCCATATTTTAAGGGAGTGCTGAAAAACCCGATTTCTGCTCAGTTGGTGGTAATTGGTGGCAAATGGTCCACAAAGATTACATATCATTAATCAATTACACATCAATTACAGATTAGGCCTAAAACATCCCAACCCCAGGTGTACTCTTAAAACAATAACAAAGAACTATTTCATTCTGGGTTGGTTCTTTGTTTTTTGAAAACCTTCAGAAGAAACCTCAAATCTTTAATGTATGGCTGGCTACCTAGCAGGTAGAAAGAAAACCTGAACTTAGCCTGTATTACTGTATGTATGCAACAAGAGTCCTTTTATAACTATGACCCATTGGTATTTCACAAATGTGTAAGTATCTATTCACGGTTATTTACTTTGTGGAGCCTGTTACAGAGCTAAATAAAGGTTCTTTCTAGAACCTTCATGGGAATGGGTTTTTTGGGAACCAAAAATGTTCCCCTTTGGCATTCCTCTGAAGAACTACTCTGGCACCTTCGTTTTTAAGAGTGTATTGTATACTTTATATACTGTATACTTTAGATTTGGTCTCTTGTAAGGGTATACTTGACTGAAATATCTTAGCCTTCAGGTGTCTCTTGCGCTGCTGCGATTAATCTGAGTATTGAGCAATCTAATTTCCGTTCTATTGGTGGTAGCTGGAGGCAAATGGTCCACAACGTAACACCTACATGCAGGATTAATTGCAGGATTTCCCCTGTTTGGCTCACAACGTGCCTACAAGTCTGTTTCTTTCTGATTCCTTTTATAGTCTTACAGCACATATATTTGCAACCCAGTAGTAGAACTGAAACACCAATGATGCCAGGTCCCATTTCCTTATTTCACTGAACAATTCTTTTGTATTCAAGGCCCTCTTTGTATTTAAAAAAATGAAGTTTCAATTGTTTTGAATTTTTAAAACCTATACTGTATACTCTATACTGGAATTCCCTTAAAAAACATTTTTGGGAGGTGCTCTTTTTTCAATAGAAAACTGAAGTTGACCTGTTTGTCCTTTTTTGTATCTACTATTTAGAAGGCCAAGAATGTGCCTTTGTCAGTAGCAATAGATGTAGAAAAGTCAACTAGAACGATGATAAAGTTGAGTTATCACACAGTCTCTTATTTTAGCACATAATTAATCTATCTTTTGTGTGGGGTTTGATGACTAAGAGAATCCAATAAAGTGTTTATTAAGTTAACTGGAAATTCTAAACAGGCACTTGTAGGTGCTTACTCTGGAATAACCTGGCACATTATTAGTGCTGATGCCTGTTTTACACCCATTGTTGTCCAGAGGACTGTAACATTGCTCTAGAGAATTTGGTTCACAAAGTCATTAGACAAGAGGATGGATAATTGTATCTCTTTGGGCCTGTTCACCCTGTTGTAGATCCATATATACTTGTATGTTGACAATGTATTAAAGATATTCAGTTCAAGCAAGCAGTGTTTTTAGGTAGCTACAATAATTGAACATACCAACCCTAACCCTAAGCTCTCTTGTCTGTGTTGAATAATAAACTTTCTCATAAAAATTACTCTTTTTCCACAGCCTAAACATTTCACAGTTTTATAGAAGGACTAGCTAAAGTAATTAGTGTTAATCAGGTACATTTATGTAATTGGTTGAGGTAAGAAAGCAAACATTTCTGTGTTTTTTAAGTGCTGGATGAAATGCAAGTGTCCTCTACTCCATCTACGCTACTTCTTTGATTACAGTCAATGTTTCTGCTCTCATGAGTCAAGAATTTGTTCTTTTTGAGTATGATTGGATTTCATAAATGCTCTACTTCCTAGCTAGGTTGGAACCATGAATGCTATTTCTTTATATTTTTTGCTTTAGTGTTTTTCAGACAATAAATGTTTTTAACACATTAACACATTATTAACACATTAATAAACTGGATGGCTTATTGAAGAATTAAATCCATGGATCATGGAAAGCATCAACAATAGGGGAGGCCTGAGGGATTGAAGTTCACAGACTTCGGTGCAGGTCTCCATATCGTTACAAGAGACAGCACCAGCGTGGTATCCAATGTTTTAAAAGTGATTCAAAGTTGATACATTTGAAATTAATTTAACATTCTTATCCATCATAATGCTCTATTTACATCAAAGCCTTAAATTATAGGCGCCTCATCATGAAATGCATTTAAAAAAATGTCTGCCATCAGGAAATAGTAAAAGTTACTAACACCTTTCTCAGTCATTCTCTTTCTGTCATATTCTGACAGCAACTTAACATGTGCTAAAAAATCCTGCTTCATAATGTGTTATTTCTATGCAGGTGTATGATAGCTTTGGCTTTTTCAAAAATGTAAGGTTTTGCTTTGATACTAAATGTGTTGTCAGACCATTTCACAGTTAATATCACATGTAGACAGAACAGATTAAATTCCTATCTACAGTATATGTTTGACCAACATGGAGCAGGCTGCCACCATCTTTGTCTGGTGGCCCAAATCTTACTCCACTGGTTATGTATAACATAATATTACAAAAAATAGATAATGGTGAATGAAACAGGCGAGTTTCCTTCCACATACAGTTTTGCGAAATTGATGCTAAACTGATACAATTTCACAATCTTGAAACACACAAAACTGTGTTTTGGAGTTTTAAAAGTCTTTTGAGGGATTGAAAAAAAAAATAAACATTGCTTCTTAAGGGTTTGTTAACACTGCAAAACCATTTGGACCTGTATATATCTCAGACAAGGGTTGAAATGAAAATAAATTGATAAATATTATTTTGGTAGTTCAACATGACTAAACCAATGATGAGACAAAATGACAAAACGGACAAAAACTGTAATCCAGTCAAACAATGAAATTGTTATCCACATTAGTTGAGAAGAAAATTATGTATCTGCAGTGTTAAATGGGATCCTGCTTTGGCCAGTGTCCTCCCATCAGCACCAGCCTTTTCCTGCTGCCTGATGGGAATTGTTGTCCCTGTACTGGCAATGATTTCCATTACAACCCTTCTCCCCGATACTCCACACAATCTATATTTTAAGCTGAACCAATGGTAACATGCATGCAAAATTTGTGAAATTTGGTTTTGTCCTTTTTGCATGAATGGTGAACAAACAAACAGACAATTAGTCAAACAAACAGACTACAATTGTTTTCTGTAGTGTTTGGTCAATAAAAAAGTCAGAAATGGATGCTCTATTAATAAACCTTTTTTACTGTCCTATTTTCCATATATTATGGTTGGCTTAGTGTCGTGAAATTTGGGAGTCCTGAAAGCACAGGAACAAAATACTTTCAAAAGTGGCCTACTAGTGGGGGAGAAAACACCATCAAAAACCCTGACTAGAAACCCAATGGTCCAAGACAAATCTTTATAAAATAAAAGGTTTATTTTCAAAAGGCTCTGAAATGTGCAAAGCTAGGTTGAACACAAGGATTTTCCTGAATAGGCATAGTGATCCTCAGAAAATAAACTCCCAATACAATAGCCAAAAATCGTGGTCATAAAATGGAACAGAAGTTCAGAAATATCAAAAAACACAGTCCCAATACGAAATCCAGAGACGAGGTTGAAAACAGAACAAGGGTTCAAAAACACAGAAAATAACAAGCAATAGCAAAAGCACAGAAATGCAAGAAAACACTCCACTCCCAGAACCCTCAATGAACTGCCAGTAACTATGGGAGGCCCTCCTTTAAAGTGTATAGAGGACTCTTCCTGGTGGTGATGGGCATGTGCCCCCCCTTGTGGGACCACCCAAAAAGTACAAGGGACATAATTAAGGACCTTCCCCTTTTCCAACATTCAACCAGAAAAATGGACATAATAAATAAAATAAACATTAATACAAATGACTGACATAAAAAGTAGACAAAATAGACCCAAAACACAATTTTGAACCCAAGCCAGGGGAAAAAAGCTCGCTGAAACGTGACACTTAGGAGTAAAATTCTATTAAACAAAAGTAATAAATAGTAATTCAAAATGAACCTCAGGGACACAGGGGAACAGAGCCCATCTCACCATCATCAGCAAACACCAACACCGAATGCTGCATCAGTCTTTTATAAGAGACATGTACACATCCACACTTACTCACACAGAGTTAAAGGGGAACAGTGATGATTCTCTATCTTTTAATCTTAAAGAGTACCACTTCATATAAGGCCTTTGAAAAAATCATAGTGTGAAATGAAAAAATTCTGTAAAAATTGCCAGGAAAGAGAACATCGTTGACAACACTGGTCCAGTAATGAGCTGGTGGAGGAACTCAAAACCCCAATAGTCATTGCATCAGATTACGGGGTGGGGTTGGTGTTTGGGGCTGGCCATGCAAGTAAGAATTTCACTTTATATGTGCTATATAAATAAATGTTGTTGTTGTTGTTGTTGTTTATACATGTGACAATAATGACCCTAGAAAACTGTAAACCTCTCAATGCTGTATACAGTTCTGGAATAATAAATAGAATGGTACAGGATTTCTACTTCTGCTATACAGGATGCTTAAGTGGGATGTGGCTTCAGATTTAAGTCTTATGGCTATTAGAATTTAGGACTATAATACTTCTAGGCTTGCTTTTCAGAGACTTATTGTTTAAGCAAAATAAAATAGTTGACCCCAAAGTGTTTCTTTTCAGATAGTTAAATTGATGCTCTCTATTGTTTTGATTGGATGAATGAACAAGTGTTGAAGATTGGCAGGAATGCAGCTGATGGCTTATGAATACATTTTAGAAAAGGTCGATGTGTTAAATTAAACTTCTGTCATTTTTTTAAGGACTGTTGTTCAAACACTCAGAACGGATGTGCATTGCTAGTAGCACCTCAGCCTCTGTGTGGCCTGCACATCTACACCAAGGCATATTACTGTGAATGAAATGTCAATGTATACTGTGCTGACCTGTTATTGGTAGCAAAGGTACCTAAGATATACTCACAGGAGTCATTATTCACCACTGCATTTTCAACATCTTCCTACATCACTCTTACATGGAATTTTAGGTAGCATGTTGTTAGTCTTGAACTGGCTTTTGTCAGGACAGCTGCGTTTGATGGATTCCTAGATCATGGTTCAGTAGACTGAAGGGGTACAGTAATGAACGAATTGATGGAGGCTTTGGTTTTTGACAGAAAATTGTGATTTGCCCCTCTCTTGGAAACAGCGATGATAAAAGAGAGTGTGTGTACAGTACCTTTGCATCCCTGTGTGGTGAGACTGGCATAGCTATAACATCAGCTTGAAAGATATTATAATGATGAGTAGTGATGATGGAGGAGATGTGGTTGTCACATACGGAAGTAAATCAATGCCAGCAAATCTGTGGACTGTGGGTTTATGATTGAAAAGACAAGACTGCAGCTTCAAGTGGCATAAATAAAGTTTCTTTAAAGGGGTTTTAAGGACTGATGTTCCTGAAAAGATTATGTTTGCTATGTATAAAATCCATTCACCATAGTGATCACTCCTTCAGATCTGAACCAGAGGAGAATGTGAGGGAACCTCATAAAAATGCTCATTAGGCTGTTAACACTGGTGATGAGAAGACAGTACCAAGAAGACCCCAGATTGTACCTCTACACTGACCTGAAAGCCCTAGACAATCCTCTATGCGTTTACTCTGTTTATCTTGTCTCCGCTGACGTCGTCAGCATGCACAGAAGATTATTAACAGGATGGATGAAACCCTAACAGAAACACATTTGTAAACTTTGAAGGCACTATCCTCTTGTTTCCTGAGACTGACAAAGAGCCCAAGACTATTTTGTTTGTGGAGATCATACAGAGGTTACTGTCATGCTTAGGTCCCCATGTTCAGTCCTGCTCTACTTGTTCAGCTCCCACTTTGGAGGTGCACAACTGGCTGCAATTGATGAAATCCATGGAAGTGCCAACTAGGTCTTATTGTATCCCTGATCCAGATTACTGTGGTCATCCAGGGCTGAATTTGAATGTGCGAGTGATCAGTTGGTGAGGCTATATATGCAGTATTACATTTCACATCCGTGACTTGAATCTCATGCCTCTTGGCTGCCCAGACAATTGTGAAATCATCATATCATCCCTGCTTGCTATGACAGCTCCCCTCCTCCTCTGCAGTCAGATAAAAAGTATTTCAGTAGTCTCAGTAGTTACTTTTGGTTTTGGTGCACCTCAGGAAGTCAGATTCTGTTTGACTTTAACGCACCTCTTTCCTAAAAGAAGGTGCTTCCTGCATCTTCATGATTATAAGATCATGCTTGTGTCTGTCTTGAACTTTCCTCTTTCTTGATTCCAACTTTAAATGCTTTTAGTGCTGTAGTGGATCCTCTTGGACACAGTCCTGCTTTGTCAAAATGGACATTTGATAACAGTATCACACAGGGATGATGATGTGCACTTTTAAACATAAAGTTTACATGTATGTCTCACTTAATGTTGTCTCTACCGGTCTTGTAAAAACCTTGATGCACTGACTTTCAGGAAAAAGTGGTGAGTCATCTCTGGGAAATATGAATTATAATTTCTCCACTGGCAGTTAGTGGAAAAAGAAAAGACACAAATTATTGTTTCTTTAGATGCAATGAAAAGACAAACAAAAATGACACGTTTGATTGACTAACTGAACAGATTACAACATGCAAATCAACTTCTGCCCTATCTTTTTGTACACGTGACGGCTTTTGGTGCATGTGTTGGAGCAAAAATACACGTGTGTTTGTGTGCGTGCGTGAGTGTGTGCGTGTGTGCATATAAATATTTGTCCTGATCAGGGTTTGTTCCTTCCTGAGGCCTCTGGTATGCTAACCCATCACTGAATTAAGTGAGTTTAGAAAAGTTAACTCAATATATACTCATGGACATGAATGACCTCTCAACATGTGGGTTTTGGTGGCTCTGTAGTTTGATGTGGGCCTGTATCTGCACACAGATTATTCAGAGAGTATGTGTGCATGTATCTATGTGAGTTTTTTGTGTGCATTTGTCCAGACTGTAATTGTGACATGTCTGCGTAACTCTGTGTGTGTGTGTGTGCGTGTTTGTGCGCATGTGTGAAGACTACGCATATGATGCAATTTTTGGAGAGCTAAGCGGTAGGTGTCAGGTTAACCACACTGCTTCTCAGTCAGAGGAGCCAAATTTGTCTAAGAAAGCCTGACAGAAAGCAACCATCGAGAACAGTCACAAAGAGCTCTGCTCCAGAGAGGACCACCTTAGGAGCCTGTTTTAATGGGAGACTACTACACAAATCGACTACCTACCTGATGCTCCACTGGAAGACATTGATACCCTGTGCCCCATCCACCTGTAAGTATTCAAGAACAAATGAATTACTGATAGCATCTAGTTGTGTGTGATATGTGTCCTAAAGAATAAAGGCAGCCTGAGTGGAGAATGGGCACAATCAAAATTTGGATCTATGATTCTGACCAAGATTTGCATGATGTGCCAGTTAGATGGGGGTTTTTATTTCTTCCAGTGCAGACATGCACTCAAACAGGAAACAAGAAGATCACATAATGATTCACTTTAGCATGTGGCAGCAGATGCTTGCTCGTTACAGTAAATGTTGACCTCACAAGTGTCTTTCTCAACTCATTTCTGTGTGTGAAATAATTTAAAGTAAGGAACTAATCAGATTGTGCCTTTTTGGAGTTTTCATTTATGTATTTAATGTTTCTAAGTTCTTTCAGTTTTCTCTTTGTGCCCCCTGAAGAAGCTTGGTAGCATATTCAAATGGGGGGCGGGGGTTACAGGAACCTTATCAGCAGAGCCCTCTTTGAAGCTGAGGGCTTGGCAAAGATGTAGGAGTTTAATGTGTTCCTCTAGGTCAACTTATTAACGAATACTTTGATACTCTTCTTATCAAAGTAATAAGTGCTTCCTTTACTCTCTAGAATTACTTCGGAAGGGGAAGCAAATACCTCTCTGGTCACTATGTCCACCACACAACAACATTGACTCAGCTACTCCTTGAAAAAATGGCCTCGAAAGACATTGCCCGCTGAAGACACCGGAGTGTACAATCATGAGGGGCTCCCAGGAGTTGCAGATTCAAATTGAGAAGGAGCGCATTTCAAGGTGGGTGGACGGTAGACATTTAATAACAAAAAAGCATGTGGCGCACAAGGAGGACTGGAGGTCTGCTTAATGTGTGATTTATTATATACATTTCAAATTCAAATAATGATGGTGTCTATAAATAGATGTGTTTAGCTTGTTTCTCCCTAAGGATGTTGTGGAAACTCTATTTTTGATGGTTTAAAAGTGGCAAGTTAAATTGAATAAATGAGAAAGAAGTTGTCTAATACCGGAGGTGGAAAATAGCTTTCTTCTTTCTAATGCCAAAGTTCTCCACAGGATTATGCTTGAAATAGACCAGAATAAGATGGGGATGAGTAGCATGAAATACCTTAAAACAGTAGAAACCACACAAATAAATGAATACTTGCTGAGAGATGAATAGCAAGACTGCCATCAGATGTTTGTTACCTTACAGACTATTGTAAGATAAGAAACACAGACATGTATTCTGGGGTGTTTGCTGTTGACAGTATTGTAGCATAACAATGGAGTTTTGAAATTTTTTATTTGACAAGAAGACATTACAATTAATCTAAACATTAGTCTATACCCAGACTCTAATCACTGCATTTCAATGTCTAGTTATCTGGTAATGCTTTGTGAAGGAAGAACATCATTTATTACAAAAATTTAGACATACACTCTATTATTAGCAACGCAGGACCTCTCCAGACACATGGAGCCATACTACTGCTCACTGCGCACATCATATCCCCTTGATTATTAAATAATATTAAATTTTTAAGATCTTTTTCACCTTGAGAACTTTCTTATCCATCCATCCATTCATCACCAAACTTAATCCAGTCCAAAACTCTTGCGGCTTTGTTTAACTGGAAACTCTAAATCTGGACAGTATGGTTGTGTCTTAGAGTGTGTGTGCACTGCCATGGTCCAGTGCTCTCTCCAAAGCGAATCCCTGCCTTGTGCTTGATGGGCATAAGCTGATTTGAGTTTCAAAATGATTAATCACATTTTATAATGGATGTATAGATGCAGGGAATAGCACGGTGGCGCAGTGGCGCAGTGGTAGCACTGCTGCCTTGCAGTTAGGAGACCCGGGTTCACTTCCCTGGTCCTTCCTGCATGGAGTTTGCATGTTCTCCCCATGTCTGCGTGGGGGTACTCCGGTTTCCTCCCACAGTCCAAAGACATGCAGGTTAGGTGCATTGGCAATCGTAAACTGTTCCTAGTGTGTGCTGTGTGTGTGTGTGTGTGTCCTGCAGTGGGCTGGCTCCCTGCCTGGGGTTTGTTTCCTGCCTTGCGCCCTGGGATTGGCTCCAGCAGACCCCTTGACCATGTAGTTAGGATATAGTGGGATGGATGTATAGATGCAATGTTTTCTCATTCGACCATGTCTGCTATTTTGAGTTCAATCAAATCTATCACTGGAATGCAACAGAAAAAAATAGAATACCGTAGAATGCGAGGGTACCTGTTATACACAGTGCCTTGAAAAAGTATTCCAAATTCAAATTCAAATTATCTTCACAGTCTGTCTCAAATTGTCAACTTACAATATATTAAAATAGGTTTTATTTAGCTGATCTACTACATGGGGATAGCATTGCTCTCGGTGCTGGGTAAGGTCCTTGCTAGGGTCATCTTCGACAGGAATCCGTGATCATGTCCTCACCTACCAGTGACCAGAGAAGACTGGTTTTACACTTAAGAAATCTACCATTGACCACATCCTGGCACTGGGGGTTCTCATTGAGTGCAAACATGAATATCGGCAGAGTTTCTTTGCAGCCTTTGTCGATTTTCATAAGCATTCAACTGAGTTGATTGAACTGCCCTGTGCGACATCCTGAGACTTTGCGGGATCCTGCTGAAGTTGCTGGATGTCATTACTGGCCTGAACACTGAGACTGTTAGTGCTGTGCAAAGTGGAGGCAGAACCTCTGTGTTCTTCCTAGTAGATTCTATGGTGTGTTCTTGCTCCTACTCTGTTCAATGCTTGCATGGACTAGGTGTTGGCAGGGTCTTGGGGTCCAGTGGCTGTGGAGCATCTGTTGGTGATGAAAAATTTACCAATCTTGACTTTTCCACTAATGCTGTGACCTTCCTGGAGTCAATGGAGGTTCTAATCAAGGCTCTTGAGAGACTGTGAGTAGTCTGAGTGTCTGGATTTGTGAATGTCCTGTACAAAAACCAAGATCCAGGCCTTTCATGACCTCTAAGACATAACCATCAGAAGTGTGTCTGTCTGCGGAGAGACTGTCAACTGCGTTGAGAGATTTACTTACCTCGGCATTGATATTCATGTCCCTGATGACCATTCCTATGAAGTCAATAGAGAGATTGAGAGAACATGGGGGGTCATGAGGTTGCTGGAAAGGGGTGTGTGGTGCTCCCCATATCTTTGCAAAAGGACTAAGGTCCAAGTCTTTAGAGTCCTGGTGCTTCCAGTCTTGCTATATGGCCTGATGAAGGGGCCTTAGCTGCCTTGAAAGCTTGCATTTGTAATCTATTTAGTTAACCAATAAATGGTGTATTTTCACCCTACTTTCTCCTATATGGTTACAAGACATGGACGCTATCCAGTGACCTGAGATGAAGACTAGACTCCTTTGGTGCTGTGTCTCTTCGGAGAACCCTGGTTATTGCTGGTATGACTTTGTGTTGAACAAGCGGTTAATCATGGAGTTCCAAATAAGGCACATTACCTGCATTGCGAGGGAGCGTCAGTTATGGCACTATGGCCATGTGGCGTGATTCCCTGAGGGTGATCCTATTTGCAGGATCCTCATTGTTGAAGACCTGAGTGGCTGGACAAGGCCAAAAGGATGCACATATAACAACTGGCTGTGGCAGATAGATGCTCATTTCCAGAGGGTGGGACTGGACTGAATGTCTGTATGTGGGGTTGCCAACTGGGATCCTTTGGTATTTCATTGTGTGGTGGGTGCGGCAACACACTGAAGCAGTACATTCTCCCCAACCTGACCTGACTAGACCTGACCTGATCTATAAAACAGTGCACACCATACCAAAACCAAAGAAGCAAACCATAAAACTTTCAACAATTTTCTAAAAAGGAAAACGCTTTGAGATTTAAAAATTATCAATACTCTTTGTAAATATAGGGTAAGGTTTACTCAGGTGTATTGCATTACCTTACCAGCTCATCCAGTCATTGATGATATCAACCTTTGGAGGAAATGGATGGATCACCTGTTTTGTATTAATTTATTTATATGGAGATAAATACTCCCAAGGTGAAATTCAGGAGTATGGTTGAGATTTTCCACAAGACAAAAATGCATTCAAAACAAGTCAGGAATATAATTATAAAGAAGTAAAGATATGAGGAAAGGTACAAGACCATCTCAAACATACCTCGGCGCTCAGTGCAGTCCTCCATAGAGAAGTGGAAAAGTGGACAAATATTAAAATACACTAACTAGGTCAGGTTACACCTCTAAATTTAGTCTCTGAAAAAGAATTGCACTGATCAGACAGGCTGCTGTGACACCAGTTGACACTCTGATTAAGTTGTAGAAGTCAGAGACTGTGATTAAAGATGGTATTCATGGCTCAACAATCTCCAAGACATTGCACAAAAAGGGCATGGAAGAGTAGCAAGGATGAAGCCTTGGCTGAGAAAAACGAAAAGAAAAAACATGGGCTTGCCTGTAAAGAGTTTGCAAAATATCACTTGGAACATACAGCAAAAAAAAGTCAGAAAGCTTGTGGTCTGATTAAGCTACTTTTTAGCCTGAACATCAAATAATATGTGTGGCTTAAGTCTAAGACTGCACATCAGCCAGGCAAGACCATCCACACATTAAAATGTCATGGTGACAGCATCAAGTTTTGGTGATGCTTTTCGTTAGAAGGGACTGACAGGTCAGGATTGATGGGAAGATGAATGCTACACAATACAGACAGATTCTGGAAGAAAACTTTCTCCACTTTGCCAACTCAGGAGCTTAAACTCTGGAGGAAGTCTTTCAGCAGGACAGTGACCCAATGCTTACAGTTGAAAATGAAGAAAATTGATGCCTTTGAGTGACTCAGTCAGAGTCCTGACCTTAACCCCACTGGTCATCTGTATTGACACCTAAAAACTGCTGTCCACTGTTGCTACCAAACTAACTTGGCACACCTTGACCAATTTTGCATGGAGGAATGGGAGAAACGCGCGCTATCCCATTATACAAAATTAACAAAGACATGACCAAAAAGACTAAGTGCTGTAATAGTTGTGGGAGGTGATTCAACCAAGTACTGTAATTGCCAAGTACTGAACATGGTGGTGAATATTTACAAAAAGGGCTCGCACACACACTAGGGACAATTTTTAGGATCGCCAATGTACCTAACCTGCATGTCTTTGGACTGTGGGAGGAAACCCAGGCAGACATGGGGAGAACATGCAAACTCCACACAGGGAGGACCCAGGAAGCGAACCCAGATCTCCTAACTGCAAGGCAGCTGTGCTACCCACTGCGCCACCATGCTGCCCAATATATGAGATACCCACACTCAAAACACCCCAATTTCTGTTCACAAAGATGTGCAGCTTGATACCTATAAACCTATAGATGGGTGATTCTAAATTGTCCTTGTTTGATAGTGCTCTGCATTGGATTGGCATCCTTTCCGTGGTTCATCTCTGCCTTGCATCGAATGTTGTCAGAATAGGCTTGGGCTCTCTGCAAACTTCAAATCTTGTCTGCTTTGTGAAGTATTAGTCAAGGAACCGGACCCTGCACAATAAGGTTGATGATTCAAATCTTATTGTTCACCTACTGTATTACTCTGAGCAAGTAAAGTGCACTCCGTGTGCAAATAATGTATCTGTAAAGGGTTACATTATGAATCTTTACTACTACAGGACCTTGGGGATGTTGTTCACTTTATAAAAGCTCTTTGTGTTTAAAACTGGATTAAGCAGGTTCAGATGATGGGTAATATCTAGATGAACACATTCCGACACACTGTGTGTTTAGATAATAGATAGGCTGACAAACAGAGGGTTCAGACAGCTACATATTTATAAGTGTTGAGGCCTCACAGCTCCAGAACCTTAAATTCAAATCCAGACCTTATCACCTCTACACATGTATGTATTTTCGCATGTCATAAAGTTGTCTCACCTAAATTACACGTCTCTAAGTTTGATGTGTTTGAGCCAGGCAATGGTCTAGTGTCTTGTCCAGGGTTAGTTCAGATTTGTTGGGCTGCACTTCAGGGGCCTCATGTATTAATGGTGCATATACACAAAAATGTTACGTGTGAACGTTTCCACGCTCAAATAGCAATGTATAAAACCTAAACTTGGCGTAAAGCCACGCACATTTCCACGGTAGCTCATACCCTGGCGTACGCAAGTTCTGCGCTCGGTTTTGCAGACAGGCGGCACCCAGCGTCAAAGCAGTGCTACTGTTCCTGTGTGGTTTCCCTTTCTTTTTTAGATCCACATCCCTGATGCGGCTTTATAAATACATCGCATATTGTTTATTAGTTTAATGCATCTGATTGTAATTAACCTGTAACATTATAATAGTCCACGGAATAGCCAAACTATACTAAATACAATAGCTGCTTTAGCGTTGTTACTCTCACTGCAACTTCTTCCTTTTCTTTCAGTTGCTCCCGTTAGGGGTTGCCACAACTTATCATATTTTTCCATATTACTCTCACTGCACCACTCAGAGTATTTATATCACTGTATCTGAGTGAGGAATAACAGCTGTACAGCAGTTGATCGGAAAGAGAATTATTGGGATACAGCATCAAGCTCACGCTGCCTCAGCCATGCTGTCCATTAAACTGCTCTCACACGGCAAACGCTTCAGAGTCTTTCCTGTACGGACCTCACGGTTCAGAAACAGTTTCATCCCAAGAACTATAAATGCACTCAATCAGTCCATCAAGTGCTCCTTGTAAAACTGTTTGTACTTATAAGTACAATTACCTCACTGTAAACTTGCAATACAGTTATAATATTGCACAACCTGATCCACTTTGTAAAGCACGTATTTACATATGATGATAATATCATTTTTAAAATGAAATGAAGCAAAATAAAACTTTAACTTAATTTAAATATTCTATATTGTTAATAGATAAACATGTGAGGAAACGGTGGACAGCGTTAGCGATGAGCTGACGTCCCAATTATTCCTGCCTCGCGCTGTATTCTTGCTGGAGCTGGCACGACACTGAAAAGATAGAGGGATAGGATAATTAAACATGCACTACAAAGATATTTAAATGTTCCCTAAAAGTTTTGAAGAATCAGCGTTCTAAGCTTACAGATGGCTTACAGAGCTGATTGTGTGGCGATTAGGTATTTGGAGAAAGAAAAGGAAGGACAGGAATTGGAGGTTTGTACGTTTGAAAGAGACAGTACTGCTGCAATAAATTATTTCACGCAGTGCAGCAACCATCTTGCGTGAGGCAGGTACAATCACTGCACCACCGTGTTCCCATGTTTAATAACATGCTTTAACTCCTATCATCATGAAAATGATATCAAGTATACATCTCAGTATTTGAATTATTCAGAGAGCTGTAATATCACAAATGTAATGGATTCTGTGTCCTGTCAGAGGAAGAGAAAGCCTGTTTAAGAATCACGTAGTGATTCACACTCATAGAGCACATAGAAGAACAAATACAAAACAAAGCATTTAACGTGCTACTTTAGTTACGATGGGATTTGAGAAACTAGTAAATTAAATGATTTTACAAAGAAAAGATTTGCATAAGGAGGCTCCTTCTAAACAATAACCACCTTCCGTTTCATTCTCCTCCTCCTCCCTTCCTGTAGCCCAAAGATGTTAAATTAAATGGTGAGTACAGTATGTTGTTTCTGGTAGGCTAGGCACTTTTTATAACTTTTTGGTTAGTACATTAGAAAAATTATTGGTGTTTTGGTAAATTATGCACATTATACAACCCTTTTTTATGAAAAGGTTAAGTAAGTGTTGCTGTGGGAGGTTCGGAGCGCATTATGGGTATTTCCATTTTTTCTTATGGGAAAAATAGTCTTGACTTACAACCAACTTGAGTTACAACCAGCCCTCGCGAACAAATTGAGTTCGTAAGTCAAGGGTCCACTGTATATATATATATATATATATATACTCAGCAAAAAAAGAAACGTCCCTTTTTCAGGACTGTGTATTTCAACAATAATGTTTTAAAAATCCAAATAACTTTACAGATCTTCATTGTAAATTGTTTAAACAATGTTTTCCATGCATGTTCAATCAACCATAATCAATTAATTAACATGCACCTGTGGAATGGTCGTTAAGACCTTAACAGCTTACAGAAAGTAGGCATTTAAGGTCACAGTTCTAAAAACGCAGGACACTAAAGAGACTTGTCTACCGACTGTGAAAAACACCCAAAGAAAGATGCCCAGGGTCCCTGCTCATCTGCGTGAACGTGCATTAGGCATGCTGCAGGGAGGCATGAGGACTGCTGATGTGGCTAGGGCAATAAATTGCCATGTCCACACTGTGAGACGCCTAAGACAGCGCTACAGGGAGACAGGAAGGACAGCTGATCATCCTCGCAGTGGAAGACCACATGTAACAACACCTGCACAGGATCGGTACATCCGAATATCACACCTGCGTGACAGGTACAGGATGGCCACAACAACTGCCCGAGTCACACCAGGAACACACAATCCCTCCATCAGTGCTCAGACTGTCCGCAATAGGCTGAGAGAGGCTGGACTGAGGGCTTGTAGGCCTGTTGTAAGGCAGGTCCTTACCAGACATCACCAGCAACAACGCCGCCTATGGGCACAAACCCACCTTCGCTGGACCAGACAGGAGTGGCAAAAAGTGCTCTTCACTGATGAGTCACGGTTTTGTCTCACCAGGGGTGATGGACGGATTCGTGTTTATCGTTGAAGGAATTGAGCACGTCTGGGACCTGTTGGATCGCAGGGTGAGGGCTAGGGCCATTCCCCCCAGAAATGTCCAGGAACTTGCAGGTGCCTTGGTGGAAGAGTGGGGTAACATCTCACAGCAAGAACTGACAAATCTGGTCCAGTCCATGAGGAGGAGATGCACTGCAGTACTTCAAGCAGCTGGTGGCCACACCAGATACTGACTGGTACTTTTGATTTTGAGCCTCCCTTCATTCAGGGACACATTGTGAAACATTTTTAGTTTATGTCTTATGGTGTTTACTCTTTTAGTGTTCATACAAATATTTACACATTAAGTTTACTGAAAGTAAAAACAGTTGAAAGTCAGAGGACATTTCTTTTTTTGCTGAGTATATATATAGTGACAAGAACAGACCTGAGACATTGCAAAGGTTTGGAGCAGCCACCCGTATAATCTGTATCCTGGCTGCAAAAAGTAAAAGTTGCAAGCAAGTAGTAGTTACAAGCCAGAGTCCAAAACAGAACTAACTTAAGAAGAAGGGAGTGATATTTCATAGGGAGTCTGGGGAAAGTGATGTTGTCCTCGGGCCAGGGAATGGAAATGATGTCATCCTCGGGCCCGGGACTCGGACTGGAAGTGATGCCGTCTTTGGGGCCGGAAGTGGTGTGTCTCAAGCTGAGGTATTGGCTCCTGATGGGATTTCCCGGAAAAGGTCTGCAGGAGACTTAGAAACAGAGTTAGTGCACCCCACCACCTCCTGGGCGGGCGTTTTATATTTAACATCTAGGTCCTTTAGCTGTCTCCTTTTTGCACATGTGTGACAATATATATATACAGTATATATATATATATATATATATATATATATATATCCTTATATATAATTTGATACTATCCATATGTATGGTGTTCGCGTCAATACCTCAACTCAATACAAGTTAGAACCATGCAATGCGACTCTGCCTCTGTAGTTAGAACATAACGTGGCAAAAGCGGACGCAGTATTGCTTGATTGGCTAAGAATGTTCAAATGCTTCAGTGACACTGCTGGAAGGCCGAGTATAGTAAGTCGGTGTTGGTTCGAGCAGATAACAGTAAGTTCGGTTGGTTTTTGGAATGTTGGTTTGGTGGGTCGTACTTTCCAGGACTAACATCGTCGACTGACTTAAATCCTTCAACAGCTCCGGAACCGTAAGTAATTTAGAACGTATCACCATTTGCTTGGTACATCGAAATCTATCTTTGGGCAGTTCCGTTTTGGATTCCATCCTTCTTACATCTATTGGCAAACTGAATGATAAAATGACCACGCCAACATAATTATTACTCCGACTATATACTGTTCTTATATCTGCTTGTTTTGGCATATATTAATCTAAAACGCCTAGCCGATAGAAGAAGTTCAAAAAGATTTTGGCCTTGATGTGAAGGGTCGGTGATGATTTTCCTTGCCCCTTTCATGAGAATAGAATAGTCAAGTGTTACATTAAATTCTACCCAAGAAAGCATTGACATATTTTCCAGTATAACATGGGAGAACAAGGTGGGAGGCCAGTGTAAAATTAATAATATTTCAACCCCTTTGCTCACAGTGTTCATTTAAAGTCAAGAGCATGCAGTAATTTAACATATGCTCTGTAGGAACTAAGATCTGATTAGTAAGTCTTTTAGCTTTAAAAACCTTCACACATTTGACTCTGCAATAAGGAACAAATGGATTTGTCTAACATCAGCATTTATTTATATAACTTATTTTCATTTGTGAAAGTAGCTCAAAAGGTTTTAAAATAATAATTCTAAAAACAGTTACAAACAAAACTTAAATGTGAAGAACAGAAGATGTCATTTCATATGAAATACAGCAACAGTATAAATGCTAGCAGCCCAGTGAATATCAAACTTAACACTAACATTAAGCATCCCCTTCCAGATCACTTTCAGGTAACAGCTTTTCTCTGCCTGTCTGTTTGTCTGTACAGCACCAGTGCATGTCAGGAAAATGGAGGCAGTGGACAACAGCAGCATCCAAGTACCCCAACACTGCTCTCCCTTCTAGACAGACTAAGTCTGGTGCAGCCAGCCTGGGCTCCAGAGGAAACAGAAGAGGGGTTGCTGGCACGGGACACCCTGAAGACACAGCCCCCAGGGGTAAGTGACAAAAAAATGAGATATCTTGTTTCAGCCATTCTTGGATTCAAAAGCTCTATTCAAAAATCTTGCAGAATGGCTTAAAGGAGAAATGCTAGAAACAAACACAGAACTACTAATTGTTTACATCTAAAGAGAACTGGAAAAGTGAGTAAGAACACTGGTGGATGCATAATTAATTCATTTGAAAAGAGCTCTGCACGATATAAGCATTGTTAAAGTTAGGTGTTCCTCTTCTGTGGTTTAATGTAGGCTTAAAAATGATTCTGAATGTGCAGCTTGTGCCAGGCATTTCTCCATTTACTGTAGGCACTGTAGGCTCTAGCTTACCTACTTCCTAGATAATGAGAAAAATAATGCTATACTCATAATGAGTCTAAAGAGTGAGGCTTGATATTTATTCACTACAGGAAAGAGACTGGCCAATTTTATTACTGTTGCTGCTACTGCACTGTGCTGCACAGTTTCATGTTGTTTTTTCCTGCATGTTGTCTAACGTCCACGTAAACAGACAAAGTGCCTAACAGTAGTTACTGGCCTGTGAAACGCTGCTGTTTTCAAATGTGCATGTCACAGGCACTATGAACTATAAAAATCTTAAGAAGAATGCACTATAAATTATAAAAAATCTGGAGAAGAACGCACTATAAGGTATAAAAAATCTGAAGGCATACTTCACTTTATACTGACATGGTCAATCCTAGATGTGGAGAGCAATAGTAGGCTTTCATTCCTAATAATTTCCTAATTTGATATTATAACAGATGACATGGGCTGGCTGGCATCCAGGCTGATATGGATGATTTCCTACCTGGTCAGAAAGCTTTTATAATTGAAGTTCATGGATGGATGCCCATCCAAGTCAGGTTGGTTGTTGGTGTCATTCTTGGCCAAGAAACTGTAATGGCAAGAGGGAGACTTCCTCCTCCGGCTACAGTATGTATTCCTCCAATACACTGGGTGGTAGCATACTGCAGGTGGAACTCCCATTCGTATACCCACAGGGACAACAGGGTTGGCCCCGTTGTGGTATTTGGGTGCTGCCAGAGCAAGCTGCTGGGTGAGGCCGTCTCCATTTTAAGGACTTGGAAGTGCTTCATGGGCATAACACTGTGGCACTTAAAGTACTCCTGGATCTGACATAAAAGGCACTGCTCCGCCTCACCCAGTCGAGTTGAAGTCAGGAGATGAGAAAGACAATGTTTGCTTGGGGAGGAATAAAGGAGAACAAAAGAAGAAATAATTGTAATTGTGGATTAAGGCATACCTGTTAAAATAAACACTGTATGAACCCTAGAAATTTGTCTGGATGTGACAATGGTTTGGGGATCTCCTACGCCCCCTACAGGTCACAATATTAATACTGTTATTAACTGATGTTAAACATCTACTGGATGACTTTTTTCATATTCTGTCAGCAATGTCTGAAATAGTTTTTTGTGGATTTTAATCCTACTTGAAACTCAGAATGATGCTTATTACTCTCAGAATGACAATGAAGCAGTAAGTAAGTTTAATTACAGTAAACAGTATATTCCAATAAATTCAAGAATGACTTTCTAATTCTGACCTTGTATGGAAAGAAAGCCTGATGCCACTGTGCCCTACAGCCCCCACAAAACCAAAGTTGGCCAAACTTGCTCTACTTCAAAGGTGTCAAATTCAGATCCGGCTGGCCTGCAGTGGCTGCATGTTTCATTCCCCGCCATTTTTTAAATAGTAACAAATTACTGCTGCTAAAAGAACACTCCTCTTTTGTCTGGATTTTAATTGATTTGCTTTTTAAGATTCACAACCCTGAATTGATTCTTAATTGCTTAACCAGTTGCCAAACAATCAGATGCAAAATGAGTCAACAAATGACTAGCTAATTTGGGAGTTTCAAACTCCTCCATTTTCACTTCAACTTCTTCTTCTTCTTCTTCTTTCGGCTGCTCCCGTTAGGGGTTTCCACAGCGGATCATCTTCTTCCATATCTTTCTGTCCTCTTGTTCTGTTACACCAATCACTTCCATGTCCTCTCTCACCACATCCATAAACTTTTGCTTAGGCCTTCCTCTTTTTCTCTTCCCTGGCAGCTCTATCCTTAGCATCCTTCTCACAATATATCCAGCATTTCTCCTCTGCACAAGTCCAAACCAATGCAATCTCGCCTCTCTGACTTTGTCTCCCAACCGTCCAACTTGAGCTGATCCTCTAATGTACTCATTTCTAATCCTATCCGTCCTCGTCACACCCAGTGCAAATCTTAGCATCTTTAACTCTGCCACCTCCAGCTCTGTCTCCTGCTTTCTGGTCAGTGCCACCTTTTCCAGCCCATATAACATAGCTGTCTCACTACCGTCCTGTAGACCTTCTCTTTCACAATTGCTGATACCTGTCTGTCACAAATTACTCCTGACACTCTTCTCCACCCATTCCACCCTGCCTGCACTCTCTTTTTCACCACTCTTCCACAATCCCCATTACTCTGTACTGTTGATCCCAAGTATTTAAACTCATCCACCTACGCCAACTCTACTCCCTGAATCCTCACCATTCCACTGACCTCCCTCTCATTTACACACATGTATTCTGTCTTGTTCCTACTGACCTTCATTCCTCTCCTCTCTAGAGCATATCTCCACCTCTCCAGGGTCTCCTCAACCTGCTCCCTACTATTGCTACAGATCACAATGTCATCAGCAAATATCACAGTCCACGGGGACTCCTGTCTAATCTCATCTGTCAACCTGTCCATCACCATTGCAAATAAGAAAGGACTCAGAGCCGATCCCTGATATAATCCCACCTCCAACTTGAATGCACCCATCATTCCTACCAGAGACCTCACCACTGTCACACTTCCCTCGTACATATTCTGTACAACTCTTACGTACTTCTCTGCCATTCCCAACTTCCTCATACAATATCACAACTCCTCTCGAGGCACTCTGCCATATGCCATTAAACAATCTGGTTAAAAACTCCACTGCCGTCACTCCTAAGCACCTCCATTCTTCCATAGGTATGTCATCTGGACCAACGGCCTTTCCATTTTTCATCCTCTTCATAGCTGCCCTTACTTCCTCCTTGCTAATCCATTGCACTTCCTGATTCACTATCTCCACATCATCTAACCTCTACTCTATCCCGTTCTCTTCAACCTACCCATCACCTCCTCGTCTCCACTGTTCCCTTCACCAACATGTCCATTGAAATCCGCTCCAATCACCACTTTCTATCCCTTGGGTACACTGTTCATCACTTCATCCAACTCGCTGCAAAAATCTTCTTTCTCACCCATTGCACACCCAACTTGCAGTGCATATGCACTAACAACATTCATCATCACACCTCCAATTTCCAGCTTCGTAATCATTACTCTGCCTGACACTCTTTTCACCTCCAAAACAGTCTTGACATACTGTTCCTTCAGAATAACTCCTACACCATGTCTCCTCCCATCCACACCATGATAGAACAATTTGAATCCACCTCCGATCCACTTGGCCTTATTCCCCTTCCATTTAGTCTCTTGCACACACAATACATCAACCTTCCTTCTCTCCATCATATCTGCTAACTCTCTCCTCTTACCAGTCATACTGCCAACATTCAAAGTTCCTACTTTTAGTTCCACTCTCTTTACTTTCCTCCTCTCCTCCTGCCTCTAGACACGTCTCCCCCTTCTTTTTCTCCTTCTTCTTCTTCTATCAACAGCAGCCCAATTTCCGCCAGCACCCTGTTGGCTAACAGTACTGATGGCGGTCGTTGTTAACCCGGGGCTCAACCGACCCAGTATAGAAATTTGTATGTTGTCCGCATATTGATTTGGCAAAATTTTACACCGGATGCCTTTCCTGACGTAACCCTCCCCATTTATCCCGCCTTGGGACCAGCACAAAGAAACACACTGGTTTGTGCATCCCCTGTGGCTGGGATACCATTTTTACTTCAACCATTTACTCAATTCTATGGCTTTTTAGTGCTCTCATTCTGCCATACCAGACATTTCCATAATGGTTGCTTTGATCTTTTCTGAGAGCCCAATTCAGATGTTTAGCTTCCCAGAACAGACTTTTTTCCTTTTAGTTATTTTACTGAAACAGATATTACATGATAAGGTGCAAATGTGATCAAGTCAGCTGGTCATCTGTTCACTCAGTTCTCATTATTATTTAGCTTCTGGGGAAAACATAAAGAAAGGTTCTAAACCTTAAAAAGCAAGTTAATTAAAATTAATATAAATTAAGAATGTTCCATTAGCAACAGTAATTGGGTACTAATGAAGAAAGTGGTCTGAATGTCAATCCGCAGCCACTACGGCTCTCAGGATCTGAGTTTGACACCCCTGCTCTAGACACTAAAGTAAGATATACTATTTTAGATTTGTATTTCACACCATATTAGAGATGTGTTTGGCTCTAGTTTATAGTAAGCTATTTTTTCATTTAGCAAATTGGCAAGTTGATTGTCAGCCCTTTTGTTTTGAAAAAAGGCAACAAAGGAGGCAAGGTCATAGCCTGTATTTTTCAATGACAATAACTATCTGGGGACAAGTGAAAAGGCAATATATTTGAAAGGGTATACTGTACATCCGATTTATTGTTTAGTACCAAATTAGGATTTGAAGTGGACACCATTAGAATCTTTATTGATAGCTGGAAGTTGTTGCTAAATAATATATACTAAGAACATGAATTGACAAACATGGAGTTTGAATTGTGACATAAAAACTGGAGAGTTAATATATGGCCAAACCTCATCCCATTAGCCAAGTACTGGAAAGCATGTCCAACATGCTTTACATCCCAGAACACCTCACCCTAGTTTTTCCTTTAATATTTCTCTTTTACTATTACAAAATTGTGCAGTTCTCATTCTTATCTTAAGTATTCCAAATATAAAGTTTTTACTTCTGGTTTATCATTTTAGCCTTACTGTTTCATGGATCTAGCATCCTGTGTTCGTATCCTGTGCCTGGTTGTTGTGCATGTGGAGTTTGCCTACTTTCTTTGTGTCTATGTGGGCTTTCCTCCAGATACTCTGGCTTTTCTTTCTCATTTCCAAGGATATGCAGATTAGGTGAATTAGTGATTCCAGATTGCCCCCTTCTAAGTTCATGTTTTAGAATGGACCCAATGAGTGACTAGCATCCTGTTCAGAAATATTTTCTTTCTTGAAGCCAATGCTTCAAGACATATGCAGTTTACACATTCTCTCTTTGTCTGCAAGCATTTGTAAGGGTTTCATCCTCTGTTTGCACATTCACATCACTGGCTCCATCTCACACTGTTCACCTGGGGTCAGTGGCAACATTTTCTGCCACACTTTCCTCAGCTTCATGAGCCAATCTAAGCCAGGATCCCTCCTGAGGCTCACTGGTGGCCAAGCACCCAGGGTAATGGGCATTAGCTGCAGAGGTGCATCCTTGAACTTTTCTCATGTAAGTATTTGCTTTCCGGCACTTTAAACCATGCTGGATTTATACTTGACTGCACTAGCTGGCGTCACCTCTTCAGACAGCAGGCAGACATCTGAGTGTCATTCTGGTTGTTACACATTTTTCTCCCAGAGATATTCATTTCAGTTTAACCGATGACTTTAAAGCATTACTTATTAATGAGTCTGGACAAGAGTGTGCATTCTGGCCCACTTGATTCCTGTCTAAAAGAAATGATTCATTGGAAGAACTTAAATCAGTTACATGTATATAATTCTACATATATTTAATGGAACTGAGTAATGCAAACTCAGTTCATTGTGGTTATCCTAATACAAGCTACTCTAACCACATTGACTGAGATTGACATGATTGATTTGAGTTACTCTGACTTATTTTAAGTGATAACTGTTAATATAAAGTTTTTTAACCAAATTACTGAATGTTAATGTAAGACAAATAAAATATGTTGCTTGCAAATTCTTACATTACATGATAATTTCCTATCACATCATCCTATCAGGTAAACACATAAAATAAACCTACGTGTTTAAAAATTTTGTTTAAACATTTTAATTAGACTGTCAAGTCACTGGATCCTTAACTACAACCTTATCATTATTAAATAATACTCTCAGGTCACCAATTAAACCAAGGTAATTAATATATGACATAACCTTCTGTTACTACAAGAAGAAGAAAGGCAGCTCATGTGGTGTAGGGTGACAGATTGACGGATTATCATAGATAAAAGCACCCAAAATCACTTTCATAAGCACACAAATCTTTTCCATTTCATAAACTGCAATTTTGTAGAGTAATTATCTTTCTCTGACATTAGATGAATGGGTGAAGATTGCTAAAATTCTGCAATATCTTTACAAAAAAGCTGGACACTTAATGCAATTTAGCTAAAGTTATACTACTAAGGCATTTTCTACAACCAAAAATAACCGTTAACTAATCAAAAATTCAAGAAAATATGCAAAAAAAAAAAAAAAAAAACTGCACTCTGTCCAGTTCCCATTTTTTCAACCACTAGAAAATGTACAACACAATTTGCAACTTTGCTCTGTAGCATCCTAACGTAATTGGTGATTCTACTTCAATAAAATCCATTGGCTTTTTAAAACATACATTAATTTAGGTATTATGATATCCAACCAAATGATGTCAGATGTGCTAGAAAAACATATGTAAAGCTTACAAACATGCTCATTTTTGGTGGAAATGAGGCTAAGGATCTGTGCTGGAATCCCGAAGGTTGTCGGTTCAAACCCCCGTCACTGCCAAAAGAGAGCCTACTCTGCTGGGCCCTTGAGCAAGGCCCTTAACCTTCAATTGCTCCAGGGGTGCTGTACAATGGCTGACCCTGCGCTCAAACCCCAAGGGGTATGCGAAAACTAACAAATTCTATACAAGAAATTGCATAAGATGAAATAAAGAACAAAAAAAAAAAAAAAAAAAAAAAAAAAGTACTTGTGTAATGACAAATTTTCCCAAAAAACATTTTTAAAGCATATTCACTTTAAATAGAGTCTAGGTAATAGGGTAATGGCCTAGTAATGATTTCTGTTGGATGTGCTGCTAATTAAAGCAGTGAAATCCATTCATATTGTTTCTGTGTAATAATAATAATAATAATGCATTGCATTTATATAGCACCTTTCTCATGTTCAAAGCTCTTCAGAAACATTCAAACAGGTAAAAAAGTAACAATAGTACAAAAATTATCAAATTACAAACACTAGATACAAACTAATATAAAATATTAAACACCAAATAATATAAGTTCTGTAAATTAAAAATTTTAAAGTAACATCCAAGAAAGTTTGGTTATTTATGCTAGAAAAATGTACTTAAAGTGATAAAACCTACTAATTTAAGTTACCTGAGTAATACCAACATACTCCAGGAATAATTTTTGACAGATTCATGCCTGGTGCCCAATGCTGCTGAGACAGGCTTCTCCAGCCCTGCTAATCTGGAATAGATTTGTTTTATTGTGTTTAATAATGGACAGGCAGTTCTGAAAGTTATTTCTCTTTTGCAATAAAGGGTACTGCCCCATGACAGAATGGTCACAACGCCACTGGCTGATTCTGAGCTTGACTTTGACTTACATGGATGGAGGAATAAGGGGCGTATAGTGGCATAAAGTGGGCATGTAAACCTCAGAGAAGCCCAAGTCCACCAATTACATTACCACTCAGCTAGAAAAGCTACCTACTTGGAGCACATTTTATCACGAAGAAAACTGCGTGCTGCTGAGGGGCACAGGGTGGCATTTCACTTCACTGCTAGCCGGAGGTCCACTCTGCTACTAACAGAACAGACGACGCACTTGAACCGCTACCAATGAGACAGGAAATGTCACTCAGCTCGGGCTATCGACAGCTCCGAAGGGGCATGCGACAACGCTAAAGTTAGATAGCTACCTTAACCGCAAGAAACACCGAGACAGCCAGCAAACCTGGACACGCTGAATTTAGAGCGGCGCGAAGCACACCTCACTCCCTTCAGCCGGAGTGCTCACAGCTGCTCTCGGCTTCAACTCATTCAGCCCCACCCGTTAAAACGACCCTGACGTCACAAAACTAATGCCGATCAGTCCGGGAGAGCTCACGGCTGTATAGCTGGGCATCCGTTAGTTCAGTGCCCTGCACCCCGCCCCCTTTTCATGCGCTATTTTCTTGACATTGCAAAGCAGAAGTAACTGATGAGGAAGCCCAAGAGTGAATGAGGAAGGTGAGCCGAGCGCCGCCTTCCCTCTTCAATCGTTTAAAGTGTACCTCTTTTTTTTCCCTCTGCAGTCCTTTTTGGTGATTAAGGACGTGACTTCAGGTGGCCGGCTTTTGTGCGTCAAGGTGTCTGACGGACCAGGAACTGCAGGACTGAAGGAGATCGCACTGCTCCATCAAGATTCTGGTAGGACGATAGTGGGAAAGAGGGAGGGATAAAGTGTCTGGAGTTAGCATAGTTGTGAGCGTGTGTGCTATGCGAGTGTGTGAGTAGATAATCAGGAATATATGTGTGTATGTGTTAGGGAGCTGGAGAAAGCATGCTTTAGTAGATCATACTGTGTATAATCTTGTGCAGCACATCAGTGCAGTGGCATTACTAGGAAAACCCGTCCTAGCACACTTGGTGTGTAAAGAGTTGGTGTAGGAGATGCTGGGACTTGGTGTGTTTCAGCACAGTTGTTTGGATTTAGATATAGGGTGTTGCACCCTAAAGTAGTGTTTGACGGTACAGGATAGGACTGTGTGTGTCATCCAACATTTGTGAAAGGATGTGACTTTGCACTGTTGTACAGTAAATCACAGCAAACAACATGAATGAAGTGTTAACACTGTCACACCTGGTAATGTACCTGTCTGAATGTCTAAAGGCTTAGTGTGTTGTATTTGGCTTTATGATATATTATGTGGCAGAAGTGTTGTGTGTGAAGAGTTATGTGCCACATACTGTGGTGTGTTATGGCACAGTTGGCTTTGTAATACAGTCTGTCAGAGTACACTTTTCGATATTGTGAGTTAATGTGTCATGGCACAAATACAGTATGAGTGTATTTGGTGTTGTTTTGTAGCATTTCAGACAAAACTTTGTGTGACGAGTTTGTATATCATAGCAGTTGTATGTTTGTGTTATACAGTGCCTATACAATTATTTACACCCTTGGAAGTTTTCACATAGTATATTATCATACAATATTGGACATTTTAGCTATTGATCAATTTAAAAAAGGATGTTTAATATCAAAGTGAAAACAGGTCTCTGCAAAGTGAACTAATTTAATTACAAATATAAAATACAAAATGACTTATCACACAATGTACTTTGACCTTCAAGTCAGTATTTAGTAGATGCACCTCCGGCAGCCATGGCAGCCTTGAGTTTGTGTGGCCATTTCTCTCTCTCTCTCTCTCTCTGTCTCCATCAACTTTGCACATCTGGACACTGCCATTTTGTCCCCATTCCTCTTTTCAAAACTGCTCAAGCTCTGTCAGATTGCATTTGGATTGATTAGATGGAGATCTGGACTTACTCCGCCACTCCAGCGCATTAATATTTTTTGTTTGTAAGCCATTCTTGTGTAGCTTTGGGTGTGTACTTGAGGTAGTTATCTTGCTGGAAAAAAAATCTTCTCTGAAGCTGCAGTTTTTTTGCAGACTGCCCCAGGCTTTCCTTCAGGATTTCCCTGTATTTTGCTGCATTCATTTTCCCCTTACAAGCCTTCTAGCACTGGCTGCTGAGAAGTATCACCACAGTATGATACTGCCTCATGCACAGAATTCAGTGAAATTCTACCTTGCACGTGCTACTCAATGTGCAACATGTCTCCACCCTCTAGCCCCAAGATTAGTGAATGTAACTACCAGAGGCTGTCTTAGGGGTGTTCAGAGCCTAAGGCTGACCACCTCCACGTGGGACTGGTTACGTAAAATGCTGTTACTGGTATATGTGGACTGTATAAACTTGTGCATGAATTTAATAAAAATAATGTTAACATACACCAGATTTTCTCATTGCAGTAAACAGCTAAAGTCCGTTTGCAATTTAAAAATAGTTGTAACTTTGCAAGTATATTAGAAAGAATCTGTAAAAAGGAATAAAAAGAAGAAACACATTTTTTACTGTTCTTGTTAATTTTCAACATGTCCGTCATCATTACTAATACAAAGGGTAATACAGTTCTGTAGTTCTCGGAAAGCATTTTCAAGCTGATTTTCAGTAATACCAGCAGTCACATCAGTTATCCTAGCTTGCAAGTCTTCTAAAGATCGAGGTTTGGTTGAATAAACATTAGTTTTCACATTTCCCCGTAAAAAGAAATCCAGTGGAGTCAAATCTGGCAAATGTAGAAGCCAAGAAAATGGTCCACCTCTTCCAATCCATCTGTTAGGGAATTCCTCATGTAGAAACTGTCTAACATGCAAAGCAAAGTGACAAAGAGCACCATCTTGTTGAAACACTGTATTCTCTATCAGTCCTAATTGTTGAGGTGTAAAGTAATTTTGCAGCATTTGTAAATAGCTATTGCCATTAACAACGTGCCCTTCAAAAAAGAATGGCCCTATGACTCGATTTTTTCCCAAAGCACACCACATATTAACTTTGGAAGAATCTCTTTCATGTTCAACAGACTCATGTGGATTTGTAGTTCCCCAAATATGGCAAAATAAATAAATAAATAAAACTTATAAAGACAAAAAAAAACTAGATACATCATGCTTTCTAATCTTTTTTATGAATTCTTTCTATCACATATACTTATAAAGTTAAAGTTACAACTATTTTAAATTGCACATGGACATCTGGACATCCTGTATAACGATATAATCTATTAAAAAAGTGCAATTCATAATTCATGACAATACCACGACAGTGTGAAATGCGATGCAGCGTCATGTGGAAATTAGCTGGGCCTCTCCTGGAAAAGTACCCAAATTGCAAGTATACTCTAAGTCTCAATATGCAGGATGTCATAGTCATAACTCACGTTAATGTCATGTCAGCCGGTTATCATTAGCGATACATGTTTTTGTGCATTAATTTTCAGACAAGTTTATGGCCTACAAATAAAATGTGAGTTTCAGTGTTTCAACGGGAAGTGTGAAATTAATGTAATGATATCATTTCCAGGTTCAGAGACAAAAATTCACATTTCTTGCCTACTGATTGGAAAAGTTGTTGATGACATCTTATCTTCATTGTCTAATCTGGATGCAATGTTTTTTCTATAGATAGGAGAAGCCAACCCAGCGATTAAGTGGCTATACCTATTTTAGGAAGGGATTATACTGGTGACCCTTTTCGGGCAATGAAGGTGGACTATGGAATGTTTTTAAAGACGTACATGTACGGAATTTGACCTTGAAGAGGGATTTTAAAAGGGTTCCTCTTAGAAGCATCTTAAATATATACAGTGGTGTGAAAAACTATTTGCTCCCTTCCTGATTTCTTATTCTTTTGCATGTTTGTCACACAAAATGTTTCTGATCATCAAACACATTTAAGCATTAGTCAAATATAACACAAGTAAACACAAAATGCAGTTTTTAAATGATGGTTTTTATTATTTAGGGAGAAAAAAAAATCCAAACCTACATGGCCCTGTGTGAAAAAGTAATTGCCCCCTTGTTAAAAAATAACCTAACTGTGGTGTATCACACCTGAGTTCAATTTCCGTAGCCACCCCCAGGCCTGATTACTGCCACACCTGTTTCAATCAAGAAATCACTTAAATAGGAGCTGCCTGACACAGAGAAGTAGACCAAAAGCACCTCAAAAGCTAGACATCATGCCAAGATCCAAAGAAATTCAGGAACAAATGAGAACAGAAGTAATTGAGATCTATCAGTCTGGTAAAGGTTATAAAGCCATTTCTAAAGCTTTGGGACTCCAGCGAACCACAGTGAGAGCCATTATCCACAAATGGCAAAAACATGGAACAGTGGTGAACCTTCCCAGGAGTGGCCGGCCGACCAAAATTACCCCAAGAGCGCAGAGACGACTCATCCGAGAGGTCACAAAAGACCCCAGGACAATGTCTAAAGAACTGCAGGCCTCACTTGCCTCAATTAAGGTCAGTGTTCACGACTCCACCATAAGAAAGAGACTGGGCAAAAACGGCCTGCATGGCAGATTTCCAAGACGCAAACCACTGTTAAGCAAAAAGAACATTAGGGCTCGTCTCAATTTTGCTAAGAAACATCTCAATGATTGCCAAGATTTTTGGGAAAATACCTTGTGGACTGATGAGACAAAAGTTGAACTTTTTGGAAGGCAAATGTCCCGTTACATCTGGCGTAAAAGGAACACAGCATTTCAGAAAAAGAACATCATACCAACAGTAAAATATGGTGGTGGTAGTGTGATGGTCTGGGGTTGTTTTGCTGCTTCAGGACCTGGAAGGCTTGCTGTGATAGATGGAACCATGAATTCTACTGTCTACCAAAAAATCCTGAAGGAGAATGTCCGGCCATCTGTTCGTCAACTCAAGCTGAAGCGATCTTGGGTGCTGCAACAGGACAATGACCCAAAACACACCAGCAAATCCACCTCTGAATGGCTGAAGAAAAACAAAATGAAGACTTTGGAGTGGCCTAGTCAAAGTCCTGACCTGAATCCAATTGAGATGCTATGGCATGACCTTAAAAAGGCGGTTCATGCTAGAAAACCCTCAAATAAAGCTGAATTACAACAATTCTGCAAAGATGAGTGGGCCAAAATTCCTCCAGAGCGCTGTAAAAGACTCATTGCAAGTTATCGCAAACGCTTGATTGCAGTTATTGCTGCTAAGGGTGGCCCAACCAGTTATTAGGTTCAGGGGGCAATTACTTTTTCACACAGGGCCATGTAGGTTTGGATTTTTTTTTCTCCCTAAATAATAAAAACCATCATTTAAAAACTGCATTTTGTGTTTACTTGTGTTATATTTGACTAATGGTTACATGTGTTTGATGATCAGAAACATTTTGTGTGACAAACATGCAAAAGAATAAGAAATCAGGAAGGGGGAAAATAGTTTTTCACACCACTGTATATATATATTGGAGATTATAACTTGACAAATCCGCTCGAATGGGATACATGGACCTCAAAAGTAGGGCCCCCTTAGGCGCGGGGCCTAGGCGATCTCCCCACTTATCACCCCCAAACGCCGCTCTTAGTAACTACCATGCCTCAAAACTCCTTCATTTTCTACCTGAAAAAATCACAAAACACATTTAGAGGCATACAATACAAAAAAAAGGTACATATTCAATAACTTGTAAGAAAGCATACACACCTTTGAAGTACCTCTGGTCGGTTACACAATATGGAAAGATATCAGCTGACAATGCATCTTTTCTCCTTCCTTCTTCACAGTGTGGCACCTGGAGACTTCTCACCTTGGCTTCACAGACCTTTCCCAGCTGGTCGGGTTCCTGACAATCAGCAGGTAAGCTCCTGAGAACCTTCAAGGGTCCTTGGGTGTAGAGGATCTCCTTCTAGAATCTAGTGTCTTTTGGTAGGCCTGTCTAAGGTCAGGGAAAATGTTGATGCCAACCAGAGCAAAGGGAGAGTGTATTCTTTGCCATTTTCAAATTATTGTTATCCCTTGATTGTTCTTTAACCTTGGTGCCTAAATCACCTAACATACATAGATTCATGGCTGTACATGGTCTTTGTCCTTCTGTCATGCCTGATACGATCATTTGCTTCCTTTCACAAATTTGCAGCTGAAATTTGTTTCTCTTGTTTGTGTTTTTTTTTACATGAGTTTTTAAGTTCCTTGACAGTGTGGTTTGCACAAGTGCCTGGGATCACATCCCAGCTTGGTGACTATTTGTGTGTAGTTTTCACATTCTCTCTATGTCTTTAAGATATTTCAGTTTTGTTCATAAGTTCATGTGACTCTAAATTGGCTCATTATGAGTGAGTGTGTCTTGTGATGTACTGGTACCCCATTCAGGCTTGGTTCCTCAATGATGCCTGGATAGTAACCCTCACAAAACTACACTAAAATAATTGGATAAGAAGGTGGAGAAAAAAAGATAGACGCTTTGACTATGATCCTTAATCCTAGGTTGAGCTTCATTCTTCCATATGTTCAAAATGATAAGGACACAGAACTCTGTTCAATATTCTTTGCAATACATTCTAAATGCAAGGGACTTTCTGAGCATTACTTAACTTTGCTATTCATGTTGTTTTGTTTTTGTTCTTCTTTTATCTCTTATCTTATTTGTCTTTACATGTCATCCTTCCCATGAATCCTCTTGGTCTTCTTTGAAAGTGACTGTGCTTCTGCTTACCTGAGTTTTTCTTTTTGCTTTAGCATCTCAGTTCCAGGACCTCACCTGCATAGCTCAGTAATCTTTCTGCTGTCTTGGGCTTGAGTATTCTTTTCTCTACAGTATAGTGACCATGTTTTCTGGCTCACCTTTATTTTTGTATCTTTGGCCTTTTCCTGACTCACAGGCTTGTTCTTGCTTCACATATCTCATTTTTATTACTTTATTTGCTTTTCCCAACACATCTTTTTTTTTTTTTTTAAAACTTTGCTCATTTTTTTGTGTTGGTCGTCTTCCTTTTATGATTAAGACACATTTCTCGTCTTCCTTAATGCTATGATTTTGCTCCAGCTTTGTCTTTTATTTTCTTGTTTACCTGTACAGAGATGTCCTGCCTTGTTGCCTTGTTCTGCCTCCCTGCCTTTACACTCTGCCTGTTGACCAGTTAACAAAGGCATCCACACTGGGAACCAGTAAGTCATCTATCATTTCTTTCACTTTATAGATATTAACAGTATACCATGCCTTACAAAAGTATTCAGTCTTTTGATCAATTCAACAAATTTACATTGGAATTGTGATAGCAGCAAAACTCAGAAATAGTTAGTTATATGACATAGTTTTATGTTTGAAAAAATGTATAAAGAAAGCAAATATGCCTTTTACTTAAGTCAAGTGTGTCAAACTCATATTCTGGAGATGCTACAGATTTTCTTTCCACTTTCTTAGTTTGTAACCAACTTCTTGTATTAATCAAACATACTACTTTATCATACAATTTATTTTACTTGACTTGCCTTTTAAGATTTATAACCCTTATTTGTTCCTTTTGTCTTAGTAAGAAGTCAAACAATACTGAGATTCAAATGCACAAATAGATAATGCCTCAGAGGTCTCAAAATCAATTTCTGGGGAGCCATCATTTTCATTCCAAACAATTTCTTAATTAGAGGCCAAATCTTGCTGTTAATCAAAGATAGAACATATTTCAATGGCTTCTTAGTTTACTTATTTACCCACTCTAGTCTTTTCCAAAACTGTTGATTTCTTTTCTTCTGTGAGTACCATCCAAAGGTTTATCCAACTTGAACATTTGTGTTTCTATTTATTTCATTTTAATACTGTATGATGGACAGATAATTGGGAATGGGATCAAATTAGCTGGTTGTCTAATGGCTAGAATTTCAATATTGTTTGACTGCAGGTAAAGTTAAAAAAGTAAATAAATATTTCCTGAATCTTAAAATTCTGAAGTCTGTTCCAGAAAGCAGGATTAAATTAAAATCCACCTAAAGTAAATTGGGATTCACAGAAATTAGGCTAATTCTATTCTATAAAATGTGAATTTAGTCAATCCTAGTTTTTCTAGAACAGATTTAGCCAGAATTTTATGTAAGGCCAAAAATGCAATTGACTCACTAATCTTCTTTTTTCTGGAATGGACTCAGGCTTTGTCTGTTCCAGAAAGAAAGATTTGATTAAATCCAGCCCAGTTACTGGGGCAACCAATGCCCTGAAACTAACCTGAAAAAGAGCAAGTTTACTGTGAAGGATTAACACTTTGTTACTTAAGGAGCAATCATAAGGTCATAAATGTCCTGTCAGAACTGCACCATTTTAAGAAGCTGAAAAAGCCTTTCCTAAACGGTTGCTATAGAAGCACATCTTCTTTGCCTAAATACTGTCCAGAGAATGGTATTCAGATGCTGATATTCTGTCAATATATTCGAGCAACCTTCTAAAGCATGTCATTTTCAGTTTAACACATTGTAGTTTTATGCTAACATCTGTGCAAATCATGTACATTCTCCAAGACAGAAATAAATAATCACCATCAAAGATGAATTCCACAGTTACAGGAAGGGCAATTGAATTTAAACAGTGGCGGCATTTCTGAACAATGATAACTGACAAAAGAGCTTCTCACTTCCACCTCTTCCATGGAATCCCCCACATGTTCAAGATTGAAGACTCTTTTCTTCTGTGAATACCTTAATTTATATGCTTATTAATGATATTCTGTAATGGAAAAAGGCAACAATATTACTTCTACATTGTATTGTAATTGATTTGGCTGATGTTTTTTCTATTGTCTATAGCACTTCTAGCTACTACTAGCTTAGTTCCCATTTGCCAGCTTGCTTTTACTTATTTAGTTAGCTTGTTTTGTGGTACTTGTAGCCATACTCATCCCAACAGACTGTTACTCAATTGTAATTGTCTGGGTGGGTGTAACACTCATCTTTATCAAAGCACCGAGTGTGAATGAAGGAGATAATTGACTTGTTTTATTTTATGGAGCACAAACAACAGAATCAGGGTGAAACTGTCAACATGGTCTTTATTTATTACAGATTTCTCTTATAGTATTCACATTATTTTTTTAGCTACAAACTCCATATAATAATCACTACTGTACCTACACTAAACAACGCACTTTGTTACTTTTTACCTGGTCACCACATGCACTTTTCTGCTTAGCCAATCACAGCAGTTTCACTGTTTCAATGTGCAGGTACAGAAAGAAGCCTAAGTATGAATATCAAAGACCGTGTACAAATATCAATGTGCTGTCTTTTCCGTTCTTAAGATAATATGAAATGCTATGCACATAATTTTAAATGTTAAGGCCAAATCTACGGGGGGGTCAAGTTTGAAAAGGGTAGTTCACCGTTTAAAGAATGGGTTTTTATCCATGTCTTTTTTTGCAAATTTGTACATGAAAGTAATTATCCATTGGTTTATTTAGACATGTAATTACAGGACAATACAGGGTTAAGTGCAGGCAGGATAATGTTCAGTATCTCTCACAGTAGCAACAAGAACAATTCAATAAGCACGTAATGCCATGGATTACACAACACTTTTTTGATCCAATTAACCTTTCAAAATTGGAATACAATTTTTACTTACGGGCATGAAACGTTTCAAATAAGGTAGTTTTATAATTGGTCCATATTTCACAAAGCAATAATGTACTACTCAAGGTTTCACATATTTTGCCAAATTTCACAAATTCATTCTGTCTGTAAAATTCCTCCACATCAACTCCCTTTCCTTGGCAGCAAGCAACTGGTATGTGGCTTTTCTTCTCTGGGATATGCCAATAATCTTCATGCAGTGCCACCAGCACCTGTTGCTCTGCTGCCATGAAGGTTGTTCCTGCTGTTTCTCATACTAGTAGTCCATGGTTAATTGGCTGGTCAATGCTCGGACTCATAAGATTGCATGTATATTTTGCTGTGAATGTGTGCTAATCTGGTTCAACCTATCCAGGACTGCATGTGCAAATTGAAGTCAAGTGTTCTGGTATTGGATAATCCACTGGTGCAAAACTGGGCTATAGCAAGCCAGGATTCACTTTGAAATCTAATCTACATTACTGGTACAAAACCCCTGGTCAATTAAAATAAAAGCAAAAGAAGTATGTTATACTAGCAGCAGTAATTTATTATTAATTAAGAACTTGATGGAGTGAAAACCTGCAGGCATTGAAGCCCTCCAGGTTCCAAGTTTGATACTTCTGGCTTAAGTGTTCAATCTACAATTTGATATTTTGTAGACCCATCTTTTGCAGCAATATCAGGTTCAAATCTTTTAGGGTAAGTCTGCAGCAGCTTTACGCACTGTTCAGGAATAATTTCTAGTCAGATTTTCTTCAGGTTATTTAGGTTAGTTGGACGATGCTTGTGCAATGCAATTTTGAGATTAAGGCTTTCACTGGGCCATATTAGGACCTCCACTTGTTTGTTCCCTACAGGATGTCCTGAGACTTTGCAAGATCCCCTCAAAGTTGCTGGATATCATGGCTGGCCTGTACACTGGTACTGTGATTACTGTGCAGTGTGGAGGCAGAAACCCTGTGTTTTTCTCAGTTGATTCTGGTGTTCGTCTGGAGTGTGTTCTTGCTCATACTCTGTTCAATGCTTGCAAGGACAGGGTGATGGGCAGGGTCATGGGGTCCAGCGGCTGTGAGGTATCTGTTGGTGAAGAAAGATTCACTGATCTTAACTTTGCTGATGATGCTGAGATGTTCGCGGAGTCAATGGAGGCTCTGATCGGGGCTCTCAGGAGACTGAGTGAGGAGTCTGAATGTCTGGGATTGCGAGTGTCCTGGATAAAAACAAACATCCAAGCCTTTAATGAGCTCCTGGACACAGCCATCAGCAGGGTGTCTGTCTGCAGGGAGAGTGTCAGCCTTGTCAATAGGTTTATTTACCTTGGCAGTGACATTCATGTCTCGGGTGACTCTTCCTATAAAGTCAGAAGATGGTTGGGAGAGCACAGGGGGCCGTGAGGTCACTGGAAAGGGGTGTGTGGCGCTCCTGATATCTATGCAAAAGGACAAAGGTCCAAGTATTTGGAGTCCCTGTGCTTCATGTTTTACTATATGGTTGCAAAACATGGAGACGCTATCCAGTGACCTTAGGCTAAGACTGGACTCCTTCGGTACTGTGTCTCTTCCGAGAATCCTTGGATACCGCTGGTTTGACTTTGTGTCGAATGAGTAGTTGCTAATGAAATCCCGAATGAGGTACATTATCTACATTCTGAGGTAGCATCAGTTACGGCACTACAGCCATGTGGTGCGATTCCCCATAGTTGATTCGTCTCGCAGGATACTCATTGTTGAGAACCTGAGTGGCCCAGGGGATGCCCATGTAACACCTGGTTGAGGCAGATGGATGGTCATTTCCACAGGGTGGGACTGGACCACATGTCTGCCTGGTGGTTTGCCAATCAGGATCCTGAGCTGTTTCATCATTTGGTGGGTGTAACAACATGCTGTACCAGTGCATGCTCCCTAACCTGACCTGACCTGACTTGTTTGATCTTGAGCCATGTCCTGGGTTGCTTTGGCGTTGTGTCTGGGATGAATATCCTGTTGAAATACGAACTTTCATCCATGTTTCAGTTTTTTAGTAAAATGAAACAAGTTCTCTGGTAGACTTTCGTTGGATTTTCCCCATCCATTCTTCCTTTTACTTTAACCATTTGTCCTGCTAATGAAAGTAGTTCAGCAATATAATCCTACCACCACCATAGTTTAATATAGGTTACGTATATTTGAAGATGAGCTCTTTGTTACAGATGACAAACTGTTTTTCGAAGATAGAAGTACGTATTAATAAATTAGGAAAAAGATCAGGGGTCTCATTTATAAAGCTTATGTATGCACAAGAAGAGGCTGCAAATGTGTACGCAACTTCTTACACAAACGTTAGGATATATAAATGAACATGGGTATATTTATGGCATATCTAACCCACGCATATGTAACATTTTGGAGAAATTCTTGATAAAGTAAGAAAATGTAGACAAACTAGTTAAATGATGAATCACATACATAATAATTCATATCATTGAGCCGTTATTATAATATGTATTGACAAGACAAACATATTATACCTCAAAAGTAATGAATATGATGTATAGACTGTATTTTAGTTCCCTTTTAAGACGGTCAATGCTGCAGATTTTTACTAAAGAACTTTTTTCATGCTCGAATTCATGTAAAGTTTTATAAATGAAGCCTCAGTAGAAGAAATGTTTTCAGAAGACAAGAAAAGATCATAAAAATATTAGTATAAAAAATTCAAAAAGAGAGCCAAAATTCATTACTAAAGCAGAAAGAAAAGTTATGAAAATACACCACAAGAATCAAAGGTTGTTATCTGTAATTTTGGATAGAGACGTGATCTAAAAGAAGAACTTATTTCCTGTCTCCTGAATGATGTCACTGATTGTGCACCTTAATATTGTTATCGAGGAAATCTGTAAACCAATGGTATCAACCTCCAGTAAATGAAATAGTAGCAAAATGTGGAAAATACCCAAATCTCGTAGAAGTGTCACAATCAAAAAACATTGTAATGAATAGAATCCTTATTTTCGAAAGTCTAATTAAGTAGAGAAAAATACAGGAAAAGACTAGAATAAATTAAGCATGAAACATCAATATAATACACACACACACACACACATCCCTTTCAATTTTGGCCAGAAAGCTCTATGTTGGCCTCATGTGACCACAAGCACTTTCCCATTTTGCATCTGGGACACGATTTTGGCAAACTGCAGACGTGCTGTCATACTATTCTTTCTGAGTAATGGCTTCAGGCCAGTATTGTGGAAAGAGGTCTTGATATGGTTGACTGGTCCTCATTTATTGCAATCTCAGTTACTGAACTTTGCAGCTCCTTTAAATTGTTATTTGGCCACTTTTTCCTCTAACAAGTCTATTTCTAGTTTACGCAGAGAGCTTTGAGAGATTAACTTTTCTAGGCAGCATTTAGGTTGTTTGCAGTAGTTCTTAACCTTAGAGGCTTAAGTAAACTTTCATAGAAGCCACAGGGTGGCTGAAAATAATTGTAAAATATCAGCAAAATACTCAAATCACTGCAAATCAAGCTATAGCAGTGGTGTCAAACTTAAAGGCATGTGTCGAAATGACCCAGGCCAGATCTGACCCTATTCAAATATATTTGTTACATATTACCTGCAATTGCCATTAATATTCTAAAAGAATTCCTTTAAAATTATTTTCATATATAGATTGTATCTATACTGTATATATAATATGCTAAGGGTTGTTCAGCTGTTACACAAAAACTAATGCACCAGTGGGCCTTGAACCCTGATCGTGATCTTAATGGAGACCTTATGATGTGATACATACTCCTGTAGCAAATAATTAAAGGTGCAGGCTATCCCTGCAACATAATCTGACCTTGGGTCTTTCTCACATCAAAACTGTGATGTGGACATGTGCCATGGTTGATAGGAAAAGAACAGCAGTGACATCAGCTGTGAGTGAGGCACACTGCAGAGGCCACATAGATGTATGTCAGCTGCAGGATAGACAATGCAGGAATGACAAACACAGTCAGTTGATGGTGCAAACTGATGATTAAGCAGCTTGCTAACACTGTGGCCCATCACCTTGTAAAACAGCAACCACAGTACAGAATTCATGGCATGAAGTTAAAGTGCACCTTTCAGATGAACTCTGTAATATTAAGACGGATAACAAAGCACTTAATTCACCTTTCTTTGAGGTCTAGATGTCCAAGTGTTACCTAATCTTCTTATATAATATGCTACATTTGTCTGTTCAGGATTTTAAATCACCTGTACCTTGCAAAATGTTTGAAATATTGACCTGAAATTTGGTACACATATACTACGTGACATCTACTATCCACTTTCAGGGTGATGATTGACCTCCAAGGTTATTCCTCTTTTTATTTTTATTTTATTTTATTGTTGAATCAACTCTCGGCAGTGGCCAACAGGGCGGCCCTGTGGTGCATGCATACGGGTGCCGTTCTCTTCTCTACCACCTTCGCCGTCACTTCCTCTACCTCTTCATATCTTAAATCATTCCTGAGGCAGACTGAAGGCACTTAAGTGAAAAATTAGGGAAAACTTACTAATTAATTGCATCACAAACACTGACGTAATTAGTTTTAACATTAAAAAGATGCAGTTTAAAGAAAAGAAGAAGCGGACCACTAAGGTGGAGAAAAGAAGAGCTGCTCAGAAAGTAGTAAGTGCATCAACCTTTGAGCAAACGAATGCTAAACGTACAGAAAAAGAGGATGAAAACTATAAATGTTCAAGTCAAGTGTATTCACTGCATGTTATCGTGCAGTACACCATTACTGGTCCATATATAATTCAACTGGATTACAGTTACATCTGCCATTAGGATTTGTCTCAAGTGTTCACATCATGCCCAGATAGAGATCGGATGACCTCTTCGCATAGGCACAGCAATTCAAAGTTTAGTGTTTGGTCACGTTTGTGTGACCAGCACAGTTCACCACAGCTACTGAACTGTAGTCAGGATGAGAACAGGCTGCTTGTAATGACTCAAATGACACTACTATGTAGAACTTTAGTGTTTTAGCATGATGCCTAGAGACATAACCATCTAAAAAAAGGAGATGTTAGCTCGACTTCACACACACCACTGCCGCAACACCACTTAATTTGTAAAGCTGTACAGGTGTCAGGAATGTCCAGCCTCCCAAGGCTTACCTGACTGCTGCCCCACACAATTCTTTTTGTCTTCATTGCTGACTTGATTGTTATTTGTGTGTCAAGAATGCAATTGCATTTTGACTCATTTTAAATGAGCTATTGCTGAATGAAACACTCCAGTGCTGAATCCAGAGGATGCCGAAGCAGCTTCTGTAATTTAGTTCTAAAAACATGTCTGCAGGAGCTAATTCTGCAATTTAAAAACTACTTTTGATTTTTAATTTTCAGAAATGATCATTTTATGCAGAATTTTAAAACTAAAACACAAAAGCAGCGACGACAGCCCCGCGATTCAGCACTGGAAAGATACATTCAGATATATATATATATATATATATATATATATATAGTGACAAATTCTGTAATTTGGTAACTACTAGTTATTATTTATTCCAAAGAAATATCTACTTGTTTTGTGTTGTGATTAAAAACTTCGGGCACTAGTAAAAATAAGTTTAGTTTAGTAAAACATACATGCTATTTTTTTAAATGTACATTAATTTTGTATTATACGTTAAAAGCACAGGCAATGTAATACCACTAGCTGCAAATATGCTTTTGCTAATAAATATAAGCTCAAAATCAAGCACTTTTGTAAAGAATGTAGCAAAATTACAAAATAGCTAATGTACCATGGCTTGTGTAGGGGGTCCCTCGCAAATTCTAATGGTACACTGAGAGACCTTGGAGGAATAAAGGCTGAGAACCACTGGTTTAACACACAATTTATGATAATTGATCCAAATGAACATCTAACCACTTGGATACTGTTTTATACTTTTTCATAATTTAGGCATCTGTATTATCTCAGACTCTTCAGAGTGCTCTTTATTCTTCATTTTCATGGCTTCCCAACAAATTCACAATGTTTTCTTGACTGTGTGGTTTTTATCCAGTAAATGATGCAGATAGTTTAATGATTCATCTGTAAAGGACAATTTTAAATCCTCACCAGGTATTTGTTTTACCCATGTAAACTTAGAGCTTCCACAACACAAGGACTACTTACTTGTTCAAACAGCATCGTTCCTTTTTTCCTTCAAATTTTTTTTTCCTAAAATAAAACAATGTCACTTAATTAATCCAGTAAAAGTAAAGAATTAGCTAAGTGACTAAATACTTTTGTATGGCACAGTACCATATTAACCAATCTAACCAGCTTCAGAATGGTTTAACTCCCATCAGACATTGCTCCTTATGATAGTCCCTAATCCATTTCATTTTATCATTGCATTTCTATCTCCTCGCCTGTGTTTTACAGAATTCTGGCTCTCTCCCAGTAAACTGGCAGGCCAGGAGGAAGAGAGATCTTCAAGAAGGACAAGCAGAAGTGATCTTCTGCCCTTTGTCTCATCCCATCAGGGACCCAGCATGTGCTCTATTCAGGTAAAAATGTCTTTACTGACCTCAGTTTCTAGCATATCATTGTAGGTGAATCCTAATTGTCACTTGGGTCCCAATCTGGGGGGTTGGTTGTGTAGTGGGTGTGGAAATGCATTGTATCAAGTGCATGCTTCCAACCTCTCCCTTTAATTGTCAAATGTTCTTGCTCCTTTAAGGTGACCTCAGAAAATGGAGCGCTCTGTATTATTAACCCACTGTTCCTCAAAGAACATGGTGATGCTTGGTTGACACACACTGCTCATTCCTCTCAGCCATATGTGGCAGGGTGTACTCCAGTTCCTTATAGGAGGGATCGCCGTCTCAGCACCACTCGAACTCAGCTTCGTGTAAGGAAACATTTTTCTTTGGATGCTGAAAATGAGTACACTTCCTCCATTACAGCAGGTATGGTACATCACATGATGAGAATCATGTCTTATTTTCCCTAGGTTCTGAGCTGAGCTGTGAAAACTGCTCCGTTGTCAACTATTTCTGTGGTGTTTATTACAGTTAATTTAAGGGAAACAGTCTCTATGCCGACTACTCCCACATTAGTCAAACTACGACAGAAGCCCATGACACGCAATACCCCTATGTGGAGCTGGAGTGAAGGGGTGGGTCGTTCTTCAAGGGATGAGTATGAGGAACCTGAGGACAGCACCAAGGCAGAGACCAGCTTTGTGCTTCAGTCACCACACAGGGCCTCTTGGATTGAGGAGGGCTGCTTTTCTCCTAGTTTGCAAAAAACTCGCTCAGAAACCTCATTGTGCTCCAGTGATGGCACCCTTATGCCCCCCATCTCTGAACTGGACTCCCTGTCTCTTAGCAGTATGGAGGATGAAGGAGAACTGACACTTTCATCTGCTGGCCTGTCCCGTAGCCCTGTGTTAGGCCATAGGAAACGCCAATCACTTGCTGTAGCAGATAAAGTGAAAAACCGCATCTCAGCTGTGGGAAAGTCAATCGGGGGGCTAATCTCCTTAGAGCGCCGTATTACCAACCGCATCAATGAACTGTCCCAGAAGACTGGATCCGAGTTTGGAAACTTGGCACAGACCTTTATCACCCACATGATGAATGGCACCTCACAGGATAAAAGTAGCACTGAAATGCTACAAAATGTCCGTCAGATGCTGACCAACCTAAAGACGTATCTTTTGGAGGGTTCTGAACTGCATTCCATCCTGGAGAGTGGAGGAGATATTCCCGAGACAGAGCTGGGTGAGTGCCAAGAATTGTTTGTGTAGTGGAAGGGCTTATGGATGCATGCCAACTAGCTTTACAGGTTCTCCAATGTGTAGTTGTTTAGTAGCAGGACTTCACTGAGAAGGCAGTTGCATTGTTGGAAAGGTGTCTCTTCAACTCTAGCTTATCTGTACCATGCGGTCTGACTGAAGGTAGGTTCTAGCAAACACCCACAGGAAATAACCTCATGTCATTACACCAGTGCAGGAAGTGCTGCTTTGTGGTTAAACTGACTGCCGCCTTAGTTTGGGCAAAAACACCTTAAAAAGTGGAAAATAGTAAGATCATGAACTGAGAAGGATATGAGCCGTGGCTAATTGTAGGTGGATGTGGAAATGTGCATTTGTGTAATTCTATGATGAGAGCCAAAAGAAGAGAGGACCAACTGGCTATAGGAGTATGAACACAGACAGTCTGCTTCTCTGACTATCCTCCTTACCCCTTCCCTTTTCAGATAACATCGTGGAGATGGCCTTGCACAAAGTTATCCTCAAACCTTTGTGCTCAAACATCTACAGCCGGCTGACTGACTTCAGGATAGGTGATGGCTCCCTTCAGAAACTGCAGGATAACCAAGTAATCATGCAGAAGTGCAGCCTTGCTGAGCTGGGCGTGGCCTCTCTAGGCCTTCCTGACACTGCTGTGATGGAGAAAATCCAGCATCGCTTTTCGGAAATACACAGTTCCTACTCCCCCAACAAGAAGGTTAAGCAACTACTGAAAGTGTGCAAGCTCATCTATGATGCCATGACTGCCAATGAAGGTAGGAATAGGCCTCTTACCAAGGTAGAGTATAACAAAGATGAGGTGCTACACCCTAGATTGTCTCAGACTAGGATGCCACCCAAAGTAGCATACACTATGATAAAAGACCAACCGATGTGGCTTATCTGCTCGAGTCTTCAGAAATTGTGTGATTGCTTCTGTTACTATTCAGACACACTCATCATCTGAATATCTGACATACTGACATGTTGCTGTTACTTGATGGAGCTGTCAGTAGTCTGGTCTCGACTGGCTCATTCTCTCTCTTTTCTGTTTCTCTTAAACTTCCTCTTCCAGCCAAGCCATACGGAGCAGATGATTTCCTACCTGTTCTTACCTATGTGCTGATTCAGAGTAACATTACAAACCTGAACCTGGATGTGGAATACATGATGGAGCTGCTGGAGCCAAGCCAGCTACAGGGAGAGGGTGGGTATGAAAAACAGTGCCACACAAGAAGAAGAAAAATAAAAATCTCATCTCACTTTTGTTAAACATTCTTCTTGAATGCAGGGGGTTACTACCTGACCACTGTGTTTGGATCACTATTTCACATCAGCAATTACAAGACTGAGATGGAAACCCCAAAAATCAGCATTGAGGCCCAAAATTCCATCCACCAGTGGAAGCGCAGAAGAACAATAAATAACAAACAGTCATGGAGAAGAGTGACACAGGTGAGACACATTTACCTTTCAGAATAAAGATAGAACTTTTACAGAAACAAGAAAGGAAACATATTGGTTATGCAGCTGCTATGGAGCTGCAGGTCAATGTTCCTGTTAGAGCCGAGAGGTCTGTTACAGGTTATGGCATATAAGGTCACCAGACTGGACTACATATTAAGACAACATGCCTACAAAGGTACCAATGAGATGTGACAGTAAAACATCAGTGTAAGTGTTGCATACAATACGGGAGCGTACAGGTGCAGTTTGTCTCAGAGAGACATTTATTTACGGAATCCCCAATTCTGCCAAAACTCTCCCTCTAACCCCAAACACTTTACTGCAAACAAGCACACACTGCCATAAAATGTACATATTGTAAATATAACATTTTGTATCAATGTCTTCCATGTGTTCTTAGAGAAACAAACTGTCCATCCATCCATCCAGCCATCCAACCATTTTCAAAACATGATCAGTTTGTGCTAAACTTAAGATGACATTTGCCCTGGTTCATTGGCACCACACAACTGCAGTTTTGCTGTTACAGCTTACCATTTAACATTAAACTGAGATTTGTGTTGCAGTAGAGTAAATGCCCACTTTATTCTGTCTTCTTTACTCTCCAGGATTATCTTCTTGTGTCCTTTGAGACCCCTGGATCCCTTCAGAAGACAGTGTCCATCCGAGGCAGCACCACTATTCAGGAAGTATGTGCAACCTGTGCTGAGAAATATCAAGTTAGTGAGCCAGAAAACTACGCTCTCTATCTTTTCAAGGATGGGAAACACTACCTGTTGGACAGCAATGGCTTTGTGAAAAAAATCAAAACAGAACAGAAGCAGCAAGCAACATGGGAGAACAAGGCACTTTTTGTCTACTGTAAAAAAGGACAGCATTCTGATGAGGAGGAGCACCTAGGGTTCCAGGAAGAGTCAACCAGTACCTGCAGCACAGCTTCCCCATTGCTATCAGGTTGTGGAACCATCATGGAGTGCCCAAAATCAGCAAGTGAATATCAAAAGGAGCTGGATATTGAATAGTGAGACTGAAAATGTCAGAAATTGAAAGCCGACCATTTGCGTTGGACGATGTTTCTGTGTTTACATGTAAATAAAGAGCAACCACCAGTGTCTTCTTCACCACTAGCAGGGAAAAAGCAAAGGCAAGTTAGGACGGAAGCTGCCAAATGCAAATAAGAGGGTGCACATCTAAAAGGCGCTTTATATTTTTCCTCTCTAGAGGATCCACACTGACCTGCCACATACTTTCAACTGAACTTCTGTTTTACTATATTTGTATTCATTTTAACACATTTTTGAAAGGGTTGGGGGAGTTTTATTTATAAATTTGTAACTTATGCAAATAAATGGTTTTGGTTCACTGCCAACTTCTTTTACAAGAATAAGTTCTCTGTGGTTTAATGTAATTAAAGATCCTTGGGCATCATTTGTAAAGAGTAGGATACGAGTATATCCCAATGTCCAAGCTAAATTGCCCACCACAGTCTAGTCATTCTGCCCCCCTAATCATCCCCTGTCTCTGATTGGCTAACTATCTCTCACCCCTTCACCACCTAACAGCTAATGTGTGGTGAGTGTACTGGTGCAAAATGGCTGCCGTTGCATCATCCAGGTGGATGCTGCACATAAGTGGTGGCTGAAGGGGCTCCTCAGTGACTGTGTTAGGCACTTTGAGTAGCGAAAAAAGAACTATATAAATGTAAATAATAATTATTAAAGACTTTAGTCATTCTGCATTTTAATATCCACCACTCCATTTCCAAGCAGAAGTACCATTTTCACTTGACATGATGGCTTGTCTACTTAACATAACAATAACTCACATACAGTACGTTATTTTTGTGCTAACCAAAACCATATAACCTAGATTCTCTAACTGTGAGTTCAAATAAATAAAACTCACCAAAGACAATGCTAAAGTCAAATATAATATCTAAGCATAGGAAAAATGCTTCCAAATGTTAATTATATGCTACAGATAGAGCATAAAATATGGTTTTGTGTGTTAATGTCATACACAATGAGTAGATTGTAGAACCTTTGCTTAACATTACATAAAACATATTCTTTTTTTAGTTTGGTTCATTAAATTACCTGAAAGGTTTCACATGTACAAGTTACATGAGTTCTGTACTACATGTACTTCAAGCAGGAAAGAATTTTTTTGTACTCTGTACACATACTAACCACCCTTTAAACCTATTCATCCATCCATTTCGTGAACCTGTTTATTCAAATGCAATGTGATGTGTAAATGGAGAAAGTTCTGGTAATTCTGGCTGCAAAGCAAAAATCAACCTTGGCGGAACACTCCGCAGCAGAATCTCCAGTGTTAAATCAATACTTAATTTGTATTTAAGGAACAGTGGTTCCACATACACACTTTTAACCCAGGTCTCTGGAGCTCAGTGTTATCAGCATAAAAGAATATTATTACTCATTGTATGATCGTGACATTTGTGATACTTACCAGGAACATTTATTGGATTCATTTGCTTTCACCCTTGAAGATTAACACGCACACACAGATACACATAGTGATCCTATCCAGACAAAGTCTAGGGTGGTGACAGTTGCCAGTCACCCTGCATTGGATTCCCTTCATACACATACATTTAGAGGCCCAAGCCAGACAAAATCTAAGTGGTGCCAAATGCCAGTAATTCTACAATATAATGTATGAGATTGTCTATGTAAGAACTCATTGTCACCAGCACTAACAAACATGTGGGTGTCATCGCGACTCCAATAAAAGCTAAACTCTTTTGGTTATATGCCACTTGCCAACTAAATGATGTCTTATTTTGACCACATTATCATTGAGGAGCAACCACAAAGGCCTTAATAAACCCTGTGGGCAAGAAAATAGAAATTTGCCCTCACTTGACGCCCTCTTATTATTTTAATCAATCTAGATAAAGGACAAAATATAGAAAATATAAAAGCAACGTGATATTTTTTTAACATATAACAATACCAAATAGAATAAAATAAAATAGAAAAATAATATAGATAGCGAAGTCTGGATATAAACAGTCAGAAATGTCAACGGGAGTATATTGTCCTGTATGGATTTTTGCTTAGCGATCACTGTTCTTCATGGGTTAACTTTTCTGACATCCAGATGAAATGTGTCTTGATCTCTGATGTTGCTCCCTCTGTTTCAGTTCTGTCATATTTTTGCTCCCATATTTATGTTAAAATGCACACATGGGGAGGGTTTCAGGACATGTGGCACTGCACACTTTTGATTGGCTGTTATATCCTGATGATGAATGACTCTGATCGAAGTACCCCTGCACTCCTTCCTTTTCCAAGCTATAAACTAATTCTGCAATTCCTAGTCCCATAGCGTCGATCTTTTCCCAGATTATAAATTAATTAAAACAGGTTCTGTAGTATTTGTACTTATTTCCCTATTCCAAGTCATAAAAATTGAAAAAAGAAGCCAGCTGGAACTGATGCATAAATTACTGGCACAATACTGGAAAAATGTACCAGAAATGCTTGCAATGCCTGTAATTAAAGTCCTGTAAATTCAACTCATCCAAGTTCATTTGAGCAAAATAATTAAAACTTTATGTAAACAGTATGTAGTTTAAAAATGGAACATTTTCCACACCAAGACACTCATCTTGAGTAATTTTATAGGATTTTTTATTAGCCTAGAAAGTCATACATTCAATGTAAAGAAATCATTATTACACAAACCAACTTCTTTAATATAACATTTTATTTACAGGCAACATACTGTACATATCAATTTTAACATTGTATTTGTGAGTAACAAGGAAAACACCTTTACCAAACATTCAGTTCTGCAGATTTATACCATACCATACCATTCTGAAGCCAACTTAATCCAATTCACAATCATGGGGTGCCTGGTCTGAAAATAAGAAAGAGCCCTGGACAGGGCATCAAGCCATTAGTGGGCCCCTGCATATTCATCCTATTCTTAAATATGTAATTGGTAGTTATTGAAGAAAAGGAATGTGGAAGTTTCAAGGTATGGAAGGCAGAATCTTCAAAAGAAGGCAATGTGATGAACGGCACACGTGGGTGGAGCGAGGCCATCCCTTCAGAAGCACATGAATTAATGCGAGGATCTTCCTGCCTTGGCCAGGAGACAGGCATGAGATGTCAGTGTGGAGGTGGGTATGCTGGTGTCTCAGTAGGCTTGGGCCAAGGAATAATACCTGGCCAGGAGGCCAGTATGATAGAAGTACAGGGGAAGACAAATGGTCAGGATCACATGTTCCCATGACACGTTAGGTTGCAGCATCCCTCAGTAATGGCATTAAGAAAAATGTGACTGAACCAGAAATGTGGAGCACTATATCCAACAGGGGGTGCTAGCTCCCTTGTTGGAATGAGCTATTTTTTTAATTGTGGTGTGTTAGATAACCCGAATCTATACAGATACGTATAATATAAAAAGGTGATATCCCTCCCTTAGTGATACAGTGATAAAAAAAGGAGAAATAACTTAGCTTTTATTAATTACAGCTTACACGGCATAACAGACGAAGGAAGCCATGTCAAGATCCAACTTCGGGAATGGGAGCCCGATGTATAGAGTATGCCATTTTTGTTGCTGTGTAGGAAGAATTTCAGGATCAGATGACATTAATCTCTCATCCGTCCATCAGCTTCAAACTTGTGCTGGGCCATGTTCCAAGGCTTTATACTCTTTTTCCATGTGCAGCCCCCCATTTAGGTGAATCATGCCATTCCAAATAAGGAAAAGAGGATAGTTTCATGCTGAGTTTGACACACAGAAATAGTATACAATGGTCATCAGTCTGACTGCCCATTTCGCAGTTGTCCCTAACTTGTCTTGTCTTCTAATGCTTGCCTAGCAGTTCTAAATGTTGAGCTCCTGTGCTAAATCTGGCTTTGTAAGTAGAAAGAAAAGTAGATTTATAAAATTATATTTGTACAGAGCACAGTGACATATTAAACATATACACTTAATACAAGTCTGCGGTGGGCTGGCACCCTGCCCAGGGTTTGTTCCTGCCTTGCGCCCTGTGTTGGCTAGGATTGGCTCCAGCAGACCCCTGTGACCCTATGTTAGGATATAGCGGGTTGGACAATGACTAACTGACTGACTTATTACAAGTACTAATACTTAAAAGAGGGAAAAAACCTAGTGCAAGATGTGATTTTAGGAGAACCAGATCCTTCAAGACAAGAACATGAAAGCTGAAGAACTCTTAATTGATCTGCTTATTTTCTAAAGTTACTTTGTCTTTTGCAGGAGCAGCACTGGCCTCAAAGCAAGAATCCATCCAGTTTGGTTAGAAAAGTAAGGTAAGTTTCTTTGAAGCCCTTTAAAAAAACATTAACCTATCACCCCTCCATCTTTTAGGGATGCCATTTCTTCTGTACCACCCAGATTTCCTGAACTTGTCAGGTTGACACACTGCATGGTTTATAAAGTTATAATTAACCTAGAAATAGAGCTTAATGTGGTGACTCTGTTGAGCATTCAGTTGAAATGACTCAATCTTTTTGTGGTATTCTCAAAAACTGCTTCATATTTCCATATCTACTAGGTGCATTAGAAATATGTTCTGTCCATTACAAGATATTCAAAAATTGGAAATCCCCCTTAAAGCAGACATTTCCAAATTCCTTAAAACAGTTTAAGTAATTTTGATGTATGTTTGAAGTGCATTACAGTAAAAGTCATTTCAACTGTGAGACAGGCTCATGTTTTTCATTGCCCATATTTACAGTTTTTCTCAGGCAATCCATTCTCAGACACATTCTCAAAAAATTAATCACGGCCTGCAAAACACTAGCATCTTTGGGAAAACTCTTCATTCTCATTGCAAGACTCACTCAGCCAATCAGAACAATAAATACTAGCAACGAAAAGTGAATCATTCAATGAAAAGAGTAGCACATTGCATCACATCACTAAAACATTGAAGCAGTTATGGGCTAATCAATGGCAAACACTGTCTGTCTCCAGGTCACAGCTGGATGATCCTCATTCTTAATTCACGTGCTTCTGAAGGGATGGCCTCGCCCCACCCGTGTGTACCGTTCATCACACTGCCTTACTTTGAAGATTCTGCTTTCCTTACCTTGAAACTTCCACATTTCTTTTCTGCAATAACTACCAATTGCTTATTTAAGAATAGGATGAATTTGTAGGGGCCGACTAATGGCTTGATGCCCTGTCCAGGGCTCTTTCTTGCTTTCAGACCAGGCACCCCACGATTGTGAATTGGATTAAGTGGGCTTCAGAATGGTATGGTATGGTATAAATCTGCAGAACTGAATGTTTGGTAAAGGCAAAATATACATAAACACAGGACATGTGCAATACAGGTAGTGAACTGTACTATACTATAATAGATAAATAAATAATTAAAAATAAAGAATAAGTAAGTAAATGGATAGTAATAATTTGAAACAGACAATAATAAATACATAAATAAATAATAAGTAAAAACAGTAAAACTAATAATAAAGCATAACAGTAGTGACAAGTGTAACAAATGTACAGCATACAAATTCACTACTGGGGCAGCTCTGAGGGGAGGTGGGCAGCACAAATTTCAGGGTCCAGACAGCCAAGGAGTAGAAGCTGTTGCATGATCTGACTTAACTGGTTCAGATGCTACAGTACCTTCTGCCAGATGGAAGTGAGACAAAGATACAGTGAGAGGGTCACAACGCTGTAAGCTTTGCGGGTACAACTCTTTACAAAGATGTCTTCAATGTGGGGGCAGAGAGGACCCAACAATCTTTTCTGCAATGTGCACTATCGATTTTAGGACCTTACTGACTGAGGCACTGCAGTTCCCAAACCAGACAGTGATGCAGCTGGTTATAATGCTCTCAGTGGTGCCCTGTAGAACATGGTGAGAATGGGGGAAGATTGGCTTGCCTTCTTCAGCCATGGAAGTTAGTATATTGACAGTTGATCGAGAATTAAAACACCATTATATCCGAATGAAACAGATCTACATAACACCTTTTGAGATAAACAACGACAGGGACACCTGAGGTATCCGTATGTGAGTTGCAAACATTGTACAGTATATGTAGGTTTTAGAAAGAACTACCACAGGCATAGTATTTTGTGCCTTTCCATATCCTCTTCCATGTATTTCACTTTGTCTTCTCTGTGGTGATTGTTGTGATTGCAGAGGATAAATTAGCTGGCGTCCAATGTAATACCACATAAATTCATACATGTTGATGAATGTTGGCTAGTATATCTAAGATAAGGAGGCAATGGAGGAATGTTATAAGGCAAAAGACAACAGTTCAGGTACCAGGCCAGAGAGATGCCCAAACTGATGTATGTGCAGCCATATCTAACACTGGTGTGCTTGAATTCGTCCTAATGACTGGGCCATGTGACGCCTCATACCTTATAATATTAAAGGATAGGCTTTACAGGTAACTCTTTGATTTAGTTGTGATACTTTCAAATGATTTTTGCATTTACTCTTGACTGCTAGGTGTAGTCCTTCTGAAAAACTTTAATGACCAATTGAAACTTGTGCATGTACAGTGTGAACTTCTTGACTGTGTTTGCTGTTTTGCTTAAATGGCATTTAGAATCGAGCACATGTGCTGCTGGCTATCTATCTATCTATCTGTCTATCTATCTATCTATCTGAATAAATTAGGATGTAATACTGTTTTTCCAATTGCTAACAAGCAACCAAGTCACCTTTTCAAAACCCTTCACATTGTTACCATAACAGTTGTCTAGGTGGGCTAAACTGGGGATCAGTTCTCAAAATGCATTCAATGACTGCACACTTAAAAAATCATTTATTTTGTGACCATTTTGCACAGGCTTACACACTGTTTTCAGAACTGTTATCAGCATATTTAAAACTGAATTTCTGCAGTTTGCTGCATCAAAGCAAAATGTATGTTGCAATGAGATACAATAACATATCAAGAGGAGTTGGGGCACCATGGTGAACCTCATATATTGTGATGACCAAAAAGAAAATGCAAAATCAGAAAATAATAAATGGTTATCTTGTTCAGACTGGTTTCAAGATGCCAGTTATCATGTCTACAAGCTGGAAGGATTAGGTTCAGCAGGGTGGAAACTGGAAGTAAGGTCAGAGATGGAAGACTCATCAGTCGTTCTTTCCACAGATGGAAGAACAGAAACGACATTAGGTAACAGTGTCACCCACTGGTTCAGAGTGTAACAACCACTAAATGAGACTTGACATTGTCTCCCAGATGCACATGTGACAATGTATAATATTGTAAAGTGAAAAAAAAAACAAACAAACAAAAAAAAAAAACCAGACCAAATACAGCTGGGTCTCATATCAGCTGATTACCTAACCAGATGTTTTTCTGTCAGCTGTCATGTTTTGCTCTCATTACCATCCACATATAAAGAAGCCATCTTTGAAAACATGGAACAAGTAAGACAACATCGTACAGTAAAAATTGATGCAGGACAATGGAGAGAGGAAGGCCAACAAATTTGTGGTAGAAGAATAAAAGGAAGATCAACAGCAGTGGTATCAGAAAACATAAGGGCTACGATTGTTGACCATGTTATCAATCAATCTCCCTTTCAGAGAGACAGTGTTAAGATTACAGGGGTTATTGAGTTGGGAGCCACGAAAGTATCCCATATATTGATCTTTGTGGGTGAAGCCAGATTAAGCCTGCCAAAAGCATTCCAATGAGGAAGAGATATAAGCAATGATACAAGTTCTGGGGCAGAAAGGGACCAATATCACAGTGTGTGTGGTAATATCAAATGAAGGTGTGTTGTTGCATAAACCAGTCAGTCATTGGTTCATATAATGCCAAACACCTCGTTTCATTGCTTCATGAACTATATGGAATACTTGTACCAGAAAATGACAGGGAGCAAGTGAGGACAAATCCCTTAATATTTGTAGTGTTGTGGGATAATTTGGCATTCCTCCTTTCCACTGCAGTTATAGAGTGGTTTGCAGGACACTCTAGGATGTCCACACTTTTCCTGCCACCATCTATACCCTTCTTGCACCCATAGGGGAATTATTTTTTACATGGACATGCAAGGTTCATGACCATAATTCACATGACCAAAAGTTCTTACAGAAACCAGATGCCATGAATACAGGATACCAAAATATTTTTCCTGAGCATTTCTAAAGTTAGATTAAGCATATTTAAAGATATTTCCCCAGATTTGTTGCTACAGAGAACATTAGATGTGATGTGGATAAGAATCTGTGGCAAAATACAGAAGACTGGATGAACTAGCAGGATGGACTATTTTTTGGGGGGTGGGGAAGCTGACAGGGATTACAAATGCACATCTATTCAAATTAAAGGCCATTGAAGTATAACATGTAACATGAAGTATACTGTAACATGGACATTTTACAGAGTGAGAAAGTATTTGTGTTTTCTAAAGCAGTGTATTTGTAGACATAAGATCAAAGTTCCTTGCTAGACAATGAAGATCCTTACTATATTATTTATAATGATGTCTGTTATTGTTTTTTAGGTCTGTATGTGGCAGAGTGGTCTTGCTGAAATGGAAACATGGTAATATTTTGGTGGCACAAGTCGATTTTGAGACATGGATTGAATGATTGTAGTGCATTTGATGGTGGGGTTACCTGTTTGGTAACACTGTGTGCTGGTAATGAAGACTGTGTGAAGAGTTTTGAAAAAGTGAATTCAGTATAGAAAAACCTTGTTAGCAACTGGAAAAAAAAGCTGTAATATGCCACATGAGAAATGTCTAAAGACTTGTTTCACATCACTTGTCAGTTTCCAGACAAATGGATCAGGAGTGACTATAGATAGATAGATAGATAGATAGATAGATAGATAGATAGATAGATA
>JANRMT010062793.1:7322391-7368378 GCA_026402145.1 Polypterus bichir lapradei
ATAGATAGATAGATAGATAGATAGATAGATAGATAGATAGATAGATAGATAGATAGATAGATAGATAGATACCACTAGGGTGTACCACAGACCCCCAAACCACAGACCCAACTTCACAGACACAAGTCATCTTCTTTCTTTCTTTCTTTCTTTTATCTACAACCCATCCAGGTAAACATTGCCCTTCTTGTCTCCAAACTCCAATTCACCTGGGTGAGCAGAAGGCTTTCTTTTACCCAGACCTAGGTGTACTTCTGGTACATCGGTGAAGCTTAATCTCCATCTGATAAGGGAGCCTCCTCCCAGCAGCACTCTCTAATGGCCTCCAAGGACCTCACAGGAGTTACATCAGAGGGATGCTTCCTCCGAGTGAACTTGGGGAACACATGGCCGCTAGGAAGTCACCCCCAATCCTCCATTATATCATTCCACGAACCAAGAAAGAGAATAGCAACCATCCCGACTAGAATGCACATCCATCTGCTCCATCCATTCATAATCTCTCAGCTCGGTAAAGATACACCATCCATCCTGGACAGGATGTCAGTCTATCTGTGATGTTTACCACAATAGATAGATAGATAGATAGCCGGCATTCTAAATGCCATTTGAGCAAAATCACAAGATCATAATTATCACATTTACTCATATATTTGAAATGAATGCAGTGCTGCAAAAACAAGACAGAACTGATTTTATTAACACCCACCCAGGTGATGAATGATCTGGAAAATTTTATTCTGCATTAAAGGTTTAGAAACAAATCTCATCTAAATGCTTTCACAACAATTTAACATTATTAAAAATAAAAACAAACACACTTTCAACTTCAACTTCATTGTCATATGTACTCAGTACATGATGGTAGCAGTATGAACATTACATGTAGTGGGTGGATCGCGTCTTTAATAAATGTTATGGGCCCTCCTAAGAACTCTGGTATTATAAATGTCCTCCAATGCAGAGAGTGCTGTTCCAATGATATTTTGTGCCAATTTTACCACCTGCTGTAGAGCATTGCAATCCCATACTGTACTGTTCCCAAACCAGACTGAGACGAAGTAGGAGAGGATACTCTCAATTGTACATCCGCAGAAGTTGCCAAACTTCCTCAGCCTTCTCAGAAAATACAAACGCTACTGGGCTTTCCCCACCAGGTCTGTGACATGGTAGGTCTAAGTGAGATCCTCAGAGATATTAATGTCCAAAAAATGAAATGTGGTCACTCTCTCCATCTTATTCTCTCCAATGTACAGTGGTGGGTGCGGACCTCTCTCCCTGCATCTGTCAATAATCACCTCTTTCATTTTGCTGGTGTTAAGAAAGATTTTACTGTCCTGACAGCAATTCACAAGGCCAGCCACCTCCATCCCCCAGAAATCAGTCTAGTGATTCTAGTATTGTCCACAAATTTAATAATGCTGGTGTTATGCTGTTGAAACATCACACTTGTGCCATGCAAACTGATGTTCAAGTGCTTATAAAAATTATTTACCACTTTACTGTTTACCATTTGACATTAATGAGTCTTTCTACTGATTATTGTCAAAAAAGCCACTGTGATCCAATGTTGTATAACAATAACATGTGAAAACATACTAGAGGGTAAATACCTTTAACAGGCATTGTATGTTAAAGTTAAAAAGGCGTACATCGCTCCTGCATTTGATCTCCCACTCTTTCAGTCATCTTTTCAAACAACAGGTGGTATCACACTCCTATGTACAACATAGGCTGAGGGAAATGATTCTTTAAAAAGAAGCTGCATAATTGATGCTGAACAAGAAGACATTGCAAAGTTAAACCAAGAAAGATTTCTTGTTACCTGAAACTTGCATCCATCGATTTTCCACATTGCTTATGCTGTAGACGTCCACAGGAAGCCTGTGCCTTTCATAGCAACATTAAATGCAAAGTGGGGGCTAACTTTGGACAGGGCCTGCTCAAGCATACACCCATAACCACTCAAAATGTGCATTTTAGAATAGTCGGTTAACTTCGCATGCATGTCTCTGGAAGAGCCATATTACGTAGAAAAAAAACTCATATATAGAGCATAGCCAAACTCTACACAGGAAGCGCCCAGGAACAGGATTTGAACCCTAGGATGCTGGCACTGTGAGGCACTCCTGTACATGATGCAATTTTTTTGCCTTTGACTTGAGTGCCTTAAATGTTCCTCCTCTTCATTTGTTGCCTTATGAAACCAATTTATAATTTCAGATGCAAAATAAATGCTTGTGAGCTAATGCACACCAACATATACACGGTGCAATTTGGTGTCACCACTTAACTCTGTAACATGAATTTGTCCTGTAAGAGAACAGCCTTCCAAAATAAAAACAAAGAATAATTAAATTACCCAAAAAATACATATGCTGTACCCCAAAGCTTAGTTTTGCTGTAAAGCCCCACAGGTGGCCATGTCACTCTTACATCAGCTTTGCCTGTCCTCTTAGGTAGTGTGTGTAGACAGAGATGTGACAATGGCTAGGCTGCAAACTACATGCTGAAACTGAATTCCTGCTTTGAATTCATTACTGCTTCCGCAGTAAAAAAGATTGAGTAAGATTTTTATTTTAAAGCTTTTTAAAATGTAATAAAGTGTAGCAGTTGAAAAAGCCTGCCAGCGTGGGTGGGCCCCACACAGGATGTCTCTTAGTGACAGAACAGGCGGTGTAGCTACAGGAAACCTATGAGCAGTAGGAAGATACGCTGAGAAAATCTCATCCCCAGACAATGTGTGTGCATCTCGGGCCAAGGGGCTCTGCAAAAACATGGTGTTCAAATTAAAACTCAAACAATAAATGTGAGATTTACCTCAGAACAGGAAATGAAAAGGAAATGTAAAATTCACACTAAAAATACTGTCTCCAGGCATAATGCTTTTTATCAGCTATATTTCTAAAAATAAAGAAAACATTTAGAAAACACCAGCCATTAATGGGGACAGATGGGGTCTGTCGAGGTATGTAATAACATTTCTGGAAGAGAGGGGGTCCTATTACTAACATTTTCATCTCCTTCTTTCCCCTCAGTGCCGAGAAACAGCCCAGTGAGACCAACTGACTCTGCCCTTTCCAGTTCACTGGCATAAGAACCCTGGCTTCCCAGAAAAAGAACGACTTACCAGGCAGAACTCCCAATGCAAACTGGCCCTGATTTGCAGCTAGAGGCTAAATCTATTTTCACAGCCTTTAGTAGTCTAAACACAAGGGCAAAGACTTTGAAGAGAGTACTTTTTCTTTGCTTTGTTAAAACATTAAACAGGATGACCCGTTTGACTCTACAGATTTTCTTCTGGCACCCTGTCATCCCTGCACCCAGCCACAGCATATAAATAAACGTAATGTATTAAGTTGTTGCAAGAATTAATAATTAATTCAAATATTTTTAATAATTTGTATACATCAGAAATACATATATAAAAGAATTGCATTACATCTGATGAATTCTGCAAGTAATTCATGAAATAATCACTGAGTATTGATTGATAGATTGATAATTAATTGCATTACTGGATCTATTTGAAATATATTTAATATAAACACATAATGATTACAAATAAATTAAAAATCATGTAAGAAAATAAACAAACAAAAGATAATAAAGGGTTGGGGCATTGGATGGTGATACTTGTAAAATTGAACTTAACGCAAATAATTTTACAAAAATGTCGATGATGTCTTTTCAGATGTGAATCCACTGCAAGACTAAAACAAAATGTTTGGTAGACAGAGCGGGTTCAGGTGACTGGAAACAAGAAGTGATGTCAGGCATCCTTGCTCCATCAGCCTTGTGGTCTGCAGACAAAAGGAATGGAGAGACATTAGGTGACAGTGCCAACCCTAGACTCACAGTGGAATTACGATTTGATCAGCCCTGAAGTTGTATCCCATTTGCATATGCACAACAATAAGTAGATAACAAAAAATTTGGAGGCAACCTTGAAATTTCTCAAGTCTAGCATTAGTTCTTTTGTTTTTTGCTTTTCCGTCTTCCTGACGTTCTGTTTTTGACCTTCATCTCTGCTCCAGCCTACTCCAGAGGTAATTGTGGTCTAAGCCTGTGTCAGCAGTGTTGGATTACATCCCGGAAAGGAGGCCAATCTTAATGTGCTCTACCAGGACTGTCAGAAGAGAACACAGTCAAGAAAATCCCTCCTTGAATTATTATTCCAGGAATGAGAGTTTAATGGAAAGACAATGGGAATTGCATAGCTTATACATTCTTTGTAAGCGGTGGCAGGAGGACAATGCGATTAAGGTCTTTCAGGGTTGTCTGGATATTTTGGTAGAAGTGGACCAGCAGTCTGATAGGAATACCTTGGACCACCCAGAGGGATTCTGGACAGATAACCCCAGGGATTTTTTAGGGCTATGCATGGCCTGGAAGCACTTCAGAGGACATCAGATGTTACATCAGAGATATTCTGGGGATCAGTCTTATTCATGCTCCTGTTAATTTTTTTTCCTTACAATAATTAATAATATTTTTACCATGTCCTCAACGGTATGATCCTATTTGAATTACATGCTAGGCCTGAAGAGATTAGTTTAATCAAGTTCTCTTTCCAAAATGCATGAGTAAGGATTACATTTAAGACAAATCATAAATTATACAGATTAATGGGAAATTCATTCATCTTAATAGCACTGATTAAAAATTCTAAAAGAAGGAAAACCTAAACATAAGTGTATAACAATGCAGTTTATTTAGCTTCAAAGTGAAAACCAATGCAAAATTGTTTTTCAGTTTTGAATATCAGCTATGTTTCTGTCTTCACAAACTCCAAATATCTTGAAAATTATCAGAAACGATTAGCCATAAAAAAGCCATTGAAGCTCAGACTGACCCATTAGTTTCATACAGTTATGTATCGGCCAGGGTTCCTCCCTTGAATGAGATTCAGATTCATGTCTTATGTTGTCTTTGTTCATTTGTGTTTTTTGTATGCATTAGTTTTATTTATGTTTATTCGCTTTTGATTGTGTTTACGCTTAAATGCCTTAATGACATTCCATTATGTTGTGGGTAGACCCCTGAGAGGAGGGGCCACCTGCCAGTCAGGAACTGCCCTCTGCTTGAAAATTCATGGTGAGTGTTTATTTGTATAGTTCTGTGCTTTTGTGATTATTTATATTTTTGACCTTATTGCTCAATTTTTGTCAACGGAATAATTTGTTTTGGAACTTGTTTGCTTTGGACTGTCTTTTGTGTAACAGGTAACTTTTTTTTTACATTTTGTGCACCTACAGAGGCTCACTTTTACGGAAGAGCCTTTTTATGTGAAGAATATTTTATTTATAAAATCTCTGTGTTTGCCGTTATTACTCACCAGAGTTTGATGGTGATATCCTTTGTCACACATGTGCGCATGGGAGGCAGCTAAAAGGCTTGAGTAAGGACCATTCCGAGTCAGATCAGGATGCGGCAGAGTGCACTGATTCTTTTTCTCCATTTCCTGGAGACCATCCATGGGAGATTCCACCTGGCCCTGTTGACGTCACTTCCAAATCTGAGCCTACGGAGGAAGACCTTGCCGGCTCCGGCCCCTTTGATGTCACGTCCGTGCTCGAGCCTATGGCTGAAGACCCTTATGAGCCCGACCCCTCTGACTTCACTTCCTGTCTTCCCCTTTAAAAGCCTCCGCCTTTTCCTTATTCCCTCAGTTCTGTTTTGGACTCAGTTTTGTGCACATCAGTGCTGTATAACATTTTGCGACTTTGCAGCCAGGATCTATACTAATAAAAGGCAAAGCCCTCACTGACTGACTGACTGACTCACTGACTCACTGACTCACTCACTCATCACTAATTCTCCAACTTCCCGTATAGGTAGAAGGCTGAAATTTGGCAGGCTTATTCCTTACACCTTACTTACAAAAGTTAAGCAGGTTTCATTTCGAAATTCTACACGTAACGGTCATAACGGTCGACAACGTCTGCCATGTTGAACTTTCTTATTTATGGCCCCATCTTCACGAAATTTGGTAGGCGGCTTCCCTGCGCTAACCAAAACCGATGTACATACTTATTTCGGTGGTATGACGCCACTGTCGGCCGCCATATTGAACTTTCTAATGTCACTAATTCTCCAACATCCCGTGTAGGTAGAAGGCTGAAATTTGGCAGCCTCATTCCTTACAGCTTACTTACAAAAGTTAAGCAGGTTTCATTTCGAAATTGTACGCGTAATGGTCATAACGGTCGACAACGTCAGCCATGTTGAGCTTTCTTATTTATGGCCCCATCTTCACGAAATTTGGTAGGCGGCTTCCCTGCGCTAACCGAAACCAATGTACGTACTTATTTTGGTGGTATGACGCCACTGTCGGCCGCCATATTGAACTTTCCAACGGTCTTTGTTACTTATGGGCCCATCTTCAAGACATTTGGTACGCGGGTTCCCAACGCTAACTGAATCCTACTTACGTACATATATACGTCCTTAGCCTGCAGCACGGTCACTGTGTGAGGCGGCGTTGGGTCCCCCATCCCAACGCCTCCCACGTTGTTAGCTGCCTGCCTATATAAAGCCATCCGTCACTCCAGTCTCTACATTCCCTTCCTTGCTTTGCCATGGGATTCACGTCTCCCTGCTGATAACTGCAGCGTTTTTATTTAATCCACGGCTTCTCCGCTATTTTATTGTTCGTTTATTATGATTATAGTTATTGTGTAGGTATTCTAGACTTACTTTACATTGTTCAGGTACCCATTTCCTTTATCATTCCAACTGTACCCCCATTAACATGTCTATCGAGGTGATCACCATCGATCAAAGAACTGTCACTTACCAAGTGGTTTCCATGCCCAGAGATGGCACCTGCCTTTTCCATTCTCTGTGTTACATATTGCACGGCCATATCAGGCTCACTCTTGATATCCAGAGGAACATTGTGTCTTATGTATTGAATGACTGGGACAGGTTCAAGGTGTGGACTGATGACGGTACGGGAGATAATTATACTACACAAGAGCACTATAAGAGTGAAATGCTTAAGCCCTTCGCTGAATTGTTCGGTTGTCGCTTTCAAGTGTACCGAAATGGCCAAATATTTTACGCCTTTTGACAACCGCCAATGCCTTTTAAACATCTTAGATTCACAGGTGACGATTTCAGTAGTGGACACTTTGATGTTTATGAATGTTTAAACTCTCAAAAGCTGGATGTGAAGTTATCAATGAAACCGGTTGTATGCTTACAACGCTTGACAGATGCCGGATGTCACTTCAACACAAGTCCTGCAAATACTGTCGTAATTGAAACAAACCATGAAACTCAAACCGATTATGACAGCAGCAATCCAAGCTGTGAGATTTGAAACAAGATTACTTTTCACATGGCCAATTGTACGTTGCATGCTCAAGAGTAAGCTCAGCGCACAGCTTGGTCATATTACAACCGGAGGGCCGAACTGACAATGTGGTATACAAAGAGATCCTTAACAAATAATTATTGGTATATTTTCCCTCAGTTTAAAAAGGTTTAATTTTCTTCTTAATAGAAATTTTAAGGCAGTACTTCACCGCTGCGAAGCGCGGGTATTTTGCTAGTACCAAATATACGGGTGGCTGCCCCAAACCTTGCTATGACTCTGTGTGGAGTTTCTGACACCTTCTAGCATACATTTTTGGAATTGTTTTTTCTAATTATGCATTTTGGGTCTCCTAGCTCAATACAACTCAGATGTGTTTGGCAAATAGGTCAACATCAAGGGGAACATCCATGCACATTACTATTATAAATTAGTATTGGAAGCCCTTTGTTTTGATTCAATTTTTGTTCCTTTAATAATTTTTTATCATTAATATAATTTTTTCCTGCTATTAAGGGGTGTTTAATTTCACTTTCTTTTTGCATAATTGTATTGTATTTTATTTTACTTTATTTACATGTATTATTTGATTATTTATTATTTAGACTTCTCCCATCACACCATCTGAGTTTTAACACAGTTGCTGCCATTTCTCCATACTGTTGCTGTGATGTGGTGTGTTACCTGTTTCTAACAGCTAATGGTTCTTTTTCATGAAATGCTCTTAGCTCTTATAATAAAAGGAGAGGACATTTTTCCATTAAATATATTTGAATCTAAAATACTATTATTTTTCTTTATTTCTTTTAGGAGAACATTTATAGTAGAACTCCAAGTTAACATTACCAAATCTAACTTTCTGTTGGCTGTTGTTGATATTTAAAAAAATCTGAAGTAATATATCTTTTAAGAATATGTTCACACTGCAGCTAAAAGTGACTTAAGTCTGGTTTTTACTTTGTATCTGTTTTTTCTGTTTGTTTCACTGATCAAATTAATTATAGAAGTGACTCAAACCTGTTTTAAGTATGTACAGATGTCTAAACTGAATGTGCTCTAAATGTGGAAAATTAATAGAAACCATTTGATCAGTTTGGTGTAACCTAATAGATATGCACTGGTTGTTGTGCTGCTTCACATTGTTTCAATACAGGATAGCTTATTATTGGAAAGGAACAGAAATAGAAAGGGTAATATTGTAGCAGTTCTGAATACTGTAAATGACAGAGGGGGACATTTTTTGTACACGGGGTGGTTCCATCTCTCTCTTAGGCAAAGGAACATGTAAATATTACATTTAAAACACAGCAGATGAAGAGTCAATAGGCACCCATTGTTTGGACTGGGGTGAGAAGTTAAATGGCCAATTTCCTGGGTAATCATGTTACTGATTATAGTGATGGCTGTCTACAGGATATCGGTATTTGCTGTCTTGCAAAAGAATCACCGCTTTGAAATTTTAACTGCTTACGTATACAAGCAATACAAAATTGTGATAAAAGAACTGCTCCTTTCTTGGAAAATGTTTGTATTTATCTGACTTGGAAAATTAGCATGTCTGAGAATATTGGTTTCTAATGAGCATACTGTATGTGTACTCATTCATAGTTGGCAACAATACTTTTTTTTAACTTGTGTTTACACTATTTGTTAAACCCAGGAAATTTTGATGTGTCATTGTTTAATCCAACATCCTGTCGATCTAGGCAGGGACTAAAGGACATTTAAACTTCTTGGCAGGAGAAGGCAGGGGAGAGGGACAGTCCACTGAGAACGCTGCCAAGACACTCGGACAGAGCACAGGGGCTTGCAGGCAGACGAGGGTACGTGGCTGGCATGATGTGAGGCACAAGGACGGCAACACTTACTTCCAGGGAGGAAGAGACAACTCCACAAGGAGACGCCGGTTGTGGGTCCAGCGAGAGAGGGAAGCCGCATGAAAGGACCGAGCAAAGCTGGCAGATGAGAAATGAGGCGTGTCTAGGTCACAGCAACACAAGGAGCCCAGTGGAAAAAAAAGGAATGACGAAGAGACGCTGACAGGGATTCCACGATTTGACAAAACTTCTGTTGGGAAACTAGTGTCCGGTGAACAGACTGCATCCGTGGACAGCTGGACGATTAATTGTTGGGGTAACACAGTGCGCAAACTGGACACTGCACCACTAAAGGTTGTATCCTCCACTTCATGTTTTTAACGGACTTTTACAGTATGGACTGTGTGCTTTTCTTTTAAAAAAAGACTGACTGTCTTTCTCAGTTCCCTACAAACCTTTCCTGGGAAATCCTGCAAGGTTCCAGCGCCTCAGAAGACGTCACTTCTGAAGCTGGCCCCTTTGATGACGTCACTTCCGAAGCCGGCCCCTTTGATGACGTCACGTCCAAAGTCAGCCCCTTTGATGACATCACTTCCGAAGCCGGCCCATTTGATGATGTCACTTCTGGTTTCCGGCCCCTTTGCTGACATCAGTTCTTCTCCAGACTTTTAAAGCCTCCATCTTGGGTTACTATAGCCAGTTCTGTTGGGGACTCTGTTCTATGCACATCATGCTTCAAAAACATAAACTTTTGCAGCTGGGGAAAACAACATACGGGTGGCTGCCCCAAACCTTTATGATGTCTTTGGTGTATTATTATGACAACATTTATCATTTTAATGTACTTTATATTGTCTTGTGTAATAGAAGTTACTGTTGCTTTTACATAATTACTGTTGTGTCTTTCATTTTGTGTTTACTCACTGCCCAATTTATAGAAACCTGTGTGCTATTATTGGTAAATTTCAGGAGTTCCCAGTCTCTTAATAAAACTGGGTGGTGTAGTTGGATATTTTAATGGTGTCTACGTTAGATTACCTGTGAGTATGACCGGACACCTGTCACATAAAGACATCTGCGGATATGACAGAGGAGCTAGGACTGGCGACAGTTAAGGTTTTGGATACAAAACAGTGGGGATGAAAGTTGTGTAAATCCTTTTTGAAAAACCTGCCCTCAATTAAATTTTAGCTGATCATAGTTCTAGTAAAGCATACACAGTATATTTTTCAAGTCAAAGTTATTTCTTTACAAACATGGCATATATGCATTTGCGTTATGTATACATTTTAAAAAATCATGCTTTACAATGGAGACAATCAGGAACAAAGGACCACGGGACAAATTAAAACCTAAAAACTTACTGAATATATCCTTTTTAAGTTTCGATAAAAGAAAACATGCCTTTTTTGTTTCCAATGCACATTTGTGACAACAAAAGGGATCTGGAAATAATCATATTATCACAGTATTCCTGGTACTATTTTTATCGAGAGAAGGATACGTTTTCTATTTGCTTGGGTGAGTTCTCATATAAATACAGAAGTGATGACTGTCTTGGTTTAAAAAATGCATGTGTTTGGTAAGTTTTTATGTTTTTATTTTCTGATGGTGCCCTATGCCCCATTATCTTCATTGTAAAGCACCAGTGAGGGCAGGATATTTTTTAAACTTTATCTAAAACACTTAACTTAAACACTTAACACAATTTCACCCATCCAACCTGCTATATCCTAACTACAGGGTCATGGGGGTCTGCTGGAGCCAATCCCAGCCAACACAGGGCACAAGGCAGGAAACAAACCCCAGACAGGGCACCAGCCTTAATACAATTTTGCCCGGTAAATGCATATATACCATATTCGTGAAAAAATAATTTTGACTTGAATTTTCAACTTGATCCTTTCAGTTCTGTGTCTTACATAAGTGAAAAAGCTGGAATTGAGCCGCAGTGTGAAGGTAGCTGTCATGATCTTTGTTTTTATTTTTTCTAAATGGTTCTCTAGCCTCTAATAATATTTGAAACATTGTTTTTGGGGTTTTACAGGAAAGAAGGAATATACAAAGAAATCCAGTGGCTAAGTTTGTTTTTTGTTTCAATGAGTTTTTAACAATGTTAAATATGAAATGTGTTCTTCAGCAGTTCTTATTTTTTTATGGGATCAACTATTTTGAGATCTTTCTGTTTGCAGTTGCAATGCAGTTGCTAGTAAAGGTAAACCAAAAGTGTGTGGGATGTGACATCTGTGGCTCAAATATAAAAGGGTCAGTGTAAAACACTTTCTTGTTGTCCAGGTTTGTGTATACAACACAAAGCCATAGTATCATTTTCTTGGGATTAATAACAATTCCTGGTGAGAAATATTTTCTCTATTTTGACTACAATTTTCAGTTTAATGTCTTGGCTCTGTTTACTAAGCACTTTACTCTTTTTGACTCTTTGGCTGCCTGTTATGTATTAATGTATGTTGATGTATTTTGTTGTTTTTGAGTAATTTTACTTTTTTTCTATTATAAATGTGGATGTTCTTTGTGGATGGACACCCTGATGTCACCACTCCCGAGTCCTCTCTCTGGCTATTCAATTGAGCTGAGAACACCTATGAGTTGGGAATCATTGTTTATTGTTGGAATTTGGAGTATCACTTTTACTTTTTGTATTTTTTTTTTATTTCTTGCTTTGTATTAAGGATTCCTGATTTCTGGATTTAATGTATGGGACTTTTCTTCGAATTGACTCTTAGGCCTCTGTTTGCTCTTTTCAACCTTTCTTTATTTTTGATAATTTCTGCAAGTAAATCCTTCATTTATAAATATTCTATGTTTACCCTGATAATACAAGCCAAGGGTTGATGGCAATCCTTTCTCTTGAGGGGCTTTTGGTATATTTTTGAGATATTTATAATTATTTTGCCAGTTCCCCATTTTTGGGTGTGCTCCAGGAGAAGCCAGCAGGTAGCCTTAGGTGATTGGCTGAAGTCAGCTGTGCCTTCGCTGGGCAGATCAGTGAAAGTCCTGGCCTGCTTGAGTGATGCCTTTTAGGCCTCATATTATTTAGCCATGTGGAAACTCCTATACCATGACAAAATGATTACCCAACAAACAAAAAAGCATTTTCAAGATGAGCTAAATTTCTTACAAGACTCTCTAGATAAATTTGATCTAATTTTTTCCCAGATATAGTTCTGCTTTGAAGGGGAGATTGCCTCGCCATATTGTGTTGTCTTATTATAAAAAAATTAAAGGTATTGCCAAGAATCTTTGAACAGCATCCTCTTTTATTTTAAGTATTCCAGATCTTCTGGAGGTTGACATTTTTTTCATTTTTGAAGACCAGGTTTTTTTAAGTCAAAAACATTGATTTTCTTTTCACATAATACACACCAATAGTTCAGTTTTAACATGGAAAAGCTGCTGTCTCTTCTAAATATCTAAATGTTAAGTCACCGTCACTCTCACTCAAGTCTCCAGGCATTGCACCCAATTCTTGCATTTGGGCTATCACCTTTGCTATGCCTTCTGTTCTAGTCTTTGCTTCTGAATTCTTTATACTACCTTCTCCAGTTTATACCAATTTCTTTTGAGCCACAAACTGCTGTCTGTGCAGTGGTCAAAGAGTCATCTGTTTCAGTTTCAATTGTTTTCTATTATGAACTTTCATTTACCTGTACTCCCTTTTGCTTGTGTCATCCACCCACCATCTCCAATTTATGCCTTCATTTTTTTTTTGAACCACCAACCACTATACTGATTGTAGTTTATGTGGAACTTTACCACAAAGTTTGCCTTGTATGGCAGTCCCTGTACCAATTAGGCCTACTACAGCCTCACAGTGTGAGCCCCTAATTTTGTTTTTGGTCGGCCACCCTGTCTCTGAGGATTATGTCTCTGTTGCCCTGCTTGGGCTTACTGTTGTAGCTTTCTGTGTTCTACTTGAGTCTGATGCACCTTATGGAGATGGTGTTTACAAGTTGCTGACTTCTTCACAAGCCAGAATGCTACCAGGATGGCACTGAATGACCCTTTGCCGCCTGGGCTCCAAGTCCAGCCAAGCAAAAGTACTCTGTTAGCAAATGTGAAGTTCTAGCTTGTGTCTGGGCTTGTGAAAGATGGCACGTGTTTCTTTATGCATGTACATTCATGTTGCGCACTGACCATTAGGTACTTACTGCCCTACTGTGGCACTGGCAACAAACCCCTTAGGATTTACTGCTGGTCAGCAGTATAATTTTACATTACAGTTCACTCCTGGCTGTGAAAATGTACAGTAGTGGCACCTCTGCTGTCCCGTACTTTACCCTAACCCACCACAGAGCCAGGACCTGACATCAATGAACTGGAACTTGTTCAAATGCTCTACCTTTCAAACCAAGCCACTGTGTCCTTACAGGAGCTTTAACAAGCCTCTGAACATGACTCTGTCGTCTCCCAGCTGCGGATTTTCATTTGTACAGGTTAGCTCTCACAGATTTCAGCGGAGTTGCTTCCATACTACAGAATACATGATGATGCTGACCTGTTGGAATGAATTTTGTGTAGCCCAGGGGACTCGTACAGTCATTCTTGCTTTGCATTAAGGAGATTGTGGGTTCGCTTCCCAGGTGCTTGCCTGCATGGATAGCACTTTGAGTAGTTAGAAAAGCACTATATAATGTAAATGTAAAGAATGTAAATAATGTAACTGTAAAGAATGTACTACAAATATTGTAAATATAAAGAATTACAGTAGTATTATTCCTAGCTGTCTCCAGTCACGCATCCTGACCATGGCTTATGAAGGCAATTTAGGCATTCTGCGAGTTAAACAGAGCTGCCTTGATCTTGTGTGGTGGCCTGGGATAGACAGAAGTATTGCACATCTGGCACTACCTGCCTTGTTAGTGGAAAGACTAGTTCTCCCGCTCTACCCCCACTACAACCCATAGTGTAGCCAGAGCGGCCTTGGGAACACCTGCATCTGGATATTTGTGGAGAGTTCCACAGAGTTCTGCACCACCAACACTTTCTCATTGTGGTCTACGACTTGCACTCCAAGAAGCCTGGAGTGCTGCTAAGAAGTTGTGTTACAACACATGTAGTGACTGATTTCTTGGATTCTCTCTATCATCCCCAGGCAAATGGTGGAGTAGAAAGACTTAACCAGGCTTTAAAAAATAGCATTAAGGCTCACTTGGTTGACTGCTCTTCTCCATACTCTTTTCCATTACAGAGCAAAAAAACACTCCCCTAAAGGCAGTTCTCCTGCATGTCTTATGTTAGGGCATGAGCTGCAACTTCCTCCGCCACATTTGTGACCCAAGGCTGCCCACAATCCACCACTGCTACAGTGAAATACAGCCTTCAAGCGCCAGTAAATGATGAAGGCACACTTTGATCGGAAGTATAAGTTGAGGGTTTCAAAAGTAAGGTCCTGTCACTGGGTAAGAGTTCTTTGCCCTCACTGTAACCACAAGCTACAGTCCTTCTGGTCTTCAAAAAAATTACAAAAATTAATCAAAATATTATTGAGAAATCAAAATTGCATATTCTTTACAGGCCTCTGTCCATATTATCATGGATGAGAACAGTGCATTTTAAAAAATGTTAAATATGCTCAATACATCTGCAAGTGGAAGGGGCCTATTGAAACCAATGTAGATATGCAAAACTATAAATATTATGCATTTGAGCATGCCTTCTCAGCAGGAAACAGTACAACGCAGAATGTCAGTCCCTTGCCATTCCCAACAACTGTATTTTCTTTTTTGTCCGTTCCCTGCAAATCAGCTGCACACTTGCTCTCTTTTAGGTGTTGTGAAGAAAATCCAGTGCAGTGTGCTGTGAGCCTGTGGAGTCTGCTGAGTGCTTTCTCCTCTTAGTCCTTACCTTTCATAAGCCAATGATAGAATATAAAGTTATGTGACCATATGTGGTCATATTTATGTGCACATTGTCTTCCAATGTATCATTTACATGTAGCATAATTTATATTAAATGAAAATTATAGCTTTGTTACATGTATGTGACTACACAATAGGGGTCACTTCTGACAGCCCAAACTAAAACCTCAAAAACTAAAGGAGGCATTGTATTAGCAGAAGACATACACTACAACATACCCCACACAACTCAGTAAAATATATACATGTGACATTTAATTTTTTAGAGTACATTATTTCTAGAACATAGCAAACAGATGCATGCAGAATAACACATCTCCCTCTTTCTTTTCCTCAGTTCTCATTGAGCCATCTGGAGCTTGAGATTATGACAGGAGACTTCCATACGCCTCTTCTGCTCTTGTTTTGGGGGCTGTTTTGAGCATGACCCCTTTACTCCTCAGTTCTTTTTCTATCATCCTGCACCAGGGGGGTATTTTTCGTATGTGGATTACTTGTTTAGCCAGATGTAATTGTTGATGATTTGGCATGATCCTGGATCTGTCAGTTTTTTGAAACTCTTGTTGGATGTGTTGTCATAGCAGCACATCCAAATCCTCAAACCTGCTCCGAGCAGGTTTGTTCTATGTAAACAAGGATTAGCTCACACACTTAATCAGTGTCCGTGCTTGGAATTCATTCAGTCATGGCTTCGCCGTTCATGAATGAGCGACCAATTGATATCGGTGTGCAAATTATAAGAAGAGAATTTCATTTATAGAGGGTTTTGTGCGATTAGCAAGATCCTTTATTGCTCCCAGAGGAAATTCTTCTCAAAAGATACCACTTTAGCCGAGGGGGAATATTGTACCTCAAAGATTTATTAGCACCTTATATTCAAAGTCAAACTAGGCGAAGTCGGGCTCTCACAACCACACAGACAGTATGCATTGCTTTGAGGTTTTTTGTAAGCAATGTGAAAAATCTATCTAAAAGTGCAGTTTGCCAGGCAATTCGTAAAGCCTGTTTGACTCTGAAATATTTACTTCGGGTTTTCATAGTGTTTCCTGGACACCTGCGTGTGCAGACAATAAAACAGGTGTTTCATGCCATTGCAGGTAGGTAATACACAGTTCCATAAAGAATCTCACAATCATCCTAACATTCTCATTACCCAGGATTTCCAAATGTGATTGGGGCTCATGGGACTGATCAGAGTGGAGTTTAATCAAACATTATTTGGAAAATGTACCTCTCCTCCTGATGAATAATCAGACAGAGTGTCTTCATCAAATATTTGTCCTTTGTCAATATCTCGTTGGTCAGACACAAGTTCTAAGGATATGAAATTCCCTGCAACTGATCCAACAAAAAAAGAGGGCTATATGGAACATACCTATGGCACATATGGAGGACAAATATATGCAATGACCATCCTTTACCAGAAATGAAGTGACCACTGCATCCTGCCACTGGTTCTGAGGAGGAGATTCCCCCTGGAATGCCCTCAGAAACAGGGCAATGAGCATTTTGCTGGAAAGCCAACTCTTTTGCAGGGGTTAGGTCTGGACCGTGTGGACTTCCACCTGTTTTTTGCTTGTCTGCCTTCTTATTAGCTTTAAAATTAATGTTTTTTATATTATATATGGTTCTTTATGTCAACAATTCTTTAAATAGTTATATACCAATATTTACCAGTTTGAAGTATATTCTTGTACTTCACTTAAACTGGTTCCCATGTTTTCCTTGTGCTCACATTTGATCTGGAATTATGACATATTCAATAATAATTAATCAGACACATAGGAAATGAAACGCTGCATTCAGTAAGTACAATGCACACTACTTACGCGTTTAATTTGTCGGACAGTTTTTGCCAGCCATCTTTTCTGGTTTGGGCTGCTTTTACAGTGTTACCCCTTGTGCATACTAAAATTTTGAAGTTCTTCATATCCTTCAAGTAAAAGGTCCTGCTCCGCTTGTGTGGAAAAAATGCGCCCGTTCTTTTGTCATTTTGTTGCAGCCTATCAAAGATTTGCTGATCGTGTTTTCTAGACTCAATATATATGGGCTTTTAATCAGTGCAGGCGCACGCAATCATCTCGGATGATTAGATCTAACTAGACTAATCTACTACACAGCTGCATTTGAAAAACCGACTTATCCCGGATGAGTTTCACTGGCATTAACTCATCCAAGATGAGGCATCTGATCTCGGATGATTCAAGTGGCGTACGGAAAATACCCCCCAGGTCTCTTTAGGTCTCTCCTTGTTTCTTTTTCCCTGTGGTGTCCATCAAATGGCTGTTCTTAGAACTAAGTTGTAAAGTATGACACACATGTACCAGCCAACTGTTTATGCTTCTGTATCGTCTCTGTCTTGGGAGCCATCCCTGTCTTGTTTCACGGTTCTTCATTGGAGATGGTGTTTGACCAAAATATCTTCAGGATTAACTGCAGACATTTGCTCTGGAACACCTCTAAATTCTGCTTGATGGTGGCAGTGGTCTGTAAGCATTCAGAATCATACCAAAGAACATCGAGCACATGATTCTTGAAGCACCAAAGCTTAGTGTGGATGTTGAAGCCAGTAGATCTCCAGATGGGCTTGAGCAATCGAAGGCTCGTTTGGCTTTGATGACTCTGGCATTAATTTCTTGGTTGCAGTTGTCGTGCATTGTCACCTTAGTGCTATTACTAATAGCAAATACAAACACATAAACCAAAGTACCTCAATGACCAAAAACATTTGGAAAAACACTTGCATTAACACACACAAAATCATTCGACTCAGCTTAAATACTAGTGTGAATGTAGCCTCATGAGCAAACAGAATTTTTTTTTATGTGACTTAAATCATGATGGGATATTTAGCTTGTTATTTTTAAGAACCACGTCCACTAACAAAAATGAAAATGACTCATTTATTCAAGTGTATCTTTTATCTGCCTTTCAGTATCTCTGGAGGCCTACATTGTTTTCGTTCAATCTGAAGGAAGAGAAATACCTCAAATACCAGCTGCAGATTCAAAAAATGACTTTGGAAGAAAATTACAAATGTGTAAAAATAGCTGTGTGATGAGAGTAAGTAGTTATTAAAATGCTTCATCATTAGGTCATTCATGTAATGATTTTTAAGATATTTTTTGTACTTGGGGAATTTTTTCTGATGGGTTTCTTAGTTATAATTATAATATATTATTGCGTTGTTTTGATTTTATTTTGGTTGATATTTTTGTTTATTTGCTGGTGCTACCATTTTGTGACTCTTGGCAGTCACAGTGATGTTGTCTTCCAAAGGATATTTCGAATGACAGCACACTGCAGTCAGCCCCTAATATTTTTGACTCTCTAAGAAAGTGCTAGGAGTAGGATTATAATACTTTAAGGACTTCAGATTTTCTAATGGCAGTTTGCCTTTGTTTAACATATTGGGTTTTGTTGTCTTGGTTTAATTGGCTCCAGCAGACCCCTGTAACCCTGTAGTTAGGATATAGCGGGTTGGATAATGGATGGATGGATGTCTTGGTTTAGTTTTAACCCCCTGGTTCTTTGAGCTCAGCATTAGTTTCTTCATTTTTATTTTTGCCTTACCATCTTCTTATCCTTCTTCCTCTTTATTGGCAAGATAATACTGTAGTGAAAGATACACTCTTTATATTATATGTGGTTGCATCATTTTCATTCTCATTTCATTATCATTCAGTCCCATGGAATCATATTGCATTAATGTGAAATATTCAAAGATACTCCTATGAAACCGCTTTAAAACATATCATAGTGCAAACACATTCAGAGACTAGTTAGTGAGGATATCTGTGCCTTTATTTATTGTAAAGACGGCAGAAAGAAGAGTATTAAGCTTTTCACTTGTGTGAAAATGCTGTTTAATTTAGCAGATGCAATTAAGTAGATTGATCACTGAAGGTCTTCTTCATAGCTTACTATCTCTGTCTCACTTGACACATTTTTAATATATTCTCCCACCTACTAACATCTTCTTCAATTAACCAGTTTCACACCATTATCCCTACTAGAACAACAACTTCTACCATGTGAACTGGGATGGCCAGTAAAGTGTCCACCTCTGATCATCAGTGTGGGCTGTCCATACCTGAAGACCAGTTAAGGAGACAACTGAGGAAGGTACACATAGGAAAAGCTGCGGGACCAAATGGAGTCAGTCCTTGAGTTCTTACAGAATGTGCTGACCAACTTTGTGGTGTCCTCTGTCACCTGCTCAGTCTGTCCCTAAGGCTTCGAAAGTGCCATTACTATGGAAAACATCCAGCATTGCTCCTGTTCCAAAGAAGGCAGCGGTCCCTTTACCTAATGGCTAGAGACCAATGGTGTTTGTGTCTCATATCATGAAGACCTTTGAGAGGCTAGTCCTGGACTATCTGAGCTCTCTTTTGGTAGACCACCTGGACCCACTGCAGTTTGCCAATGTTACAAATACTAGAGAGGTGGATACAATTATCTGTCTGCTCCAAAAGGCTTATTCTCAGCTAGACAAAGCTGGTGGCACTGCGAGGATTATGTTTTTTTTTTTTATTTTGTTTTTTTTTTCCAGTGCCTTCAATACCATTCCGACACCTCTGTTAAGGGATAAACTCAAAAGATAAGCAGGGACATGAGCCCATGGTGTCCAAGATAATGGACTACCTGTCAGGACTGCAGTCTATGACACTCAAGGAAATTGTTTCTGATATAGATGTGAGCAACATTGGAGCAACACAAGGAACCTTTGTCTCCTTTTCTCTTCTCTCTGTACACCTCAGACCATAAATATAATACTAGGTCATGTGACTTGCAGAAATTCTCAGATGATTCTACACTTATGGGGTGTATGGATAACAGGGCTGAGACAGTAAAGGAGTCAGGTGGAGAAGATTGTTTCTTGGTGCAAAGAGAATTCTCTGCATCTTAACATCAACAAAACAAAGGAACTGGTTATTGACATTCAACACACCAAAGAGCCTGTATGTCTAGTCACTGTTCAGTAATGAACGTAGAGGTGGTCCACTCCTACAAGTACTTGGGGGTCCACATTAATGACAGTTTGGACTGGTCTCAGAACACAGAGGAGCTATATAAGAAAGGGCAGGGCAGGCTCTTTTTCTTTAGGAGACTGTGTTCCTTTAATGTGGGAAGTGACATCTTTCACATTTTCTATAACTCCGTAATGGTCAAGTGCGATTTTCTACAGTTTGGTGTGCTAAGCCAGTAACATCATTTTAAGAGAGGCCCACCAAATCAACAAGCTAATTAAAAGGGCAAGCTCAGTTATGAACTCTGGATCACCTAAAGTTCGTAGCAAAGGAGAGAATTAAAAAAAACTGAGTGTCATTATGAACAATGCTGCACATCCTCTCTCTGACACACTAACACTGAGCACTTTTAGCCAATTATTCAGCAGAAGTGTATCAATAATCTGGGGCTTCTTCATACCAACAGCAATATGCTTGCATAATGTCTCACTGATAGCCAAGTTAGAAATTTTCTTTCTTTTGAATTTTCTTGCTTTTAGTTATTCTGGTGTATGTTTATATATTTGTTTATTTTTCTTCCTATTTATGAATTTATTTTTTAACAAGCTTTTGTAAAAAGCCAAATATCCCCCTAGGAACAAATAAAGCTCTGTGTAATATTTAATCTACTCTATTGAATCAAAATAAGTCTTTCTATATGGAGGCTCCATTTAAGAGTTGAAACTAAGGTAAGGCTATTTCTGCGGGTGTGTTCTTTCACTGTGAATAAAACAGACAAAAGAGGAAGACTACTGGATGTTGGCTCTGCCCTTTCAATGTCTCCATTAGTTGTATATTTTTATGAATAATTTAGCATTTTGGTTTCATCTGATTGACCTCTCAGAACCTGCACTGAAGTGGTTTATTGCTGAATGTGAAGTACATAGGTTGAAGATCACATCCTCCCAATGAGGGGTCTTAGTCCTATCCTGGAAACGATTGCCTTTCTCTCTGCTGGAGAAAATGGGAGCAACTGCTCCAACTGGAGGAGTAACACTCCCCATTCTTATCTCTGCCAATGAACTGTTACTGATGACTGAAAAAATTCAGTTGGGGGTTACAAGGGGTTGAAATGAAGTGGCTCTGTAGGACTGATGGGATCTCACTTTCACACAAGCTGGATTCATGCAATTCAGGATGATCACTGCCTTTGTTGTTATAAACTGAGAGGAGACATCTGAGGCATTAGGGGAATGTACCAATAATGTCAACTTGGCATTACAAACAAGAAGATGGCAGTATATAGACACTTCAATTCCAATCTAATGGAGCTTGAAAAGATTTATCAGGAGGAATGGGGAAAAAATGCCCAAGTCCAAGTGTGTAAACTTGTAGAAACTTACCCACGAAGACTCAAAGCTGTAATTGGTGCCAAAGGGACTTCTATAAAGTGCAGAATTAATGGTCTGAATACTTATATAAATGGGAGATTTTTTTATTCTACTTAATAAATTTTTGAAAACATATTTTCACTTTGCCACTATAGGTTATTGAGTGTAGATTAATGGAAAAAAATGGCAAATGTATCCATTTAAAGTTAAATCTATAACACAATAAAGTGTACAGAAAGGGAAGTGGTCTGAATACTTCCTAAATCTACTGTATGAAACACGACTCTGCTGAAAGGTGATATGTATGCAAATTTGGCACACTCTGGACAAATAATATGTATCTTACCTGGCCTGGGAGAATTCAGTATGCGGAGATGCTACTGGAAATGGAGAATTCTAGTCACCTCAGTTCAGCTATATTATCATTCTGACCCTCAGGAAAAAAAAAATTAGAATAAAAATTGTTTCTTCATCAAACCATAAAAATATGCATTGGAACCCAGTAATGATAAACACAGATCACCTCTATTCACAATAAGGTTTTAATATCCTATACACCTATTATCAAAACTGACTGAAGACTAATTTGCATATAGTTAAAAGCATTATGGAACAAATACTAATTAACTCACAAAATATGATAAGCAAGCTGTCTTTTTCACTAACCTATCTTTATTATTCAGTCCTATTATTATTTATTTACTTCACTATGGACACAATCCATTAGTCACAATGGCATTGCTGTCACTTCAAAATTATTGGATACTAAAAATCACGCCAGTACCACACAGAAGTGACAGTTTATCAGTGAACACTTGTACTTGTGACTGGAATGTTTTTCCTGTTTGAATATTCTTGTTTTTTTAAATCCAGTAAGTGTTGCACTGTTTATTATGTTGACATCATTTTGGCACTTGATTTTCTGCTGTATATTGTTATTGCTCTGATTATTTTTTATTTTGTTGTAACCTGTACAATAGAAACAGAATAACTTGTAAAACAGCTCTCTCTACATTCACTGAAACTGCAAATGTTCAATAGTGAACTCCAAAGTGTAAGCAAACCGTCTGTATTGAAACAAAAGCACTGCTTGCTTACAGGTTGGGGGGTCACAAACTGAGATCCTTGAGGACCACTTTATACTTCATTATGGTTTGGCTGTTGCTAGAGGAAAATGAAACAATTAAGGGTTCCTAATGTTAAAAAGCAAGTCAATTAAAAGTGTGGCCAAAGACATCTGCTCCATTAGCTACAGTAATTGGCTACAGTAATTGGTTGCTAATTAAGAAAGTGGCTGGAATGAAAATCTTCATCCACTAAGGCTCCTCAGGATCGCAGTTTAACACTCGTGGTGTGCAGAATAGTGAAATGTTTTCACTCAGTAGTGAACATATTTTAGTTTAATTGGTGACTGTACATGGGTTCTGTATGAGTCAGTGCTGGAGTGTTTGTGTAAGAGGGTAAGTGTGATGCTGTGTGCACAGTCCTGTGAAGAAAAATCCCCACAACCCTGAGCTGGATAGCTGGGCTTGAAAATGGAAGGATGTATACAGGCATTCATACTACTGAAATATCATGCATCCTTTTCATTAATCTCCACTTAGAATGAGGGAGAAAGAAAAACATTTTATTGTAGTCCCTGTAGCATTTCAAAAGTAGAAATTTGACATATTCATGCTTTGCAAAATTTAAAGATTTACATTTAAATAAACACAAAAGGCATATTTTCTTCCACTTCTACAATTTCCTGCCTTGGCTACTCAGTGCTTAGGAGACAGACTCCTTTTAATTATTTACGAGAAAATCAAATAGAGGAACTGGATGGATGAGATAGCACATGGTGTAGATTACAAAAAAATGATAATTGCCTAATTCATCTTGCCTAATTCATGCACTCAAGTAGCTGCCTTATTATGTATTAAAACAAATATGGTTGCTTTTAGTTATAAATCTTAAAGGCACCTAATAGTAATTAAAGTTGTTTTGGAATTTGCGTCACAAAATGAACACTTTCCAGAACTTTCAATTTTTTAAATAACAACACATTCAGTCACATAATACCTGAAAATTGCTCCAGGAGTGTTGTACAATGGCTTACCCTTTGCTCTGACCTCCAAAGGTCATATGAAAAAGACAATTTCATAAAGCATATCAAATCAAAATGATGATTATTCTCTTAAAGCAAGTGATTTTATTGGAATTGGTCACTTTATGAAGTAAATCTCTATGTATGTGAGGAAACCTTGTCACGTGTGCATGTGTTTAGGATCATACATTTCGGTACAGAGTTTATAAATTTAAAATTTTAGAATTTAAAATAGAGTTTTAAAAGTAAAACTTATCAGTTTCATCCTCATTGTGACACAGTGCATTTTCCTGTTTCTGACTGTGGATGCTTCCTAATGCTACTCCATATTTTCTTCCACATTCCAAAAAGCTTTTTGGCCGCTCTAAGGTGGTCCCTTATGATGGAGGATTTCTGTCCTCCTGGAGCTCTTCTCTGTTAGCCACAAACACTCCTTCCATCCTCAGTCCCCAGTTTCCTTTAAATGGACAGGCAATTCTCAGGTAAGGTATCATTCTTAGTAGACACCAGGGGTCCACAGATAACACAAAGCCCTCCCCGTCTGCCCTATAGTGCAACCATTTGGAGAGGGGGCATCTTTTAAATTATCTGCAAACTTCCACCATGTTTTTAATAAGAACAAAATACAATTTATAGATGAAAGGAGAGGATTTGATTTGCATAGCTAATTTAATTAGCTAGTAGCTAAGGTGTCTCATTGTTACATGTTATTCATTTATCATAGCACTGGAGAGTGGACAGACATACTGCTTGAGAGAATGTCAAACTTGTCGAGAGGTTTACTTACCTCGGTAGTGACATTCATGTCTCTGGTGTCTCTTCTTGTGAAGTCAGTAGACGGATTGAGGAGAGCATGAGGGTGTTCATGAGGTTGCTGGAAAGAGGTGTGTGACACTACTGATATCTTTTCAAAAGGAGGAAGGTCCAAGACTTTAGAGTCCAGGTGCTTCCTGTTTTGCTATATGGTTGCGAGACATGGACACTATCTTGTGACCTGAGACTGGATTCCTTTGGTACTGTGTCTCTTCGGAGAATCTTTGGGTACTGCTGGTTTGACTTTATGCCAAATGAGCAGTTGTGCATGGAGTCCCAGATGAGGCACATTACCTGAACTGTGAGGAAGTGTTAGTTGTGGCACTACAGTCATGTGGCGTGATTCCCCGAAGGTGATCAAGTTCACAGGATCCTCTTTGTTGTGGATATTTGTTGAGGATGCCCACATAACACCTGGCTGCAGCAGATAAGAGGGTCATTTCCTAAGGGTGGGACTGGACTGCGTGTCTGCCTAGGGGGTTGCCAACCAGGATCGTGAGCTGTTTTGTCGTGTGGTGAGTGCAGTAGCATGCTGTCTCAGTGCATGCTCCCCAACCTGTCCTGACCTGACCTGGAGAGTGTCAAACTGTTACATGTGTGTTAGACATGCTGGTAAGCATCTCACTGACCTCTGCACACATTACAATACTACTGCTGCTATTACTATATCCCCCCTAAACCTGGTCTTTGGACTACTTGCTCTTGAGGCACTAGCTAGTATTCCTCCACTGAGATTATATCTTCTGCTCCAGCATGACAATGAGCAACTTATTCTGCCTTTGCTTATTCTTTCCGTATTGTCAAGACATTGCCAGCAGTTCTTTCTTCAAACTTTATAAACATTTTGCTACAGTCAGTACATTTTAATACAAATTATGTGTATTTCAATATAAAAATTGTGCATTTTCATGTAGATTATGTCCTAAATTTCACCTTTCTTAAGGTTATTGGGTAAAAAGATAATGGTGCAGATTTTGTTTAACTGGTAATACTTGGGATGTGCTTACTACATAATAATTACTGCAATATATCAATCAATCATACTTTAAAGCACAACCTTTTCTGGGCTTTAAATAATCCTGGGGGAAGTTCTGGCTGAGTACTTAAATCACTCAGAAAGACATTGCTTTTGTCAGTCCTTTAGTAGTTTTTATTCTTATGCACTTTGTTATTCTGTACTATAATATTGTTTTAATGTTGCTGGCCTTAAAATATCAGTTAATAATATTTAGCCTCCTTTATGGCTGTCTTTATCATCCTTCTACTTCATCCATCAATCAACTCTACCTCTGTCTTCTTCTCAGCAATACATTAACAGCTCACCACAAATACCCAAATATAGTGTGCACATTCTTAGAGATTTGTCTTTGTAACAGCATTTCAAAATAAAAGGCCATCCATGAGGGAGTACAGTGTCTCCATAATGCCCATTACAGCAGCAACAGACTGTTATTGTAGCATTGCCATAGCCATGATCATTCATTGACAATCACAAACAAGCAACCTACATACCTGCTCTCAATACTATATAAAATGCAGTGGGATTTTAAATGTCAAGTTGAAGTACAAATTTACTATCATGTGTGCAAGGCACATTGACATTTGATCCTGCATGTCATACACAGACTAGTGAAAATGGTGCAATGCCATCATCAGAAAATGAATACAACACCAGACATTAAATGCAACATCGGTTGATGTATACAAGAAACACTTCATAGTTAACAGTGCAAATGGCTTTTCAGTTGTCTTATATCCAGAGGACAGAAAAGACTGCCCCCTCAATTAGTTGGTGTGAATGCAGATGGTCTTGTACCATTTTGGAATGAATACCTTGTAGCGGATGCCACATGTGCTATTATACCGTGGGCAGTTTGCTGCCTCTTTGGGTGCACTGCACTGAAGAAGGATGCTGTAAATACACCTTTAAGTGGGAGGTCATAACTCGATCAGGGCGGTTGGTGTTAAATACTTAAAAACCAGAAAAGAAGGGGAGAAAGAGAGACATCTTGTGGTGGAGCAAAGAGAAGAGACAAGGTAGCGCCAAGTAAAGTATCTACTGGAACAAGTTCTTTTTTTTTTTAAAGACTCAGCGACACAAGGGAGACACGTCTCTGAAGACGGACTCTTTTTCTTTGATTTCGCTGACGAATATCTTGGACTGGTAGGATTAAACGTTGTTGTTATCGGCTCGACGGCCGGCGTATTCCAGTAGGGTTTCCTCTTTGCACTGAACAATAAGGACAGTAAACCCATTTGGACAAACTGGTTTCTCTTATTTATGAACATCACGCGTTCAAACCAGAAAGGGGGGCTTTGATTGCTATGTATTTATTTGTTTGTTTGTTTTTCTTTATATATGTAAAATAATATATTCTTTTGCTTCTTCTTTATTTTGTGATATGGCTTGTTGTTAATGCTAAGCTAGGACTGGTGGCGGGAGTCAATAAAAGGACGAGCGTTGGTCATGTTGCCCGATAGATTTTAGATATTGAACTGCTTTATACTAGCAGTTTTCTAATCATGCTGTAACTCGGGGTTTAGTTGTTTGCCCGGGGTTAGCGGTTCAACCTAAGATGGGGATGTGTGCAGGGTGTTATTTTTACTTTTAAAGGAAAGTATTTTGTTTAGAATTTTTTTTTTCAAGGTTGATGAAATGCTTGCATATTAAATAGCTGTGCAGCGCCATCTTGTATAGTAAACATGGAGTTTGACAACATGGTAACATCATGTGAAAAGGATTGGAACTCAGCCATACATTGAATACACTCCAGTACTGCACACACCAAGAATTCCCTAATTCAACTAGTTGAATTCTTTCATAGATCACATTTATCTCACTATTATAAAAAAAAATCTTGGAAGACTTGGAAGGAGATGAGACGTGATTTTCTCGAAGACACTTTAACGTCCCGCGAGACAAGGCAGTGAGACAAAAGGACAGCTGTTGTACAGACTTTTTAATGTTTGAAGCAACATGAGCGGCAGAGATGTGAATTGGCTGACGCATAGCACGCCAGGGTGGGGGTTTGGGTAAGGGGGTGGGCGAACGAAGCGAGCGGGGGCAAAGCCCCCAAGTCTCATTTAAAATTGTCCAAAATGTACCCAGGGTAAGACTCAGCCTACAAGTGTTGCCATCAAGCTCCAGCATCACTAGGCAATATGTTCTGGGAATGTATTAGATTAACATAATTTTGGACCCAAATCTTTACATGCTTCTCAGATAGCCTTTGTGTTACAATCATTCCTAATTCATTAACAGCAATATGTGGCGTACTCCCAGATGGGATTAAGGTGCAAAGATTGTAACAGCCTATACCACACTATTAGCACGCAGACTAACCTTACTCAAATGGAAAAATCCTAACCCACCTTCTATAACTCAGTGGATAAGCAATGTCCTATATTATCTTAAATTAGAAAAACTAATTCTTGCAGGAAATGTAGAAAATGTTTTAAAAACATGACAGGAATTCATTAATATTATTTTTGAATATGAATGCTGAGCCTGTGATCAACTCTGTCATGTTGTTAATCATTTTATTATATTTTAAAAAGTTAGTTGTTTTTATTTTGCTCATGCTTCTCTTCATTTTGCTTTTCACTTTGGTAGGGGTTGAATTCTGTTTTGTTTCGCATCATTTTTCTACTCTGTATTCATTTTGAACTAAAAGGTTGTACCTGTTAAGTTATTGTTATTTGTTTGACTGAGTAGCATCCCATTGTAATGTTCTAGTTTTTGAAAATAAAATATAAATAAATAAATAAATATATAAATAATGTTTTTGCTCTTCCAAATATAATTTTATATATTGTTGTTCTTGGTTTCATTTTATTACTTTGTAATATTATCATTTTTATGCTGTGTGTATTAACCATTTTTCTATTATACATTTTGTTAAGAATATATGAGATGCTTTGTGTTATTTAACCTGTCACCTGCATGTGGAGCACAAAGAGACAGGGATGCTGCAGCTAATATTTAAAGAGAAGCTCAGATTTTACTGAAGCTTCAGCATTATATTTGTGATCTCATTTCACTTTTTGTGTGATTTTCTTCTGCTTCATTTGGATTTTTTGGATTTGACCCTGGCTTTTGCTAAACGATGTTGTTCCTGGCTTGTGATTATTTGCAATTGTTTACTGTTAAGTATGCCTTTTTTGGGCAATTACTATATTTTGACATTTTTCTTTAAATAAATTCTTTACATAGAAACACACCTTGGTTTTGTTGTCCTTCAGGATCAACAGTTTAATGGTTTCACTGTCCTCCTCATTGTGGGCATTTAAAAGCATTAACCACATTTTTGGGTCTGCACAGACTTGGCACCTGCTTGAGGGTAGGTTGCCTGTAGTGAGACCATACCTTAGGTAAGGGCATATCTGGATTTTTGTCTGGTTTTTGAGGACTGCACCCCTTTCTGAGATTTTAAAGTGGCAAATCACAACACTTGACATTAGCCAAGATATGTTGTCAGTGATGGTGACTCCAAGATTTTTATAACTGTTGACCTTCTCGATGTCATATACTCCAGTATAGATATGAAGTCGGTCTGCCTGATGCTTTCTTTTCTCCCCAGCTCCTTCATTTTGCCAACATTAAGGAAGACAGTATTGTCCTGGGACTGCTGTGTAACAAGGCAAACCTCTCCTCTTTAAATTGTCCTATCATTGTTGCTGATCAAGATCATAATGGTGGTCTCATCAATAAATTAATGATGCATGTGGAGTTATGCATGGTCACACAATCATAGGAGAAAAAAGTTTACAGAATGGTGCTTGGCACACTCCTATGTGGGTTTCTCCTTTGAGGATCAATGTGGAGGAAGTAACGCTAACAACATGCACATGTTGGGGGTCTTCCATTTAGGACATTCAAAATCCAACTGTGTGGGGTGTAAGAGCTTGCTAATCAGTATGGTTGGTAGAATAGTGTTAAGTAAACACTGTAGTCTATATACTGAAGAGTGGTCTGGCTTTATTTAGGTATGCCAGGATACTATGAAGTTCAAGGGACATGGTCAATGCACAGGGGTTTGATTTTCTTAATGGGCCCTTGTTCTGTGTTGTCAGGGCAGGCAGCCATTTGTTAAAAGTACATTTTGATGAGCGACTATTTAAATTATTTTATTTGGTAACACTGCGGTGGACTGGCGCCCTGCCCAGGGTTTGTTTCTTGACTTGCGCCCTGTGTTGGCTGGGATTGGCTCCAGCAGACCCCCATGACCCTGTAGTTAGGATATGGCGGGTTGGATAATGGATGGATGGATGGATGGATAGTTGGTAACATTACAAAATTGGCTGATTAAAAAAAAAAGTAAGAAATTGCATTGTCTTCATTTATGCATATTTTCTTTTTATAACAACATGACAACATGGTTAATTATCCAATGGCTATAACACAGAGACAAGTTAAATCAGAAAGCTCATTTTTACTGCATACAGTCCAAATTAATTTAGAGGTTAAAAGTGGTTACACTTACATTGGTCCAGTTGTAAATGTTGAAAGCAAATCCACCATAAAATTATGATAAAATTATGAGGAGAAGACAAAGTTATGCTGCAGAGACTTGCTCTAAAATAACATATTTTCCTTTTTAAATTTTTTGTTTTTATCCTATTTTCTTCTGCAGTGGTGCAGGCCATCTTTCTCTTGCAGGCTCTGCTGGGATCACTGTGCCTGGCAGAACAGTGCTCGTGGCAACTTAAGGTCCTGGAAACCGAGACTTTTCAGGTTGTGTCCAACACTCTGTGGAGGCAGCAGCAAGTATACGGAATTCAGCGAATCATGAAATTTCTGGTTGAACAAGCTGTGGATCCTCATGAAAATGAAGTGGTGAGACTAACTAGGCTAGTCTGTTTGTGGTAACTAATGATTATTTGAACTGGACTGTAACTGCAGTGACTTTACCCTGAACATGCCAATGTTTGCATTAATACGACTAATATCACTTTTCTCTCTAGAGTAGTGCTGTTTATCGATTGAACATTTAGCTAGATTAGTTATTTAGATGAAAATCAAATGAAGATAAAAAGAAATTAAACAACAAGGTGGCACTGATGGTTCTAGGAACCTTAATTTGATCCCTAGCCTACTCATCACCTGTGAAGCACTTCTATTTTTACCATTTTTGCATTCCAATCCAGTTTCCACTTACAATGCAGAGACATTCAGATTGTATTCACTGGTAACTCTGAGATGGCCTGATTAGTCTGACAGTGTGTTTTCTCCTGTTGCACAGAAATCGGGTTTAACCTCCTTAGACTCTTACTACAAAGCATCTCAGTTTGAAAATTAGTACTGTGGAGAACTCCCACAAACTTCACAATGTCTGACTTAGAACTCATCTCCTTGCAGCATGATCTGATAGGTGAACTCCGCCGTGCAGAGATTGTTTCTGAATGCTGTAAGTGGAGAGTGATTTCTAGTGATATAAGCTGAGCTCTTTCTGTGTCCTAGTCCCCCTTTTCAGCACAGCGCCGACACTACACCAAAGAAAAACATCCTTACTGTAGCATAGAACCCAGTAGCCTTTTGATGCTACCACATTGTCCCTATACATGCTTGGAGAGCCTCATATCCCATAATAGAGTTTATGCTGTTATCCACAGAGTTTTCAATGATTTCCTGCTATGATGGTAGCATCCCCTGGTGGTTAATAAGAGTACCTTCAAAGAGGGTAAGTCAGGTGATATTCAACCACCTAGATAGTTAGACAAATTGCTGAAGCATTTTGACTGTAAACTGGAAAACCCAGTAAACCAGATCTGTTTTTTGACAGGCTATTTGTAAGGTAAGAAATACGAAATGCAGCTTTTTCTCCCCTGTTACAAAGTATTACTTATTTCCACACCCCTTAGATATACTTTGGCTTCCCCTACTACCTGAAAGTCATCCTGTCCTGCTCTACTAAGGTAAGCATGCTTTTCCAATCTGTTTTCTGTCAAAATCCCTCCAACAGTTAGTCATGTTTCTTATTACCTCCCTCTTTCCTTCCTAGGTGGCCTCAGAGTATGTTGCCCGCCAGGCATTCTTGACTGGGATGAGCCCTAATGTGACTATGATTGCTAAAGAACCTGTCAATCCGGCCAGTGGAATTCACATGAGCCTGGAACTGACATTGGGTGCTGCTGCCTTGCGGGATGACAGTAAGGAGTTTTTGGATATAACTACTCTAAGTGGTTTCCACTTTAGTCAGCATCCAAAGAGTTTGACTAATTAAGTTCAAGTTATTTAAGGGTAATTCATATTTTTGTGCATTTGGTCTCAATTAGAGTTATGTGGTTTCAAATGTATGGAACTGTCTTCCAGATTTTGAAAAAATCATAAGAGTGTGATAAACAAATTAAACCCAGGCAAAAACACAAGCCAATTTTTGCAAAATGTAAATGTGTGCCAACATGGGCACTAGCATCATGTCCAGCCACAGATATCTCTTGAATATTTGGACTATGCTGGTTTTTAGCACAAGACTCACTCAAAAACTCTGTCAGGTGAGTTTTGACCTGCATTATTCAATCCTGACCTTCTTAGGACTCTTTTATTGACTGATTCTGGCAGGAATGTGCTTCTCAAGGATTGTATATCAATTTAACATGGGGAAAATATAAGTGGTAGAGGCCATGCAGTATAAATGCAACACACACTCTTCAATGGAAGTGACAGTAACAGTGACTTTTTGTCTTTCGTTCTCAGCACCTGCCTGTTCCAGTGAGATGTGCTTACTTGGCTGGTATTTCCCCTTGCCTTTCGTCAATGGCTCAGTAGTGTATCTGTTTATAATTCAAAGTAATGGCTTTGGCCTAGACATCATGGACAGCATGTGAGATTACTGAGTTCTTTTAGCATTTTCTTTGCCTTCTCTGAGTGTCTCCTTCTCATATATTTTATTAAACCTTACAGGCATACACTGAATATAAATGGGTACATAGTTCCATCCGTTACCCCAAACAGAGAGCCAGAAGTGGTGCTAGGAGTCAAGGTGAGGATATTGTATGATTTGTGTGTCTGTTTCAAAATAGACCAAAGTGTATATATGCTCTATCAAAAATCAGCTCTTTTGATATTCATAGCTAAGAGCCCACACAAACAAAACTCAATATTGGCAGTTAAGAACAAAACACTAAACATTGTAGGACAACAGCACTTACCATAACGTTTAAAGCGGGTTTGACGTATAGAAACAGACAGCCTGTCTGACTAGTTACATATTATCACCATCAGAGCAAGAATCTCTAGGAACACTGGGCAAGCACTGGCAAAATTATTGAATGTAGCTAAGTTTTTGGTCTTTACCACTGTTTCCTGGTGATGGTTTGGAGAAAAGATGCCCAAGGGTAGAGGGAAAAATCAGATCTCATTTGAGTGTTGAATTATTTTGATAGACAGTAGAAAGTTTTGATTGATTCTCTTTTCATCATTTTATCTTACTGCTTACAGAAATTTGTTTAATATTGTTTACCTTTTTGTCCTTACTTCTGTTTGTAAGAGGACAAGTCTTGCAAGTTGTTGGTTAAATAACATAATCTTGCATCTGACCTTCATCTTAATCTGTTTTTAAAGAAATGTGATGTTTAGACTTAGGAACAGTCTATAAATTTGAAAATTTCACTCCATTCTTTCATGTAGTATCTGACATCAAGTGAAATGCTTTTTTTGTAGCAAAAGTTAAATATTTTATATAATGAACGTGGCATGAAGATATGATGATTTTCTGAATAATGAGATTGTGAAGGTCAGTGTTATGTACTTGAAGGTTGCTCAACATTATGGACACACAAATAAAGATTTTGTGTGTTTATTTTTCTCTGTTAATATACTTAGAACAAATCATATTTGGCTATAGCTTTTTACTATGAGATTGATTAGCATTTTGGTTTTGGTGCTTAATTTCTGATCTTCCAGTTTTGATCTTAGCCTTTCTTATTGACTATGTTTCATTTTCTAGTTCATTTGAACAGCATCTGCCTAAAATTTCTCTGTGATTTACCTCTTAGCAGAACAGTGGCAGTTTTGTATTCTAAATACTGTTTTAGTGGCCTTGGACAAGTTTTTAATGCCAAATTATATGTTCACCATTACAGGTATATTAAATCCAAGTATATAACAAAGCTGAAAAGACGATTTTATATTCAGTTTAATGTGCCTCAGCAAGGAGGAATTCCTTCATTTCACTCTATTTTCAAGAGGTTAGGTAAATTTTAAATTCACTGGCAGTGTGCAGGATATATTTATAAGACCACTGAGAGCTGTACGCTTGCCCGAAAATATTGAAACGGTCGACATGCTGTAAAGCAGTGCTTCTGGCATTTAGTACAACAATCAATTCAATTCTGTTTACTTTTGTATAGCTCACTTCACTGAGTGAAGGACCAGAGCACTGTGACAAGTTCTCAGGTAAAATGCAAGTATAAATTTTACACATTACTAAATGCTGACTTAGTACACATAAAGACAGAGATGTATTTAAATCTCTCTATATAAAAAAATCTTGGGAAGAGAGATGAGACGTGACTTTCTTAGAGAGACACTTTCACGTCCTGCGAAACAAGACTTTGTGTCAAGAGATTTAACCACGTCTGGGGCCAGAAATAAAAGACAAAGAGTAGATGACAAAGGAGAACATCGTAAATAATTCAAAAATGTTGGTGTGATACAAATGCAGAGCAGGTTATAGATAATGAAAGTACTAAAATTTGAAAGTCTCAAAAAATGATAGTAAAGATCATATTAGCGCAAACAAACGGAAATTATTACTCAGTGAAATAACGGAACAACGAAAAGAGATCAAATACATTGTTCAGATTTTAAACTTTAAGTCGGAGACTTGTAGATCATCTAATTCGTGTTGCCATCAGGGAAAAGTAGTGTTTCTTCCTAATAAAGAGGCGTGTCCGTGAAAATTAAAAGATTTGTTTTTTTGGTGAAAGTGAAATCCACATACGCTGTCATGCTTGGGTCACAGAGTTGCACAGATACACAGGAGATTTTAGAGACAGAAACATTATTCAAACACTTCAAACCAAACATAAGTCTCTTTTAGGAGTGAATCGAGCTCCATGTGTAGTCAGAAAGGATTGTCCCATCTCTCAATTAAAAGAATAGAAAATCTTACTCTTCATAGGGGCGTGCCTCGGAAGCAGGACCCCCCCACAGGAGCACAGGATGTCTAGGGGAGAAGAAAAACAAGGCAGTGTGACAAAAGGACAGCTGCTGTACAGGCTTTTAAATGTTTAAAGCGCTGCGTGAGATGAAGATCACTCAGCACGGCAACAGCAGCAAGCCAGCAGCTGATCAAGCAAAGAGGAGGTAAAAAAAAAACTATTTGTTTCTCATTGTATCACCATTTAAGAGGGGGTTTCAGAGGAATGACTGCATCTCCTTGGGTTGCGTTCAGCTTCACAACGTGAGCGGCAGAGACGCGAAGGGGCTGGCACGTAGCACAGGCATGGGGGGGTTGGTGAGCAAAGCGAGCAGGGTGCGAAGCCTCCTAGTATACATGAAAACAATGTTGTTTGAAACTGACTAACATAAATGGAAACCAACAATTTATGTCCATTGAATAATTATTGAACCATAGCCAAATGACAACAGAGGAGAGGAAAACAAAAACACCAGTTAGCAGCATTCATGGAGGAAAGAAACCTCTGGACACTCCATGGTCAATTGTAAGAGAGAAAGTCCAAGACAAAGTCAAACACAGTCACTCCTGGGCCATCTAATTTGATGACAGAAAACTTTAATTGGTCAATTCCAATGCTCCTTTATCTGAGATGTTTTTTCCTTACACAGGAGAGCAGCTTGACAGTAGAGTAGTGCCACATCAAGGTTTCAAGAAGAGAAACAGATAGATGAGGTTTAGTACTGGTTTATAATAATTGTAGTAATTGATGACAGTTTATAAATATTTTATTATTTATATTTCTGTACAAATCACTAACAAACAGAAATGCAGTATGCACAGCTAATAAGCACCTCTAGTCAGGGTATAATATTAGTAGACATTAGTAAGTAATAGGGAGTTTTCAGCTTGGATTTGAAGGTTGAGACTGAAGGGGCATCTCTGAGATCATTCCACAGCTTCAGATGCCTTAAACTAAAAGTACAACCTCCCAGTGTTATTTTATTAACCCTTTAAATCTTAAGTAGGCTGGCATCTTGAACTCTTAATGTGTGCTCTGTTTTGTAAGTTATGATAAGATCAGATAGGTAAACAGCTCCTTGGCTATTTAAGGCTTTACACAATATATTAAAAGAAGGATTTGGAAATCAGCCATAAGATTAACTGGAAGTCAGTTTTATGATTTAAGGTACGTGTTCATACTTTCTAGTTCTTGTAATGATTTTGACAACAGTATTTTGAATTAACTGGAAGCTGATTTGGAAAGCCTGTGATAATGTATTTTAGTAATCAATCCTACTATAAGTAAATGCATGAATTAAATTCTCAGTATCCTGACTATTAAGAAAATGTCTTCATTTTGCAAGATGGAAAAAAGTTAACTCCTAAATTGCTTGCTGAATCAATAAAATTAATGGTGATTCCAGTTTGAAAGTTGCAGTCTGCACCATTCTCCCCAGTAACATTTCTTTCTGTAATTAGAGATAAATTGTTCACATTTATCCACTCATTTATCTCACTGACATAATTAATTAAGGATACCATTCAAAGAAAGTTGTTTGGTCTAAAAGAAATTACAGCTTGGTGTCATTTGTTCATGACTGAAAATTAATGTTATTTTTTCTAATGATTGTTCACAATGGAAACATATAAAGTCAAAACAGTAAATGTCAGAATACAGAGTTCTGCACGACACCTTATTTAACTTCTGAGTATAATACTGGAGTACTATCAGCACATTACTGTATATACTGAAATTCATTTGATAAATAAAAATTAAATCAGGCAAGGAAACTGCCTGATAGGCTGAAAAACTACATTGCACTATGTAATAAAATAAAATGGTCAAAGATGTCAAATGCTGCACTAAAGTCAAATTTCCTTCATCAAAGGATACTAAAATGTCATTTACAACATGGGCTAGTGCGGTTTCTGTATTCTGACCATTTCTGACAACTCAGGTGAGGCATGACCACTGTAATTACTGTTTGTGGGTCTAGCTCTGACTTTTAGGTAATAGCCTGATTACTAACACTTTGGTGCATCAAGAACCTGGTAAAGTCCTTGCTAGGGTCTTCCTCAATAGGATCCATGATCACTTGCTCACCTCCCAGCGACTGGAGCAGTCTGGGATTACACCTAAGAAGTCTACCATCATCCACATCCTGGCACTGTGAGTGCAAATGCTAATGTCGGCAGAGCTTCTTTGCAGATTTTGTCGATTTTCATAAAGTGTTCGACTCAGTTGATCGAGCTGCCCTGCAGGACATCCTAATATTTCACAGAATCGCCCTGAAGTTGCTGGATATCATGACCTGCCTTTACAGTGGTACTGCAAGTGCTGTGCAGAGTGGAAGTAGAACCTCTGCAGTTTTTCCAGTTGATTTTGGTATTTGTCAGGGGTATGTTTCTACCCTGTTCAATGCTTGCATGGATTGGATGTTGGACAGGGTCATGTGGTCCAGTGGCTGTGGGACATCTGTTGGTGAAGAGAGATTCACTGATCTTGTGTCCTGGATAAAAACTAAAATCCAGGCCTTTAAGGACCTCTTGAGCATAGCCATCAGCAGTGTGTCTCTCTGAGGAGGGAATGTCAATCTCTTCAAGAGGTGTACTTACCTTGGCAGTAACGTTCATGTCTCTGATAACTGTTCCTATGAAGTCAGTAGACAGATTGGGAGAGCATGGAGGGTCATGAGATCGTTGGAAAGGGTATTCCCAATATTTTTAAAGTTTTGGTGCTCCCCGTGTTGCTATATGGTTGCGAGACATGGACACTATCCAGTGACCTGAGATGAAGACTGGACTCCTTTGGTACTGTGTCTCTTCAGAGAATGCTTGGGTACCGCTGTTTTGACTTTGTGTCAAACAAGTAGTTGCTCATGGAGTCCCAAATGAGGCATATTACCTGCATTGTGAGGAAGCATCAATTATGGCACTACGGTCAAGTGGCATGATTCCCTGAGAGTGATACGGCTCGCAGCATCCTATAATTGCTGAGTGGCTGGACCAGGCCAAGGGGGGACGTTCACGCAGTACCTGGCTCTGGCAAATAGATAGTCATTTCTGGAGGTTGAGCCTAGACTGCGTGTCTGCCTGGGCGTTGCCAACCGGAATTCTAGTTGTTTCATTGTGTGACAGGTGCGTCAATGCGCTGTACTAGTGCATGCTCCCCAATCAGACCCAACCTTAAGGCTATGATTGGGTGCTGCCAGTAGTTCAGCTGGGATTGAGTCTAAGGGACAGATAGTATGTTTTATTTTAGAAATTAAAGTTATGACTTTCTGTTCTGTTATCAAATTAAAATTACTACAGTGGTGCATGCAAGGCTAGATAGGTTTGCCTATGTAGTATTAAGAGAGGTAATACTGAAATCTGGGACCTTATATTGTCAATGTTATGATGAAAGTTGTTCATAAAATGTGCTCTGCTAATGTTTGTAGGGATTTTGCATTGCAGTTCAGAGTACTTATTTGTTAAATTAGCCACTGTCCTAAACAGTGCATGAGGATTTTTTCTGTTGTCACCTATTTATTTAGAATAGTTGTCTGAGCAAGCCATAAGAGAGATTTTAATATTTTTTAACATTTTCTGTCTGTGCAATATGGAACATCTTCAGCTTTGTTGCTTTCTACCCAGTTTTTGCCACTGCAATTTTAATAACCTGACTACTCTTATTAAACCAGAGAGAGTATATATGTATTTTAATCACTTTTTTTTTAATGGGATCTACTGTATCCAATACCTCTTTTATTTAACAAAGCAAAATTCAACCCCTACCCAAGAGAAATGGAGGAGAGCCAGCAACCAAAGCTACTGTTTAAAAGCAGCAAGAAAGGAAGAGTACCTTTATCCCCGAAATGGAAGTATATCCTAAAATGTTATTGCTTAGATCCTGCCATATTTAAGAAAAAACTTTGAAAAGATCCTTTAAGTGAGAATTTGATTTTTTGCAATTTCAAATAGTATAGAACATCCATTACCAACTGACATGAAAGTGGTGGTGTCGGATTCTTCCAGTTGAACAAGATAAGTCTACGTACTAGTAGTGAGGTAAAGGCAATTACAGTTTGTTTGTTTTGCCTCTTTAAACATCAAATTATAATTTGATGTTAGCTGATCTAAATTGTTGCCCACAATTGTACTTCAGTTTCTCAAAATGTCTGCAAATTCAGAATTACAATCCAGCTGTTGCACTGTCCTACTTTTAATCTACAAGTGTCTATAAGTGTATTAGAAAGGGCAAAAACAAATCAAATGTGAATAGGTAGTTATCAGAAATAGCTTCATTTAATAGAGTAATATTTAAATTCTGAATCTCAACTCTGTGAGAATTAATTAGATCTAATGTGTGGCTATGATAATGAGTTGGGCATTGACAATCTGGAAAAACCATACTGCATTTAACAAATTGGTAAATCATTTGCTGAAATTTTCAGTTTCCACCTCTGTGTGGATTTTAAAATCCCTCCATCAACACTGCATGATCATAGTTTATAGCTAAATCTTATAAAAGGCTGCCAGATTTCACAATTATTTCCCACATTTTCTTTAATCCTTGGTGAATAAGGATATGAAGTTCTTATAATAACTCAGATTACTGCAAAACATTATTCTTAGTGTTGATATGTAGCAATAAGGTGGATATTTCATCCTTGGCCGGGAAATCTAATTTAACATTTGCCCCTGAAAGGTATTTTACTTTACCTGTTGGATTATTATTTTAATATTTTGAGAAATGGAATCACTAGTTACAAACATGTTGTTGCTGTCAGCCTTGACAAAAGTGCTGCTTAGTGCTGAGTATCTCTTCTGGGTCCAAACTGCTGTCCTGGGTGTTGAGGGAATGCTTTTTGACTTCTTAAACTCACATCTCACTGTATCCACTCAGCCTGTGGCTGAATTAGTGCTGTTGATTTTGGCTGATTACTGACTACCATGGGGACTGGAGAGACTGAAGCTGAATCAGAAATGGCTGAACTGTCTAAACAATCAAAGTCAATTCAATTTTCAGTTTGCCTAATTGCTATCCGTTTCCTGTTGTTGCCCTCCAAAGCACCTGCTTTTCTGACCAACTCTAAGTTAACTCTACATTTTTGGCAGGTGAAGGTATCTATACTGCTAGCCAGAGAACCTAAGCTGTATATACTACAGTGCACACAACATAAAAACATACCCTTGCACTAAAGTTCATCATTTTCTGTTAGTCAGTAGCACATTTAGACCAGTATATTTTAGACCAGTAAGTAAACTGTATTGATTAATTAATTGTTTTACTATATTCTTTCTTCCTGAACTCAGTCTAACCATTCATACTATACCTTCAGAAATCATCTTATTCTCCCATTATATATGTTATAAATGCAAGGTATATCTACATATAAATGGGTCAATTCAGCACAGACAGATGTATATACACAGGAAATACATTAGCACACAAATTACAGTGATGTATTGACTACTGATTACTGTTACTGCTTATTTCAGAATGATGACTGATACGTATCATGTTCATATTAGACTGTAAGGGAAACCAAAACAGAGATTATTTAAATCGCAGGACAAATGTTCAATCATTTTTTATTGGTTTTACAACAAAGAACCACCTGGAACAGACAAGAATCAATTACCAAATCAAACTGCCAGCCATAATCAAAAGTCAAAATAAAATAAGTACATATTTTCAAAGCCAGAATGTTTTCTCCATTAGCATTTGCATTTATTTTTATTACATGAATGCTTTCTCTCAAGTCGTGTCTGGATGCTTCTTTTAAAGCACAGTCATGCTAATGCCACACACTGCACAGGTTTTGTCATCTTACCAGGCAATTCAGAGCACTCACTGCTACAAAATAGTGGAAACTATTGAAAAATGGAAAGAATAGCAAGTACAAATTAAAATGTTTAAATCTTGAACCTAAGCGGTAATGTACTGTATCAGTACGTGCTCCCAACCTTCTCCTCCTCCTAAGAGTGTGTGTAAGGTTTGCTAAAATAAATGTTTTGTCCTACTTTTCTGTAAATTCTAATTGTGCTGTCAGTTTGCTTTAACGATAAGTGGTCTTTCTAGGACAGGTTTCACGCTCCAACACTTACAGTTGACTGTTGTATGAACACATACCTTTTATAGCATAATTAATTAGTTAAAATTACTTTTTTTGTTACTGCTGAACCTTCGGACAATGCTGGACACCCTATGGTATTGTAAAACAAGACTCCTTATGCCATTTTCCACTACATGGCTAAGTATGATTTCTATTTTATCTCCATTATATTTTTGAAATGTTCCTGGATCCAACCCAGGATATTATTTTTCAGTAACAGTTGGTTCCCACTCCCCATATATGTGTTGTCCTGATAATGTGTCCACAGGGTTATGGAGATATTGTAGTCACTAATAGGTTAAAGCCTATGTTGCCAAGCAGATGATAATCTTGGAGTTGAAAATGAATTGCCTTGCATGTTTTTTGCAATGGTCAATCATTTTACTTGATTGACATTTGCTTACGTACAAAATGAAATAAAAGACAAATCACAAAGTCTTTTACGAGTGTTCAATATGACTTACATTATAGTAGATAGCAAAGTGATGTATATTGGTGAATAAGAAATTGGTTGACATTAGTGACCTGCACAGTGTAAAACAGAAAAAATTAAGGAAGAGTATATAAAGCACCTCCATATCTACTATATAGTGTCTATGGAAAAGTATTCAGACCACTTCACTTTTTTTACATTTCATTATATTGCAGCCTTATGGTAAAATTATTATTATTATTTTTCACTCATCAAACAGCACACAATGCTCCAGAATGACAAAGCAAAACAAGATTTTTCAAAATGTTTGCAAATCTGTTAAAAATAAAAAAAATGAAAAATCACATTGACACAAGTATTCAGAACCCTTGTTATGGCACTTGAAATCTGGCTTAGATGCATCCCATTCCATTAATCATCATTGAGATGTTTCTACAGGTTGTTTGAAGTCCACATGTGATCAATTCTACTGATTGAACATGTTTAGGAAAGGCACACATTAGTCTATAGTAGGTGCCACAGATGACAATATGTAGCAGAGCAAAGACCAAGCCACGAGAATCAAATAAATTGCCTACAGGGCCTGGAGAGAGGATTGTGTTGTGGTACAGATCTGGGGAAGGCAACAAAAATTTTTGCAGCAATGAAGGTTCCCAAGAGCACAGTGTGATCCATGAATCTTAAATGGAAGAATTTTTGAACAACCACAACTCTTCCTAGAGCTGGCAGTTCAGCCAAACTAAGCAATTGGAAGAGAAGGGCCTCGGTAAAAGTCTTGACCAAGAACCCAATGGTCACTCTGCCTGAGCTACAGAAAACCTGTGTGGACATGAGAGGAACTTCCAGAAGGACAAAAGACCCCAGACTTAAACTAACTGAACATCTCTAGATAGAGCAGAAGACAGCCATACAAAGATGGTAACCATTCAGTTTGATAGAATTTAAGAGGATCTACAGAGAAGAATAGTGGAAATTCCCCAAATCCAGTCTGTGAAGCCCAAGAAGAAACTTAAATGTAAGAGCTACCAAAGGTGCTTAAACAAAGTCTGAATACAGCAGAAGCCCCATATCTATGGGTGACATGACACAAGGTTTACCGCGAATGCCTGAAAATAGCCAACCCTATATGTCAGTTGTTTACATATTGTACATATTTCTGATAAAGTTTAATTGATAAATTAATGCACAATAAGACATTACCTCTAATAAACAGTAGTAATAAAATACATTGTACATCATAAAACCTGTGTGCTCCCTCTCTCTTGAATGAACAGGATTCTAATGTTTTAGCTTAACCTTCAAAGGATGATGGAGAAATGAAAAATATCTTGCACACATACACAATTTAAACACATTTTTATATTTATCTATTGTGGGTACTTAACATTCTTCATTGTTTTCACTGATGGGAAGCATTTGACCGTTTCTCTTATGCTTTGCTGAACTGCTACATGTACTTTGGCGCTTTGGGCAAAAGAGAATTAAGGGTTATTTTTACAACAACACTATGATAACGGGGAAGCAAATGTGGACAGTGAAAACGCAAAAGGCTTAAGGCTGGTTTATAGTTTAACTTGGCACGCCTCTGGGATTTGACTGCACATGGAATGCAGCAATCCTTTATTTCTGGAAATATCCATTTATTATTTTCAGGCCATGGTAAATCGCGAAAAACAGAAACCGCAACTGTGGATATGAGGGTTCTACTGTACTTATGTCAATGTGATATTTCAGTTTTTTATTTTTAATAAATTGGCAAAATTTGAAAAAACATCTAAAATCGTGTTAAGGTGGCAACATAACAAAATGTCTAACAAGTGAAGAAGTCTGAATACATTCTGAAAACACTGTATATAATGTTTCTTTCTGCAGTTTTAATCTAATCAATGCAAGAACATTAGACTTTTTACATGCTTGCAAGCAAAAAGGACATTTAAATGGTTCACCATCCTTTTTCTAGTTCCTGGTGAATTCTAGTTTTATTGGAAAAGCAGTGTTGGGCTGCTTGGCACCTCCTGGGCACTGCCTTTTGGTACTATGGCACTTTGCTGCCACCTACTGGCTTCACTCTATACCAGAACTGAGTCCTCCTACCACACTCTTAAACTTACAAGTTTAGTGAATTCTAACATGTACCACAAAAATAAATGTCTAGGTTCACTCAAACATTTTCAGATGTTTTCTTGTTTTCTTCTTCCTTTAGGTTTTCTTAATTTCTCTTCCTTAGATTAATTTTCTGTTTTCTTATTTTCTCTTCCTTAGATTCATTTTCTGCTGTTAACATAGTCCAATGACAATTCCAGTTTTGCATTATGTATTTCATTAAAACTTGTATGGAAATGTATTTCTAACTGACCATTTGTGATTGGTACTCTCCATCTTAGAAGTGTTTGATCTAAATTTCTTCTCTTGTCAGCTAGGAAGACTATTGTCAGTTAAACATGGGGTCCAATGATAAAGTTCCTAACTAATTTTGTAACAAAGTCACTCTTTCCTTTCACATATGTTATTAGTAAGGCTAAAAGTACTACTTTGATTCTTTCTTTACTTGTTTCCAGTTCAAACATTGTGATACAGCTTTCATCAAATTAAAGACTGAGGGACAAAAAAGTATTCTGACCTGTCACAAAAATAAACTTAGTTTTTATAAGTAGGACAAAATTGTTCAATGCAAGTAAAAATGCTCTGATCAGGTTTTTTACTGGCAATACCAATTACCATTCACCGATTTCATGTTATTTGATCAGCTGATTCCGATACAGATTCCAGTTATTTTAATTTTATTTTAAAAACTTTAACACTAAGCTCCTGCATAACCAGATGCATACAAGCCTTATGTCCTATACTAAAGTGTACTTTTACAATTCAACTGTAGACCACATGTATTAACTGTTCATTTTTTGATAGCAAATGAAATTCTGTAGGCTTATTGTCCAGTGATCACAAAAATACTAAAATAAATACTTAAAGTAATATTTACAAAATATGTACCCATAATATGTATGGTATAAAAGAAAATAAAATGCTTCTCATTAATTCAGTGGTTCTCAACCTGTGGGGCGGGCCCCCCTAGGGGGGCGCAAAGTAACAAAAAGGGGGATGCGAAGAGGTGAAAAAAAGAAAACAAGACTCAAAAATATGAAAAATACATCTATTGAAACCAGAGCAAATTAACTTAAACTACATTCTGATACTAGAAAAATAAATCTAGATTTAGATAAATGTCAATAAAAGTTAAGTAGGTATAATAAAATATGCATCTATGATATATCATTAATTAAAAAAGAACAAATTGGTATTAGTGGGATCCTTTCAAAAAACGTTAGGGGGGCGCGATTAAAACTGTTATGAAAACTTGGGTCGCAAATACGTAAATGTTGAAAAATGCTGCATTAATTAGAACCTGACATATTTAATTTTTTCTGTAGTGTACCTATAAAACAAGTAGTTTTCAGCATTTATCTAACAACTATATATATATATATATATATATATATATATATATATATATATATATACACTATATATATATACACACACATATACAGTGCATCCGGAAAGTATTCACAGCGCATCACTTTTTCCACATTTTGCTATGTTACAGCCTTACTCCAAAATGGATTAAATTCATTTTTTTCCACGGAATTCAACACACAACACCCCATAATGACAACGTGAAAAAAGTTTACTTGAGGTTTTTGCAAATTTATTAAAAATAAAAAAACAGAAATCACATGTACATAAGTATTCACAGCCTTTGCTCAATACTTTGTTGATGCACCTTTGGCAGCAATTACAGCTTCAAGTCTTTTTGAATATGATGCCACAAGCTTGGCACACCTATCCTTGGCCAGTTTCGCCCATTCCTCTTTGCAGCACCTCTCAAGCTCCATCAGGTTTGATGGGAAGCATCGGTGCACAGCCATTTTAATATCTCTCCAGAGATGTTCAATCGGATTCAAGTCTGGGCTCTGGCTGGGCCACTCAAGGACATTCACAGGGTTGTCCTGAAGCCACTCCTTTGATATTTTGGCTGTGTGCTTAGGGTCGTTGTCCTGATGAAAGATGAACCGTCGCCCCAGTCTGAGGTCAAGAGCACTCTGGAGCAGGTTTTCATCCAGGATGTCTCTGTACATTGATGCAGTCATCTTTCCCTTTATCCTGACTAGTCTCCCAGTTCCTGCTTCTGAAAAACATCCCCACAGCATGATGCTGCCACCACCATGCTTCACTGTAGAGATGGTATTGGCCTGGTGATGAGCGGTGCCTGGTTTCCTTCAAACGTGACACCTGGCATTCACACCAAAGAGTTCAATCTTTGTCTCATCAGACCAGAGAATTTTGTTTCTCATGGTCTGAGAGTCCTTCAGGTGCCTTTTGGCAAACTCCCGGCTGGCTGGCATGTGCCTTTTACTAAGGAGTGGCTTCCGTCTGGCCACTCTACCATACAGGCCTGATTGGTGGATTGTTGCCGAGATGGTCGTCCTTCTGGAAGGTTCTCCTCTCTCCACAGAGGACCTCTGGAGCTCTGACAGAGTGACCATCGAGTTCTTGGTCACCTCCCTGACTAAGGCCCCCGATCGCTCAGTTTAGATGGCCGGCCAGCTCTAGGAAGAGTCCTGGTGGTTTTAAACTTCTTTCACTTATGGATGATGGAGGCCACTGTGCTCATTGGGACCTTCAAAGCAGCAGAAATTTTTTTGTAACCTTCCCCAGATTTGTGCCTCGAGACAATCCTGTCTCTGAGGTCTACAGACAATTCCTTTGACTTCATGCTTGGTTTGTGCTCTCACATGAACTGTCAACTGTGGGACCTTATATAGACAGGTGTGTGCCTTTCCAAATCATATCCAATCAACTGAATTTACCACAGGTGGACTCCAATTAAGCTGCACAAACATCTCAAGTCATTATGGGGTGTTGTGTGTAGAATTCTGAGAAAAAAAATGAATTTAATCCATTTTGGAATAAGGCTGTAACATAAAAAAATGTGGAAAAAGTGATGCACTGTGAATACTTTCCGGATGCACTGTATATGTATGTATTTTATATATATATATATATATATATATA